>OX392512.1:1200000-1800000 GCA_947623375.1 Apotomis capreana | reverse complement strand
ATACGTACTTAAATAGATAAATAATATATATACTTAAATACATAGAACGACCATGACCCAAGCACAAATATTCGAGTTCATCACACAAATATTTGCCCCGGCCAGGATTCGAACCCGGGACCGCCGGCTCAGTAGGCAGGGGTCTACAAACCGAGCCAAACGCGTCATATTCAGCACCATAAATTTAAGAGCTTGGGTTATCATCGGTGGAAAATCTTCTATGTTTCTTTATCTTTAGCTTTCTTTTGAATTCCTCATACGACGCGCTATTTACTTTTTTCTTGATATTCTCTTTTCCTCTTTCCCTCAATATTTCCTTCTATGATCCTGTTTACTTATGTACCTAATTGTCGTCGAAGATGTCCAAACATCTTACACCTTTTGTTTTCAATGGTTTCTAACAAAGTTTTTTTACAAGCTTTTATTTAGCTTGCATGGTACCTATGTTTAAAGTATGTTTGTTCGGGTAAAATCTTGCAACTCAATTTTGAAGCAGATATCGTCAAACGATTGGGCTGAAATTTTGCATACTTATTTAACTTTGATGACAATACAATAATATGGTACCATGGGGCTGATCTGATGATGGAGCCGGAAGGTGGCCATAGGAACTCTATAATAGAAAAAGCAATCCTACCGAGCTTGGGCTCTTTAGAATCGTCTCAGTGAGCATTTGATGGATATTGGAAAAGTACAGTCGGCTTTAAAAGCTTGCCACTAAAATGTTATTTTTGACAGAAACTTTTTTTAATTTTACTTATTTATTGAGTACCTTTAAATTATATGTGGTACTTACATTGTTTGGACTGTCTTAAGAAGAAGTTTTTGATGATGCCCACCGTATGTAGGAGTTACTACCAACCTCTTGTATCTGTCATGTATACCAAGAGTTTTTTGAGGTATTTAAATAAATAAATACATATACTGCTAAACATATAACCCTTCCTTTTGGCTTTGCTGTAGTCGGGTAAAGAAATAAAAAATATAATCTTACGCAGCTCGATCCGGCGCCAAAGTAAGCAATGCTTGTTTTAGACATTTATGATACATGTAATGTCTCATTTTTTTAATGTGGGTACACACCACAATTTTTATATTAAACCAATGATACAACGATCAAAGCTTAAAGAAAAAACTAAGGTGTAAAGCCTTTCAATAACCAATGCAAAGATCGACACACAAAGCATAAGGAAAAATTCGATAGGTTAGGTACTTGGGAGTCGTGTTGTTTGAGTCTTAAAATACATGCCAAAAAACCTTCATAGACATTCAGAGGCATAACGTCAAAATCGATTCTACTTTAATTATTTGTTTGTTATTTTTTCTTAAGTATATCGACTAACTAAACCGATCAAAATTAAAATAAGTCTGTATATAGACATTTCCTATATCATTCGAACGGGATTACGTTCTATTGAATCGCAACGCTAATTGGCAGTATCCTCGATGTTCCACTCCTTTTGCTACCTAATGACTTAAATTTACTGTAAACTTCAAATATACCTTCAATTAGAGCCTTTGAGACAAAAAGCCAGCATACGCACAAGCTTTATCAGTACAGAGCAGCCCAAGAAATGCCTTCCTAAAGTTACATCAACACATCGTTTGATTGCAAAACTGTTCGTACTCCAAGGAACATAAAAGTTACGTTCCTATGAAAGGTTTTATTAGATAATAGTCTGTGGAAGTAAGCGGTGGATAACGTAGTACACGAATTACTAAATACCTTTGTAGGATTTCCAGCTGAGTTGAATGTTCGTTAGCAACGTTTAAGCAGTAAGTCAAATTTGAACAGCTTTGTGGAAGTTTCGTGTGGGCGAAAATTCGATTTTTCGAAAGGCAATTTATGTACTAGACGAACTATTTGAACAAATCTGGGAATTCGTGAAGTGAAGCATTCGTGGAAATTTGACTATTTTTAGTTTTATAACATATTGAGTCAAAGTTAAAGTATGAAAGAAGAATCTAATATGATCCATACCGCAGTAAATATTTTATAGAAATAAAAATGTGGTATTTCCACATTATATAATAAAATGGATAATAATAATTATTCTTTAAAACATCGTTACAGTAAATTTCCCCAAACTTTGTATAAACTGGATTTAAATGTTCACACCGCGAATCTTTCGAATGATTTAAATGTAAATTTGCCGTTTAACATAAATTCTCTAGTTCAACACAAGTCCGGTCTGAATTTCAAACTTTTCATGAAGAGTGTTCAGAAGTTTGTGTAGTTCTTGACCTAGTAAATATACGCGTAAGGAAAAGAAAATTTCTATGGCAAATATAAGATGCCTGAATAATCCACTGATTGTTCAAAAAGGGTCTGTAATGATGGACATAGCAACGTTTTATATAATTTCGCTAGATAATAATAACATTTGATATAACAAAAATAATGATTCTCAGCATTCTCAGGAGACGTTTTCAGCATTTTCGGTCTATAGGAATAGACTTTATTTCGGTCGACAACTCAGGTCATACATCAGCAGGCTCAAGCACTTCAATGTAGTATCTCTTTCAACCCGCAGAAAATGCAACGATTTAATGAAATAATAATGAAATAATGAACTTTATTCTGCAAGTAGGCCACAAGGGCACTTTTACATGTCTGAGTCTACCGGCATTACACAAGAGGAGACCACTGTTGAGAAGAAATGCCGAAATTATTCTTTATAAAGTCATACACGTGCATATTGATTGTCCTTCTCTCCTTTCGCTTCTGAATTTCATTATTCGATATAAGGCACGCAACCCGTCTCACAAATTATTCCAGCTCCAAATTTACAAAAATAACACCTCTTTCTACAATCCCATTATACGAATGTGTCGATTATATAATAAAACTCTAGTTAAATATCCTTCTTTGGATATATTTAATCATAAGCTACTTACATTTAAAAATATTGTTAAGAAACTATTTGTGTAACTCAAAATAGGATTTTAAGCCTAACACAACCATAGATATAGATTAATAATGCCATAATATTATTTTCATACCCTGTTACTTACAAATACAACATATATACTCTCTGTCTAGCGATTATTTTATTATGTTATTAACCTTTCTGTGCACACACTGTTTAGAATTATAGTCCAGACCTAGACGATAAGCAATAATTTGTATGTTGACTGTAATTTGTTGTGTGAGCCTAATAAATAAATAAGCTTTTCACTGGGTTTAATTTAAATTAGTATGAAAAACATTTTATATAACGTTTATTCGCAAGATAACCTTACTCTTCTCATCGCGTTGTTGCTCGTCGTCGTAACTAACCATAACTCTATGAGAGTTTTAGGTATTTTTTGTTAGAGCAGTTTGAGTATCTATTGAGCCTTTAAACGTATTATATCAAATGAACATTATACCATACGATATTATACCATATGTAGTTATACTGAATGTTGTTATATCATTCGTTTATTATAAATCCCTTGATGGTTATAATGGATTTTATAGCGAACGTCACGCAGCTGTACAAAAGGTGTATGTGTATATTTTTAAACTGAATACATAGTTTTAATGTGGTTGTACTAAAGTATAGTAAAAGATAGGTGCCTACCACCTCGTTTGCGTGGGGAGGAAAAAGTCACAACCCTTTTTACCGTCTTGGAGTCGAGCTCTAAAAAATAATTGAAGTCCATCTAGCCATTTTGGCACGATAAAGGCGCATACATTATACACCTTTGATATGGCTGATAGATAGATAGTTTTTGTCCTACCAGCTACGTGATTGAACTTATTACTTACTTATAAAGAGCACCAATATTCTATTGATTTTTACATGTAATCGGGAACCGGATGACATTGGTATTTTAAATTGGCCTATACTTTGCAATTATTATTTTTTGTCTTTTTTCAGTATAATTATTATCTCCATTGAAAGCGTGGGGAATGTTGCACTTAATGTGAAACATCTAACCTCTTGCTACATTTGAATGCCTACTATGCTTATCAATGAACGCAATTTGATATTCTAATGTGGGTAAAACTTAACGTAACTGGCCTACTTTTACTAGTGAATATGATATCCGAAGCGGAGATTTTTATACCGATATAAAAACCACTTTTTACGCAGCCATGATGTACCGGAAACAATATCTGGTTAATTTAATGATTTATAAAACCGCAATTTTGAGGTAACAAAAAACAGCTTATATGCTTCGAGAATACACTACCCTTAAGCCCTTTTTAAAAGTTTACATTGTGTTTAACATTCATTGTTGTTGTTTGCACATTAATAAATCTCACGTTTGTTTTTAATTACCGCAGCAGAACTTTGTCCGTTTTTCAAACAGAATAATGTAATTAAAATAGCATAGAGGTATAAAACACACGAAACTTTTACTGTAAATGGCTTTTGCATTTTGGTTAGTTTGTACAGAAATACCTACGTGAAAACATCTGAATGAAAAGTCCTACAAAATGGGGTCAAGAGCAATAATATCAGGTCAACAGCATTTTATTTACATTCAACTATCATTTATCATTTCACATTATGTGAAGTACCTATCATTTTATCCTTTTGAATTTTTCGTCGAGAGATAGAAATACACATAGGCGCTCAGTCCTTGTAATTACGACGACGCGGTTGGCGCAGTGGTTAAGCAACTGCCTACTGAGCCGACGGTCCTGGGTTCGAATCCCGGCAAGGGCAAATATTTGTGTGATAAACTCGAATATTTGTGCTTGGGTCATGGATGTTATTTGTATTTAAGTATGTATTTATCTATATAAGTATGCTTATTGTCATCTAGTGTCCATAACACAAGCCTACTAGAGCCTACCTACCTGTGGGTCTAAGTTGATTTGTGTGAGGTTGTCCGATATTATTGTTAATCCTTTATTTATTTCGTATCTTAGACTAAGTTTTTACAATATATGTATATAAAAAGTAAAATACAATAAAGAAATCACAAAATATATAAACACATTATATAAAAACCTAACCTAGGGTGCCGCCGGCAGCGGGGCAGGGCCCAGGCTACCGGTGGTTAGGGCTGCAGAGAGAGTAGGAACCTCCTGACGATGCGCGCCGTGTCCAGGAGTACCGATAATATTATTAATTGTTACTTGCCTATTACAAGGACTTTGAGCGCCTACGGAAGGTATCTACTTCTATAAATACCATCCCATCTTATGATAATGCTTACCTGTGTTACCCTTGAAACATAAAAAGTGCACGCAATGAAATGGTAGCTTACGTTACGGTCTCTGGGCCTATCCGTTTGACGTTTAGATAAACAGAAAGATAGACGAATATAGATAGACCTTCAGTGTAAGAAACACAAAAATACCGAAACGTAGGTATTATCAAAGACTATATACCCCCTAGACCGATATTCTTCATACTACGCACCGTACTCCGTTTGTTACTATCGTTCTACATCGCTAGATGCCGCTAAGGGTATCAATTCATTCAAAAGTCGACATTTTTCAATTTCTACTGTACGGTACGCGCAAGCGTGAAGTAACACAGTCGTCAAGCGTTCAACGACATTCCAACTTCCAAGTGACAGTAAAAAGTGAATAGATGACGTTAGGTGCGATGTTTGTTTACTACGTTCCGTTTCGTCTCATTTCACTTTTCGTCTCATTTCACTATTTGTGTATGTTTTATTTAAACATAAAAATTACTTACATCCTAATCCTAATAATATTATAAACGTGAAAGTTTGGATGGATGTATGTATGTACGTTTCACTTAATCTCAAAAAACTACTGGACGTATTATGATGAAACTTTCGAGTTATGTACCTTACCTTACCTGCCTGAAGGTAGAATACGTAACGATTCTGACTTCACGCCTACCATAGTTTAGTTTAGGTGCTGTAATTTTAGCCAATTTGATAATAGGCAAAATAATTCTTAGGGCAATTCATGTTAGGAATATTATGCTTTAGGTAATTAGATTTTAGTTATCAATATTAGGACAAACTTGATTTAGGACTTTAAGAGAGTATGCGCAAAAATTATTAGGACAAACGAGTAGTATGCCATTCAACAGTATGCCAAACTTTCTCGGCCAAACATTTTTAGGACAAAAAACGTTATGCGATACGACAGGCACCCGAAATTTATCTATACAAAAACTAACAGAACTAACGACAGTGATAATTCAATAAAACCACAATTTTATAAACGTTTTTTTTTATATTACTTTTAACAAAAACAAAACGAACGAATATATTTTCGCAGGCCGCCTGCATGTAGGCAATTTCTAATTGTTCTAGGGTAAATGTCAAACATTTCCGCAAATCGTCCCTTTGGCGTAAAGCCGTTTTGTCGTCGGCGTTGGTCTTGGGCCATGGCAAACGGACGATGCAATGGTTACTTTGCTTTGCAGTAGATCAATAAGGTTTCCTTCAACATTATATCGCCGTACCCAACGTCAAACTGTGTCCCTGCTAGCATTGAGCCGACGCGTGATCTCATAAATCCGTATTCCTTCCTGGTGTAACTCCACTCTTTGAGCTCTTCATTGTTTTCAGTCATTATCATTATCTTTTAATAGTTCACGGTTAGCGGCAAGCATTTTATTTTTCATATTAATAACGTTGCTGAAAATTATTTTACGATTTTCTCGATTGACACTGACATATGTTCCTAATTAGAAATTAAAAGCAAATGATAACCTTTCGCGAGGAGGTTTTTTGTAAAATGAAGTGACAAATAATAATATTGACATTTCAATACTATTATTGAAATATAATTTTCGACCTTAATGCATTGCGAATGTCTAACGACATTGTAACGAAATGGGTAGGAAATGAAATTCCTTGACTGTACAAAACTTATCTAACAAATATTACGTTACTGACTGTTTGTTAGTGGGAAATGTCGCATGACAATTCGGGCGTAACTTATTTTGTCCATTACATCAGTGCACCAACGCCATCTAGCTATTTTGTGTAGCAAAAATTGGCGAGCCCGCAAGCAACCTTGAGCTATCCAGAGGTAGTGCCATCTATTTTAATACGATCAAACCACGTTTTTGAAGAGTAAAAAATATAATCCTTAAAAATTGTGTATTTAAGTTATATTATCGTATTAAAATAAAGCAGTAATGCGTTTGATTTCCAAAAATCAAAAATCACTTAAAAATGTTGGTGAAAAATAACATTTTTGTCACTTCCAGGCTACGAAGCAGCGCCATCTAGTTTTTATACCGAATTTTGAGCTTTTTCAGAGTTACGTTTTTTTGTATGAGAACATATGTCTAGGGGGTATACAGTCTTTGGTATTATACAATGTCAAGGTGTAAAAGCCTTTTAAAATTAACAATGCAAAGATCGACACACAATAGGGAAAAATCTAAGGCGTGAGGGTGATAAAAAGATCGCTCTTTAGCGATTACGATCATTCCACTACTTCTGTCGTAGTGGCGAGCGGCCCGGCACGCGGGGCGGCAAGCATCCCATAGACACCACCCGATCCATCCACGCGAACCTGCCTGTCTATCAAAACTATGGTTCGAGAGTAATATCGCGTGACATAGTCACTCTCTCACAGTATTATACAGTAAGAGATAGGTAGTATATCTCGCGCGAGGAGTCGTTTGCCACACTTACTTGTGCTATAAATATCCTGCTAAAGCGCTGCTCTGAAGTCGTGGCGTTTTTCCTAGACGCCGATACGTTTATTGTTCCGGCGCGCTCCGATCCGCTGAACCTTGATCCTCAGTTAAGTTTAGCACAAAAATACGTTTCGATTTAACCACGGAATAGTTGCTCCGTACTGTATTACGTTGGTTTTTGGTTCTACGTCTTTATTTAATATTTTTTGCAATTTGAAAATGTTGATCGAATACGGCTCTAGGGTTTAAGCCCTAAACATGCAGACAGAAAGGCAATAGAGTGCCTACAGAGTGGATAAAATGCCTAAAAATTACAAAGCCCAATGCAAGAAAACCAAACAAACCACTAAAACTACAGTATAAATCATAATTAGGTGACTAATTTGACAGATGTTGCTGGCATACTAACAGAAGATTTTAATAGTTTTGTATGTTATAATGTGTGCAAGATGCACATTATTTTTTATAATAGGTATATTTACTGTCTGTGTTTTTTATCGTTTTTTTGGACTTTTGTTATTATTGGCGTATTGTCAGTTCATTATATACTGTTTCCAAAACCAGTGCCTTTTCATTTAAGTTCGTAATAAAATGTTAACGAGATTGCAATTGTCAGGATAGGTTTTATTACGTAGATGATAACTTTAGTAAGCATATTATCTTATTGAAAAAAAAATGGTGTAAGAATTCAAATTATAATCATTATTTTATTGTAATTTTTTTACTAGAATAATTTGAATTTATAGTTTCAAAAGGCTCAATAAACACCTATGTATTGAGAAGATTAAATTAGTGGTTTAAAAACATAATTATGTCCCATTACAAGTTCACGCCCGACATGAAACATCGCGTACCTGAAAGCCGCGGGCACACAATGCGCATCAGGCATGTAAGACTCGTGCCAAATTTGCAAGCCTTTGTGTTTCCGTGCAAATGTATGCACGATGTATTGTGTTTCGTCTATATTCCTGAATTCTGTGTAGGCTGTTTATTGCCTTTGCAATGTACTGAATCATACAAGAATGTAGACAGAGAGACAAACAGCTATATTGGCTAATAGATAAACACACGGGCAACAAGCGAAGGATTATAATAAAAGGATTCCGTTGATAGTCTCTGGGTAGCCTAAACTTAAAAATACCAATATAGAAAATATTACAAATCACTGAAACTATCTCTCTGTGGTCGCTCCCTCATGACTGAGGTTCGTGGTCATCAGTGGATGTGGATGCTCTAGACCTAGTTTTTATGATCTGCCTCCACCGGTGCCTGTTCATCGCGTCTCTGATGACCGAGTAAAACTTGGTTGAGGAAGGGCTGAAACTACAAATTCTCCTGTTTTGCAGTGGCTCATTAAAATATCGGACAACCTCACACAAATCGATCTAGTCCCAAATTAAGCTCAAGAAGGCTTGTGTTATGGGTACTAGACGACGATATACGTACTTATATAGATAAATATACTATACTAACTAATAAATAATTATTTATATACTATAAATAATTATTTATTAGTTTAAAAACTTAATCAAGGAATTAGTTATAAATAAAATAATTACGTAACTAAAATAAACTAAAAAAGGTGTAAAAAAACTGTGCCCCCGCGGCATGGTCCCGAAGACGCTGGCAGCATTTCCTCGCTGAATAGCAATGCTAATGCGTTGTGCGAGGAAACTGCCAGATCTTCGTTCCCCAGTAGTTTCAAACAATCTTTTAGCGAGGTATATACACTTAAATACATAGAACAACCATGACCCAAGCCCAAATATTCGAGTTCATCACACAAATATTTGCCCTGGCCGGGACTCGAACCCAGGACTCAGGCGCACTCAGGTGTCTACAAACCGAGCCAAACGCGTCGTCAATATTACTGACAACATTAATCCCTTGTTAAACTGTTTCATGACAGGTATGAACTATGAAATACCGTTATTTACTGCCGACACGATACAGCCTAGTCAGAAGCCGCGGGCACAATAGCACATCAGGCATATCATGTCAGGCTCGCGCCAAATTTGCAAGCCTTTGTGTTTCCGTGAAAATGTATGCACGATGTATTGTGTTTATCCGTCAGGTTGCTCCACTTATCACTGGAATAGGTTGACATTTGGGTCATTCACAGCTTATAATTACCAGGCTTGAGGCTTAAGTGAAAAACTGGACGCTAAAATAGGGAAGATCAAGTCAAAATTGTATGAAACCAAGCGTACTACCGAGTGATAATAGGAATGTGGAACGGAAATACATGATGGAACTATGCTCTCATACTACTGTGAGACACTTTTTTTGTTTATTTTAAAAAGCTTCACTTGTAACTAAGTTACTTAGTAAGTTCCTTGTTCATTTTAACCTATTTCTAAATCATGGCGTATGACGTTCCTTTCAAGGTCTGGAAAGAACTGAACAAGCAAGTACATAAAGGCAACAAATTGACATGAAATTTTACGTTTCTCATCTTTACGGAATGTAATTTTCTTGTAGCAAAATTTTACGACCATCTTTAGGGTTTCCAGCGTATTTTTCCTGAGATTCGTTATGCAATCAATGCGGCATATAAAGTTCTTTCACCGCATTTACGAATCTTATTATCTAGGATCATCGTGTAGCTCTGGAGTACCAACAAATGAAAGTTCTAATTATGTACCCTCGGTAGGGGCACACCAAACTCGACTTTGTAAAAATGCGAATGAGGAAGAATTTGGGACGAATAGAAGAAGTATTCCATCCATTTTATTGGCGTGGCTTTGTTTTTGTATCTTTTTTGTTTTTCTGGAGGAATGTGACACAGTGATCGTAAGGACAGCAAACCCTGTGAAAAGCCGAAGAGAGTGCCATGGAAACAGCTCTCCAACGATACACGGTCAAAGCATTTCAGGACGGACTTGACCGTTAAAAATGGTGACAACAAAAAAAACACCGATTTCAACGTAATGAAGTTATGTCATATAACAATGGGGCTAACTAGACAATAAACTCTTCAAAACATAAAATGACTGTTCAAATTGGTTCAAACATTTTTGAGTAATCGAGGATCAAAAAAAAGACGAACTGGGAACCAGCTCCGTTTTAAGACGTTGGTTATAAAGCGCACCCAAGTAACACAGAACTGCTGCAATAAAGTGTACTTGGAATGGCACACAAAATATTTAACAAGCTACCACAAGCCATAATTAGTAGCAAAAAAGGAAAGTGACATCGAATTTAAAAGCACTTTAAAAGCATTTCTTATAGAAAAAGATTCAATAACAGATTTTTTGAATGAAACCTATAACTAATAATTAAATTGACATTCTATTTAAACCATTAATACAAACATAATGACATTCTATTTTTTATCCTTTATATTTTATTGTGATTCCTGTAAGTACTTTAACTTAGTTATAGATGACGTGACCTAAACAGTTTATTATTATTACTTGTTTTTTTTTATAATGTGCATGCAACTATTTAAAGGGTCATTCTTGAGAATCTAATTCTTCATGTGATTCCCTTGGCGATTTTTATTTTTATAATCTTTTACCTATTTGCTACAAAATATGAAATTGTATTTAATTTTACGCAGATTTATCAAATAGGCACCACTTTTGGTCAATTTGATACAGAAATATACCACTTTATGTTTTCGCCACCAGGGGAATAAGAAAAGATGACATGGGAATAAGAAAAACGCCAAAGGAATCATAAAAAAAAGTACAGGGGAATAATATTCAGATCAGTTTTTCTTAAATAAATAAAAAGTTTTACAAAGTGTAAGGATACAAAAATTCACAGTGTTTTATTCGCATTAATTGGCAATTTTCTTAATCGAACAACCGTCGTAGTATAAACATTGCTGGGAATAAGCATCTTCTCTTGAATTCAGCTCAAAATTATTTGAGACCTGCTTGTACCTAAATGGAATAAAATTCTAAATCAATGATTCAGTCACCTGCAACGCGAATTAAAGGGAAATTTATTTTCTTTTCATGAAAACGCAAGAAAACTGTGATTCCCTTGTTCGAAATTAGAACCAGAGGAATAAGAAAAAAGTATGTTTCTTGTCGATTCTGCCGAAACTAAAATTATTATAAGAACAACTATTAAGTTAACACATGCAGGCATTCATGTAGTTTTCTTTTTACTAAACACTATGTACCTATTGCAGATATAAAATTTTATATAAAAATTCAAGGGAATCAAAAACATAGTGAACCAAAGCCAAGTGAATCATATATTAGCCTTCATAGCTAAGAATTCCAGCAACTAGTCGCGACCATTCCCCGCATATCTGTAAGCGTTACTGACGTTTGCCAAGCCCGGCCATTGCAACTGGTCAGATGACGTTTAAGTAGGGATGTGCGCCGTGTTGAATGAGGCACCAGGGGAATCATAGCTTAGCTCTGGACAAACCTTTAACACAGATTTTTTTTTAAATTACGATACACACAGCAACCATATTTTTTCTTCTAAATAAATAACTTATATTCTAATAATTTAACTCAATTCTATACTTTATTTCAATTCACAACATGTACTTTTTGGGGCAGTTTGTTCAAAAAATGGCGAATGGACGCACCAAGGGAATAAAGTTTTATGTGTTTAATATTTTTTTACAGTTAATTATACTTAACTTAAACAAAAAATAAATCGTGCTCCAGTTAGATTAAGTGCTAATGTAATATATTAAAAATACTATGGTCAATTATTTCAATTGTGCGGGTACTTTATCCTTCTGGACGCTGTAAATTGAGCCTTTCAAGAATCACCCTAAAGCACTATTTAATTTGTATGCCCAATGGCACCACATAGTGGTACAATAAATATGTAACCCCTAAATTTACCTATGTTGGACAAATAAATATTTTGATTTTGATTTAAAAAAGATAAAGAAACGATCAAACAGCAAAGAACCACATATATGCAGTGGTTTACACTCACGTGAAATTTTCGAACAGCCTGACATGTTTCGACACATATCGGGCGGTTCCTAACAATTTCACCGCTTAATACACTCTGTTAAATAATAATGTCAAAGTTTTTACCAATGAAATACTGGCTATTCTGTAGCTCCGTGAGTATCCAATCACAGAATGCTCTCATAAAGTAAGCCCAGGGTTTTAATGAGCTTAAGACGTTACTGAAACGAGGGGCTTCGTGCAGGCAACATATCGTCAGATGAGATTTTTCTACGGAAACCGTTAAGTGGAGATGAGAGGAGTGTTTTATGCTCACATTTAATGTCGGAATACTGTCGTAACCTGGATGACAGCCTTCAGTTATTCATCATCATATTTATATTAAAGAGCTAGGCTCTTGTCGGTGGTATAATTTCAAGCTTATCCTAAATCCCGCTTTTTCTTTTACTTCTTTATGTAATGAAACATTTATTTTTTCTTTTATTTGCTCCATATATGTCCTTCTTGGTCTTCCAGTTTTCCTTTTCCCTTCTATTTTTCCTTTTATTATAGTCTTAATGAAATTATCGTGACGCAAGAGATGACCTAACATTTTTCCTCTCCTGTTTTCAATTATTTTCATTAAAGATCTTTTTTCGTTAACTATTTAAAACTTCCACATTACTTACCTTTTTTGTCCAACTGATATTTTCCATCCTCCGTCAACACCACATTTCGAACGCTTCCAAGCTTCGTTCCTTCAGTTATTATGAGCCTATTATGTCCCACTGCTGGGTCCCTCTTTTTCAATCTTTCGCGGTTTTGAGCTGTATCTGGCCAGTCTTTCAAAAATGAGTCCAAGACATCCCGCCATCGCCTACAAGGTCTGCCGCGTCTCCGTTTCGAGCCTTCAGCTACGTATGGATTATTATTTTTAACCCCTAAAGAAGGTATAAGTTGAGCATGAGTATCTCTGTGTCCGCCTGCTGCATACGATGCGCCAAATTGAGAGAGATTTTTTATAATAGAAAGTCTTGTCTGTCGAGCTGGTTCTTAGCCGTTTGGTGGAAATTGTAGTAGTCTCCAAGATAATATTTAGCATTCAAATTCAAATTCAAGCATTTATTTATAAAATAATATTTTACAAGTCAAATTATTATTTTAAATATTTGTTATAATTCTTAGACTATTTATGGTTAGGTGTAATTATAATTTATAGTTTTAACATTACAACACTACATTATTGTTGGGTAAATGACGAGGGTTACGTTATCCAGGCGTTTGGAAAAAACTCGTCAACGGAGTAAAGCGCGTCACATATCAGACAATCATTTCATTGGAGAAGTCAGCCAGTAGTAACAGATGTAAGTCACCAGCATAGCCAGGAGTAACGAAATAGTACATTATACCTAGGGCAGTGAATTTCTCTAACGTCCCTTTTTTTTTAAGGTGTTTGTGCGGGCCGGGCCGTACAAATAGTGCATTGCGCTCGCTGTTAAGATTTTTTCTGTATTTTTTTTTAATTTTATATTTAGAACTTGAGTATTAATTTAGGTAAATAATTAAAAAAACCGAGTTCTTTTGCTACTTTCAAATTAAACATGGACCATACATATCTGGTTTTAGTGATTTCCATCAAAGCCTATATAGATGAAAATGGTCCAAGAAGTAGCAAAGTTAAATTGCCTATTAGTACAAATTTATAGTGTCTTTATGTGTGACACAGCTGACAATAAGACCTATCTTTGCTTTAATTTATTGCATTTACGGCACTACAGTCAATTTGCGGCCATTTCCCTGTTATTTATATCGTGTAAGACTTAAGTTAGAATTATGTTCTATGGTTGAATTACCTAATGAAGTTATTAATTAAATGTAATGTTTTATTATTTAAGGAGGTGTTCTATTTAAATATTGTATTAATTTAAAATAACAATTCGTATGCTATCTATAACCGTATTTCGAATGTAGATACATTAACAGCACATCTATTTTATTTTATTACAAAATACACGATACAAAGGTGTACTTTGGACCGGTAATCCAAAGATACCTGGTTCGAGTCCCGGTGTGGACCACGTATGAGCGCAATTTTTTCTTTGCCTGTTGATCTTTGTTTCTATATAGCAATTAAAATATTAAAAGTGAACGTTCTCAAATAAAAAAATAAACTAGCAACTTTGTAGCCATGTTCACAACTCTGACTTGACGTTTCACAATATCTCAAAACAGATTCAATAGTCATATTTCCACCTTTAGGTAAGTTGCGACCCATCGTTCGTTTCACTTAAGTGTAAAGTTGTTAAAATATAATTCGGGGAAATCCATATGAGTGTCACGTCTCGTCGGATCGGGGATTTGTCTAAGCTCGCATTATCGGGGCCTTGAGAGTTCAGAGGCTGGTAGGCTCGACCGAAGATATGGTTTGAGTTAGAAGCGACAGACACCGGTTACACAATCAGTCTGATGTCAGTTTAGTCATCAGTCTGGACAGAATAATGAGAGAATGATTGTGCAATTGGATGGCACGTCGCACAAATGCGTCGATCCTGGCCGAACTGAAGATCAAGTGCCGCTTATCGACCATTTGCCTCCAGCGGATCCTGCAGTATTTCGGTCACGTGGCTAGACGCTAGCTAGATAGTTTGGAAAAGCTCATTGTAGTTGGCCACGTGGAAGGAAAAAGGGTGCGTGGGAGATCACCGACCCGATAGACCGATGCCGTGAAAAAAGCCTGTCAGGAAACTCTACAGGCTTCAATCTGGAAGGCGGAAAACCGTGTGGAGTGGAGAGCTTTGGTGCAACAGATAACGGCCTCAAACGGTCACGACATTGCGAGGAAGAAAAAGAAGATTGTGTAACCCTTTCACACTCACAAAGACAGTCCGGACTTATGAAAATGATATATATTTATCAGCCACAGAATTCCACTACTGAACATAGGTCTCCCCATAGGTGCGATCACCTTGTGGCGAGCTATGGGGAAGACCTGTGTGCGGGACATGATCGGTCATTGTAGCATGCTTAAGTAAGGCATAATTATGTCCAATAGTGGACGTATTTTGGTTGACACACGTCAAATATAATTTACAAAAATGACTTACTGTTGAGTTTCTTTCGGTTTTCTTCTCAACAGTGGTCTCCTCTTGTGAAACGCCGGTAGATTAAAATTCAGACATGTAAAAGTGGCCTTGTGGCCTACTTACTAAATAAACATTTTGATTTTGATTTGAACACATCTTTAACAATTCCCTAGAGATTTCGGGTTTGTGTTGTCACCTTCCAACATTTCGCTACTAGCTACGTTGCGTTTTGCATCTCAAAGATCGTCTAAAATTGTTATTTTGGAAACGCCAGCTTCTTCACACTTAGCCAGTGTACGCAAAGCTGTGATGTTATCGCAACGCATGGCAGTTACACCGAAAATCCTTTGATGCCTGGATTATACTTGCTTAATGGTTTGTATTCTTGAATGTTTATGTAGGTTCAAAGGTAATAAGTTTCATCAAGTAACAAGGCAGTTAACGCCTTTCTTGCAGGAGTCATATCGCTTATGGTAAGATTTTAATACTTTTGAATTACAGTGTCCTTTTTATGTAGGTACGCATTGCGTATGTTGTTATTATTGTCGTTGTTGAGTAGAAGTCGAGTATCGCTCGAGATGTTTCGGATCGGTATGCGATTCATCATCATGGGCTACGATACGGCGGCGGCCAATCGAAAAACACGACGTGAGTACACACGTTTTGTGTTTTTTTAAACAGATACATATCGGACAACCTCACACAAATCGATCTACTCCCACTGTAGTAAAACTCCAGTAGGCTTGTGTTATGGGCACTAGACGATGATATATCTACATGTTTAAATAGATAAATACATGAAAAACATCCATGACCTCGGAACAAATATTTACTCTACTTTATTATACCTACAAATAAACAGGATCCCTAAAACGTAATTCGCTGCAGACACAACATCTGTAGCAGATAGTGTTTCGAGTGCGACCATGACGGATGACTGATAATTAGTTAAGCAGATTAATGGCATCATAATGACAATTGTATAACGACGGACTAAACTCATGATTAAATAATTGTATTATTATCGTAAAATGCCAGCGAGATCGATTGAAATGACTGGCAATCAGTGACGGTCCTAGCACTAATGGATTTTGCTCGCATTTTACGGACCCACAGTCTTTTAAAAACCCAGTTTTTGTCTCACGTTTTTTTTTCAAATTTACGTTACATATTACCATTCGAATATTAAACTAGAACTTCCGCATCGATAGGTCAATAGTGGTTTTCGTACGCGTACCCTGCTTATCATTCGGTTTTTTTTGTGAAGTTAATTGTTTTTCTTGCTAGCTTATGGGCAAAGTAACTAAGTACATTAACAATGTGGGACCAATGTTCCAGGGGATACAAAGTTCTCTGACTTCTCCTTTTATTCGAGTAAATACTTAAATTCTCGCGTTCATAGTAACTTAAAACACTAGAAAAGGTTATCTGTTTTGATGTGGTTTTGATCCTTGTAAAAACCGCCTGAAAACTGTGGTGCTTTGTGTAAAATGCGGCGCAAATTATAGGGTTTTAACTTTCAGTAAAGTAGAAAAGAGATCATGACTTTTACTTTCACGCAAACGAAATTACGGAAAACATCTTTTATAGGTGCAAACTAAAAAGGACGCCTAAAGCAGATAGGATAACATCTGTACCAGACAGCGTTTGTGCGATCATGACGAATGAGGATATCTAGTCATTAAGCAGATTGATGACTTCGTAATGACGATTGTTTAACGAGGCTAAATCGTCACCGGATCGCTGGACTACGGTCGTGATTAATGGTATCGATAGCCATTACTTACCATTATTTTTTTAGTGAAGATATTCTTTTCACGAAGTAATTTAATCGGTTTACTAATGTTTCGCAGGAAATTATTTTATCGAACGTTAGGTTTCGCATAGTGCTCATTTCGCATAATGTTATTCTACGGACACTATTTACTTCTCTGTAAAGTTATAAAATAAACCTGACCTAACCTACCCTACTCTACTAGAATACACCAAAACATTATTAATAGTACATTACTGCAGACCCCATGAAATAAGGGCTTTCCGGCTGAGAAGGTATAGACGGCCGACCGTAAGGGAGGCCGGATAGTGATACGAAGCCGGCAAGCCCATTTCACGGCTAAGGCATGTATAGTGTTTTTCTTCTGCGTCAGCAGTAATGTACTTACTATTACATATTTTTAGCGTTTCCTAAAGTTCTTTGGTTTAAAATCGTAGCTTCACTTTTAGGTGTAGTATCAAAATGTAAAAATATTTTAATCCATAGTAATATTATAAATGCGAAAGTGTGTATGTCTGTCTGTTACCATTTCAAGCTTAAACCGCTGAATCGATTTTGTGAAATTTGGCATATATGAATAGTTTAAGATACGAGGAAGGACATAGGATAGTTTTAATCCTGGAAATTATACCTAAAAAGATTGAAAAGTGAGTGATCATTTCTGTTGGGGTGCGGTGACCCTGTAGAAAATGTACTTATTAGACCAAAAGCACAATTGCCTTTACATTTGCTAAGGCGCTTTTAATAATCCCTTTTATCAAGTTCCACGCGTACGTAGTCGCGGGCAAAAGCTAGTACCTAATAAATTGTTCCTTATATTGCAAAAAAAGTCATTTAATAATAGAATTGAATGAAGACAGAACAGACTAGATCTATTCAGAAATTGCCATTACATCCCAGAACATTGTTTCTAAAAACCTTTATCAAGTACGATCTGATCCGATTAGACACTGAAAGTAGAACTAATACTAGTCCAACTCGGTCTGTCCACTTCCTATATAAAAGCATTCCGTAACGAAGTGATGGAAGAATATACGAGTATAGATGCGACACTTGTGTGTCTTTTTAGGACTGAATTATCATCGTCAGTAGCCAAATAAATAATAAATAAATATCAGACAACCTCACACAAATCAACTAAGTTCAAAAAAGGCTTGTAATAGGGGTACTAGACGACGATATGGATACATAATAAATACTTCAATACATAGAACATCCATGACCCAGGCACACATATTCGCGTTCATCACATAAATATTTTCCCTTGCCGGGATTCGAACCTAGGACCGCCGGCTCAGTAGGCAGTTGCTTGACCACTGCGCTAACCACAGTGTCAAATGACTGCTTGTGGATGTATAACTCTCCCAAATGGAGCTGTTGTGAACAGTTCTGTGCCGCCAGCATCCAGCAGACTCCAGCGATCTTCACCGTGTCTTCCAGTGCGTGGTTGCAACTCCAGAACCTGAACTGGCATCAATTTCCATTTACGTTATTACAGTGGCCAAGATCCTCCTCCTAGTAATTACTCCATAATATAGCTTTATTGATATATTCATATTCATATTCGTTTATTCATAATAATTAATTATTACATGTCAATAAAATGTTTTAGAAGTAATAATAATTTATAAACTGTATATAATGTAAAATTATTGTATAATTAAAATAAATATGACGGCGGCGTCGTCGTGCTCGTATTTTTAATAAATTACCTTACGCGGGAAACAGGTGTAAACAGCAGCTGCGCCTGGCCAGACCGATCAGGACACTGTGAAGTCACGACCTCTGTCGATAAATTGCCCTACCAGGGTTGGTGGGGATCATTCTTGCTTGCGCCCTGGTCGTGTGCACTTGTTGTCCAAACCATTGAGTAGTATTGTCGTTTAATTATTAGTTACTTATGGAGATTACTGTTGTTTTAAAGTAAATGTAAATTACGTGTGGTAAAATAAAACGAGGTCACTAAGTAGACTGTTTTTCTATTCGACGAGGTAACCTTTTAACACCTATATCGGACCATCCCCGATAAATAATAAAATAAATTAGCTAGTATTACATTGACGATTAACAGTTAGAAATTCTTCATAACTATAAAATGTGTGCTCGAGAAGCCAATGTTTTAACCTTATTTTAAATGACTGCAAGGATGAAACCGAGGTCACAGATTGAGGTAGCCTGTTGTACACAGTAGGACCCATCGCGTGAGTCAATTTTCCGGTTTTTGCAAGTCTATGTTTAAAAGGGAGTAACCTATTTGGATCGCGCAGTAGGCGGGTGGTGTTATCTGTGCGTTTTTTGTAGTCGCACAGATGGACGTGTGCGCATGTTGCTACTTGGAATATTGCTATGGATGGCAGTGTCAATATACCCAGTTCTTTAAAGTATGGCCTGGCTGACTGCTCTTGTGTTACCTGTACTATGCATCGCACAGCTCGTTTTATATCGTACGTTGTGAGCAATTCCCCTCTACCTCCTTTCATGAAAATCCTCTACTACCCCACGCGCGTTTATTTATTTATCTAAACTTTAATTGCACCATAAATAAAACAAAAATCGTTTTTGTATTAAGTTATAAACGCACGTTAGCAAAGCGCTCTTGGAGCACTTATCTCAAACCTACCGTAAATAAATGAGTCGGCCATAGTACAACTTTTGTACAACAGTAGGGGAATTTCCAGTACTCAATTATTAATTCCGTGAATAAAGGATTTTGACCTTACAAACGGTCCGGTAGTTTTGAATTTTTGATATGTTGTATAGGATGGTTAGTCAATTTTAAAATGCAAAATGCACAATTCCCCCCCCTCCGCGCCCGCCGCCATATTGAAAAAACCGGCACTCTCTTCATATTTTTGCTCATATCTTCCTTTAGGAGCATTTTAGCTAGAAGAAATCTTCGACAATGTTATAGAAAGTTAAATTTTCTACATTTTCCATTTTATATTTTGTTTCTAGGACAGATAGTTACGGAGATATGCCCATTTAAAAAAACTTAAGAAATTGCAATTTCCAACTCAAAAACAAACTTCTGGATTATATCTTCGTTTAGGAGCATTTTAGCTAAAACAGTGGTTGGGCAATTTTGTAGAGAATTAAATTTACTATAATTTACATTTCAAATTTTGTTTCTAGGACAGATAATTACGGAGATATGTAAAAAATAAAGTCACATTTTCCGAAAATGTATGTAAAAATGGACATGAGTTTTATAAGCAATTATATTTCCTACATGTTTTAATTTGTCCTAGACTAGTCCCTAACTGAATGACAGCGTTCTAAACCAAGAATTTTGAGATATTTTCGGAAAATTCGACTTTTCCTGTTTTTTAAATGTGCATATCTCCGTAACTAACCGTCCTTGAAACAAAATTTTAAATGTATATTATAGTAAATTTAATTCTCTACAACATTGCCCAAGCTTTGTTGTAGCTAAAATGCTCCTAAACGTAGATATAATCCACAAGTTTGTTTTTCAGTAGGAAATTGCGATTTTTTAAGTTTTTTTTAATGTGGATATCTCCGTAACTATCTGTCCTAGAAAAAAAATATAAAATGGAGAATGTAGTAAATTTAACTCTCTATAACATTGTCGAAGCTTTCTTCTAGCTAAAATGCTTCTAAAGGAAGATATGAGCAAAAATATGAAGAAAGTGCCGGTTTTTTCAATATGGCGGCGGGCGCGGAGGGACGGGAATTGTGCATTTTGCATTTTAAGCACTGAATAACCATCTTAGACAACATATCAAAAATTCAAAACTACCGGACCGTTTGTAAGGTCACACATAGTACTTTAGTCTCTATTCACCGTATTATATTTATGCATTGGAATATTTAGATTCAGACTGACCACTCTGCTCTCCTCAATCTTTGCACTAGCTTAGTCCGATATGAAATAAGGGGAATCCAATTAGGCTTACTCGAACCACTATGGTGCTTTTCCACGACTGTCTCCAAGCAAAAATTTAATGAACATTTATTTTATCCTGAGAGTGACAATGGATAGGGCAAGTGCTGTACCTGTGGACACTTTCCAGAATTTGACCTTTAATCAGTTGTAAGACAAAAAGTACGCGTATTACCAATACATTATTTATTTTGTTTTAATCACAGTTAAAGAATCTTTAAAGTCCACATATGTTTTCTACGCTAGCTAAACGGAAATGGCGGATAAAAGATTTAAAAAAAATACTCATGTTGTCCATTACATCTACTGTTTGTACGTATGGACACTAACAACGTACCTGTGGACGGTAATGCACCTACGGACAATAATCAACAACATTCTTGAAAACAGAATAAACTTCTAAAATAACGTAATTAACAACATACAATGAATCAACATGTAATTATAAGAATAGAATAATAGAATAGAAGAATAGAATATCTTTATTTGTGCATAAAATGTGGTACAATAGGTGGTATACATTTAGAAGTTTCACACAATTTACCAGTATCTGGCATGCATCAACAAATTGAAAATTAACATGGTTAAAACGTTAAATGTTAGAACAATAACAAAATACCAAAATCAACGGCAAGTAACTGAACAACAGTAGCTCTTCGAATGCAACATGCCAAGCAGCCTATAACTGTCCAACGAAAACGTTTATTGCACAAAGAGAGGTAGAATTATTTTTCACTATAATAGCTAAAGTACTCCTGAACAGAATAAAAACACTCCTGTATTAACCACTTTTTTAGTGCATTTTTAAACCTGCTTAGTGGCAGTTCTTTGACATTTTTGTGTAGTCTATTATATACAATACTAATTGACATACAATAGGAATTATGACTAGCTGAGTTTTTTTTGCCGGCATAACTAATTTGTCAGGAAACCTTGTATTAAAGTTGCATGTGTCCTTGCCAGTTTTAAACAAGTGCGGGTGAGTCTTTATAAACAAACAAATTTTGTAAATGTACCCAGTGCACAGTGAGTACCTAATCCAAGATCTTTAAACAATTTTCTACAGGATGTCTCAACAGGCACATTACAAATAGCCCTAATACACTGTTTTTGTGCTACTAATGGTCTCTGAGCATGGGAGGAGTTGCCCCACAGGAGAATGCCGTACCTAAATAAAGAGCAGACATAACCATGATAAGCCTTGTGCTTACTTTTGTTAGACGCCAGATGGCATAAGCAAATGCATTAACTTTTCCGCAAATTTTATTAATATGTTCAGCCCAAGATCATTGGTCGTCTATTGTAATCCCAAGAAACGTTGTTTGTTTTCATTCTTTTATAGACTGACCTTCAGAAGTCAAAGTTAACGGGCATTTTTTGCCATTTTTGTCAATAAATTGTATGAATTTCATTTTATTTAGTAGTCGTAGTAGTCTGTTTTTATGTAACCAATTGATTATTTTAGAAATTGTGTCATTAATATCATTATTATATGTCATAACGTTTCTACATGGGATCACAACAGATAAATCATCTGCGAATAGTGTGCAATCCGATTCTGTTACATCTGGAAGATCATTGACATACAATAAAAATAATAGAGGCCCCAAGATACTCCCCTGTGGCACGCCAGCTATGATTGATTTTGTGGAAGACCTATAAGAGTTTATCATTTTGTTAGAATCGATTTTGTTAAGTACAACAATTTGCGTACAACAAGTACAGTAAGTTGTTCTGCATATCATAATTATTTGTTTTTTCTTCTTGAAATGTAATATTCTTAGCAGAGTCTCAAGTATAATTATGGGACTTTAAAAAGCCTCCATAGTCAGCAAAAGTATCATAGTACTCCCCTGTGGCACGCCAGCTATGATTGATTTTGTGGAAGACCTATAAGAGTTTATCATTTTGTTAGAATCGATTTTGTTAAGTACAACAATTTGCGTACAACAAGTACAGTAAGTTGTTCTGCATATCATAATTATTTGTTTTTTCTTCTTGAAATGTAATATTCTTAGCAGAGTCTCAAGTATAATTATGGGACTTTAAAAAGCCTCCATAGTCAGCAAAAGTATCATAGTCATCGTTTAACACTTTACATTCTTAGGAAAACCTCATTTTCTTTATGAAAAATAATCAACAATCAATAACAACATAGTTTTAAGTAATCATACAGATTTTGCCGCTCAGTATTGCCAAAGATCCTCCTGATATCATTTTGAGGAGTTCTAAGCCTTCTTCACCAATATTTCGACAGTAATTTATTTTTTTTGTATTTAAAGATTATCGAATTTGGGATTTTAAACGTCTCTATGGCTTTCCTTACTGAAGTCAGAATGTCCAGGCATATCTTCTCTCTTTTTTCCCAGTTTTACAACGAGGCACTAAATAAAACAAAAATATTAATTTTACTGTCCACAGGAACCTTCAGTATAATTGTAACTATGGACAGTCCACAGGTACATTTACGGCGGTTTTTATTTTGAATTCATACCGGTCACTATTAATGCTACCTACGACTAACGAAATCTTGAAGAAATAACGTTTGCACCACATAAATTAATATGCCACTGCAAAGACACCCGTAACATTTGCAGATTTTGCTTAAACATACTTAAAAAGAAGGAAAAAAACTTACTTTTAGTCACTAAAACTTTCGGCAGCAACAAAACACTCAGTTTCTGCCATCCTTAAAGATGGCGACTAGCTAGTGTTGCCATATGAAAAAAATGCTTTTCAAATAAGTGATTCCTATTGATTTATGGTTAATCGTTTTCTTGGTATGAGTAGTGTCCTCAGGTAAAACCGTCCACAGGTACAGCACTTGCCCTAAATTACAGATAGTCTCAGAGATTTTTCTGTACTTAATTAAATTATTAAAAATATGTGTGATAAACACAGGATGCAATATTTAAGTGTGACCAGTATAATGCAAGCTAGACTGCTCGCAAAGTCGCGCGGTGGAAGAAGTAATAGTTCGGTAAACTTTACGAGTAGTGTAGCGCCGGTACAACACATATCAAAAACTCTTAAAACTGATATCAAAAGTACGTCACTCAATGAGTAAAACCTTCATTTTGCGGTCTGTTTGAAGTTTCTTCTAATTAATTTATGAAACATTTTAATATTATTAAAACCATCGTGAGACATCTTTAATAATTATAAAAACGATTCAAACTCACCTAACATTGTCAGGAACGGTACGTAGCAGCATGGATAGCTGTCCCTGATGAAGAGCTCCACACGAGTTCGAAATATGTCGGGCCGTACCTGTCAATTTTTACATGAGTTAAAATCATTTTATAATACGTCTAAAATCAAACATAGAAAAATAACAAATTTATGGGATTCAAACTATAAATTAAACTAAGATTAAAATATATACTTAATATATATATTTTTATAATTATGTAGTCATAATTAATCAGAACCACAAATAAAATACTCCAACACCCTATGTTTCACCAACAAAATATATAAGTTGGTAAACAAAAACAAAGACACAAGAAAATTATCTTGTCTTCTTCCCGTTGAAACCTGTCAAATGCTTTTTGCCATCCAAGCACTAGACTAGTCACTTTATGCCCTAGAGCATAAAAAGTGTGACGAGCGAATAATGACCGGGATCATGTTTTTGTATGACTGGCGTTCATTCTTCGTTCAAAATAGTCCATTGTTTCTTGCCTAGTCCCAGAGGCTTTCATCGTAGATTCTGTTTAGTCTTTAAGATATTTTTAAAATAAATATGGACTTGTAAACTTAATATATTATTACTAGAAGGTGCTAAAATAATACTTCGTCTGCGTAAAACGTATTTCTTTTGCGTAGTTGGTTAAAAAGTCTCGTTTATCATCCTTATCTAGTTAATCCTTATACCATAAAATTGGTTAAAATCCGTCCAGCCGTTTATGCGTGATAAGACAAATAGATAGCAATGTATTTTTTTTGATGTTCGCTATTCTACTAAGTTTTATCAGTTTCCATCTTTTCAGGGAAATCAATGAATGATAAATGTTTTTAACCCTTAAATCTGGCAGTGTATCCCAGAGTGAACAAATTCTTTGACCATCTTTTTCATTAATTATTGTATTAAGCGGTTTACACTAACGTGAAATTGTCAGGAACGGCCCGACATGTTTCGAACTCGTATGGAGCTCTTCATCAGGGACTGACTACCCGTACACCGTCGATCAAAGAATCAGTTTTACAAGTTTTAATAATATTATCATTTCCATTTATTTCGAATAAGATTTTTTTGTCTATTCTACCTTAACGAGGCCCGAACAATAGTGACCTTCGTCAATTGTTGTCAAATTAATGGTTAATTAGTCTTTTATACCAGGTAATTCCTTTGACAAGGAATTTAAAGATTCTCTAAAAAATGTTCCGAACAAAACCGTTTCCGAGAATTTTTAATGAAATAACAGTGTCCGTGAAAATGAATTGTTCTCCATATTTTACTGACTTTCGTACCGGACTACCATTTATCTTTTTTAACCCTTTACGGGGATATAGGAGACTTCCGTAATTAAATACAATGGGAGAAACCTATTCCAGCTTTTGTCAAGAGAAAGGCTAATTCATTCAAATTTTAAAGTTACAATAATACCTGTAGGTAATCTGAAACATTACTAGAAATAAGTGATATCGGAAATATTATGCCATTTGGGGCCTAATTCTATAAATAATACACGCCTTTTGAGCGATATACCGGCGACAATTCGGTTAAGATTAACGATATCTTTAATTCATCATGGCATCATCGGAAATATGGAAAAAACTGTTTGAGCTGCGTTGATTAACTACTTGCAATTTTTAAAGAGAAATCATACTATTAGTAATATTCCTCGCTCTTGACATAAATTACAAACTTATACTTTAGCGATATGACTTGACGGTTTTTTATTAATGTGTATGCCATACAAATTATATAACAGTTTGAATACATCATAAGTATTGAGTGAAAAATAGTACAAAATAAATGTACGTCTTTTGAATTCTATGACTCTCAGTCGTTCCTTGTATGTATCATAGTTGCAACAGTTGTTTTTTATTTTTTTTGCACATAATAATAATATATCTTAAACACCCGCAAGGTGGTCGGACGACCTGGTTAGAGTTGCGGGGACTCGCTGGATGCGGGTCGCTGCTATCCGGCCCATGTGGAAATCTATTGAGGAGGCCTGTGTCCAGCAGTTGGCGTCCTATGGCTGAAATGATGATGATGATGATGATGATGATCTTAAACGATTTGAAAGTTGTATCTTGAAATATATTTCCATTCCATTCCTTATTTACTTTCTGAAAAAGAAAAAAAATATTGACGGTAAAAAGCGGAAACGCTGTAAACGCCAATGCTCTTGGCGTTTACAGCGTTTCCGCTTTTTGCCGTCGATTATCTTTAAACCAGAAATTACCTACGATAAAAGCAATTCAATTTAATGCCTACTTTATATTCTGTGACGATATTCCTGTACAATGTTCGAGACGTTCCGTTAAAAAATAAGGATCCATTTTAAAGACAGAAAATTTTACAAAATTATAATAAGTTAATAAAGAAATTGTCTGCTGTCTTTTTTTATTATATTATTTTGATTTAAACTTTATTTTTTTCTCCTACGTATTAGCTAACAAGATAACTAACTAATGACAAGGGTTGTTTACGAAACTCTTTATGTTTTTACAATAACTATGAAATAATTATAAAAACAGTTTAAATTCACGTAAAAAATACCAGGAACAGCCCGACATGTTTCGAGTTTCATATCAGTTCGACAAATCTTAATGAGTTTAAACCATTTTTTTATGATTAGTAAAGACGATAGTTTTAATAATATTATCATCAATTCGGCCATATGACGTCCACTGCTGGACGTGCTAACGTTTTTTAACCAATTTTTGATTCCCTAACGTTTTATGTCATAATGATCACTTGTCCTAACACTCATATGCCCTAATATTGATTTCTCTAATATCTTATTTCCTAATGTCACTTGCCATATTGATCATTTATCCTAATGTCATTTGTCATAATTATAATTTCTCCTAACACTCATATGCCCTAATTTTGGTTTTAATCGCTAGGCTCGGACTCTGTTGTGGTCGCAGTTCTAACCTAACCTAACCCATTAAACTACTTTACTGGTAGCAGATCGGTGGTTGCAAAAGGGGCGAGGACTTTAAAAAACGAAAATTAATTTTTGGGATTTCGAGGAATATGGCAAAAAATATTAGGGATATTGATAGTTAGGGATATTGATGTTTCGGACAAATGAGTTTTAGGACAACCATTACGTTATGGAAAATGATTATCATGGATATTGATCGTTAGGGCATTAGCCCATTAGGACAAAACAGTTCGGGCAAGTGATTTTAGGACAAACGATGTTAGGGATCGCGAGGGAGACCCGTGGTCTCCACTCGAGAACCTTTCTGCCCCAACGGCCATCGGTTCGTCGAGCTACGTGCCCCGCCTATTGCCACTTCAGCCTGTTTACCCGGTTTGCTATGTCGATGACCTTGGTTCGTCTACGAATCTCCTCATTTCTGATTCGATCTCGTAGAGAAATCTTGAGCATAGCTCTTTCCACAGCTCGGCAACCTTCTCGTCCGTCCTCAACGTGCGCGTGTTGTAGGTTACCAGCGATAACCTACGTCGGTTGTCCGTTTCATCGTAAGCCGAGATCGTGTGACGGGGGAACCCCACCCGGGGATTTTTAGCACCCTGGCTCCAGTGCTCGGCCGACGCCCGTCTCCGCCAGTTTTGCAACTGGAGCCGCCGGGGACTTGGGGCCGTGGTAAAGTTTTATTAGCCATTGAAGGTTTGGACTGTAACCCGCCACGCTGGTCCGATGCGGGTTGGTGGGTCGCCAGGGCCTCGTCCGTTGGTCAGCAGCGTCCACCACGAGCAGGTGAGGTTGGCTTGGACCCCCGAGAGATGTAGGTTGGGAGCTCTTCGTACGCCTATAATAATATTATAACTATGATATAATTTTATACCGAGTGACTTAAAAATGAATTTAATTTGCGACTTTAGAAGATTTGCTGACTGAAGCTTAATTGGTAAGTATCTTTATTTCATTTTGTCGACTAAATAACAATTTATGTCTGAACTATTATCGGAGAGCTATGTACGAACCGCATGGTACGGTGGCATGCCACGTAAATTGTGGTAAAATATTGAATATTGGCGGAATGAGTAGTGGTAATGTAAACAAGGTTCATAGTACCTTTAGTTATAAATAAATGTGTTAAAATATTACTAGATATTTTTTTTATACAAATTAACCTTATAACAAAGACTATTGTGGAGTCCAGTTTCTAGTGTTTACTAAAGGAACTAATAAATCAGCATATAAATGGTCAAAAAGATTAACTTCTAGAGTTTCAAGACGTGAAAAACAAAACATCTAGAGTCAGTATTTGTTATCTAAACATGCAATAAATTTGGCTATTTTATGACAGTCAGGGATAGTCGAACTTTTGGACAGGATGATAATCCTCTTCTAAATATCTTAAATATTACTTATCATTTATATGAATAAACTAATTTAACTAACAAGGTAATGATAATATTTATTGTCGAACATAAAATTGAAGATATAATTCTTAGTTAAAATTATTGAATTAAATCAGTTTCAAACATTGCAAGTCAAATTATATTATGAAACAATATTTAAAGGTTTCCAGTTTTACAATGCTGGCAATTTATTAATTATAATAATTTGTGGACAAGTTGGTGATCCTTGACATTCCTTAGAGTTGATGATACGATTTCAAGTGCTCTCCTTGTTTACACCTAGTAGGAAAAGGGTCTTATAAACATTGGATTGACATATGCGTTAAATCTATTTTCTTTTGTGTGCATTGTCCAAAATAAAAGGGCGTATATTAATAGTATTTTCTAGGTGTTAGGTCATTTAGTTCAGCATATATTATGATGTCTAAAATATTGTTTTGAAAAAATACGGAGAGTCGGGATTGAGAGTTCGGCTTGGGAGCTAGCAGCAGCTGGTCCGGGACGCGCGCGCATAAACTAGCACCCTCTATTACTGAATTAATTATAATCCATAACTAAAATATTTTAAATATAATGGGTTTTATTAGTGACGAATAAGTGATTAAACGCGAACCGTGAGTGTTAGCTTAGGTTTCGGAATCGTTTACGTCGTCTAATAGACTGCGGACAATGGACAATTTTAACATACTTTCCGTGGTAGTGTATATTTATATTAAAATTGTATTGGTATAATAGTAGTTAACCTCAAAAGAAATTACAAGCAGGTTAAAAAAAACAGACGTTTTCATTTTTATGATCAATGTTACTTCATGCGTCAAAGTAACCCTCGTTGCCACGTTAAATTTGTTCTTAGTACCTAGTACAGTCAGCAGCAAAAGTAGCTAAGTATAAGTAATACCACGCTCAACATGATCTGCATAACCCTTACCTTTTAGATAATCATCATCATCATCCAATCCTAGCCGATTTCGGCCACGGCGACTGGACACACTAGCTAGTCAGAGCGTCGTTCGTGTGCTCTAAGGTGACTGACATAGCCAATATTTGCTGCAAATGTACGGCCATAAATTCTGCAAGTCAGCACCCCTCCGACGAAAGATTAATCATTGAAATTGATATTTTATGTAGTGCATTCCTACACAAATCTTAGTAAATTCTTTTATTAAAAAAAAATGCGAATTAAATACTCTATTGAGTATGACTATGAATTGTATTTTAATGTTAAAATCGGCCCCATAGCTCTCATGTGTATAAATAATATAATTTGCTCTCTATATTGAATGCAAGAAATAAATGGACACAACATTATTATTTTTATTTGATTGTTGATAACCCTCGCTAGCGTCGACGCGACAAGTGATCCAATTCATTTTCGCCGTTATTACACAGCCTCAACGTTCCGTTTGGCTTGCGCTGGAGACGACGACTTTAGAAGGGCCTTAAATCATATTTTTTTTCGGCTAAGAAAAGCGGCTTTTGTAATGATCAAAGTAGTGTGCCTTCTGTACTTGTACTATTATCTATTCTGTGGTATTGCCTTACTCCACTCTAACTTCCTGAGGTCCTTTTGAAGTCGGGTTTTCAGGTCGTCGTTGTTTATCATCGAGCCAGAGTTCACTTTCTATATTTAATATTAATATAATCTAGTTTTACTACATGTTTTAATTATAATATGATTTAATAATTTTTATATTCCTATTTAGCTTATGCTGATTTGGGTGAGTTTGCATGTTCACTAAGATTTATTTTAATTTACTTTAACGTTTTATAATTCATGTTTTATCGGAATGATTCTTCTTCTTTTAATTCATGTTTTATCGGTTGCGTTGAATTTATTTCATTACGGACGGTTTTACTTTAAACCGAAGTTTTCATTATATCAGGCGCGGCGCACTCCGCGATTTACGTTATTCTCTAGAAAGTACATGCCGATGCCGGTCGCCCCTGCTCTGGGGCATGTTTAGTGGCTGCCACGCTCTGTCTTGGAACGCACGCGCGCGTTTCACGCGTGCTCACGCTCTCCCGATTTACGTCGCAAGTGAACGTGCCGCATTTGTCTTTTTATACTAGTGCTTAAATACTTCTGTAATTGTACTATTATCTATTCTGTGGTTTTATTACGGATTTTGTTTTTATTGTTATCGCTTTATTAATTATTTTTGTTATGATGCGGAAGGTTTTATATTAAACCAAAAAGATTTTTTACTTTTAGGGATTTTGTTTTTTTTTTAATATTGTATTTATTTTAATCGGATTTCTTTAACACAACGTGAAAGGGGTCCTACATTTAGTACTTCACGATCACAAGTATTTTTATTTATGGCCAATATCTTTAATTACGGGTATTTTATTTAAATAGTCTTATATATTTACTTATAATATGTATAATAGTATTATTAACAGTAATCGTGGTCACTGCCAAAATTGGTTTGTAATGTACTCCTGTGGCGTGGAGATAATCCCATTAGCGGGTTACACTCCCACATGATACAGTTCAAGTCAAGTTTTAAAAAATATTTGAAATGGCTTGACAATTTATTACAAAGAAAGGAAGGAAAAAAGAAAGAAACAACGAAATAAAGAAAGGAAGAAAGAAAAAACTGGAAAATGGAAGGAATAAAAAAAAAGTAAGAAAGATAGAAATATTTATTTACACACACACGAACACATCACTACAAACAAAAACATTCAGTGAGCAGTGTTCAAGCAAAAAGGGTCAAGCTCAACATCAGCATCAATTATATGACTAGCGTTAGTTTATAGTATGCTCTATGACACTTTAAATACTCTCGTGGTTTGTACACATAATTAACAAAAATTATAACGGACATTAATCATATTATTAGCATGTTTCTAGACACTCTAGTGGTGAAAACGAGGAGAGGGAATAATAAGGACTCGCGGTGAAATGTGTTTCTGACATTGCAAGCATCCGTAGGTTACGGTGTTGCTTTCCATCCGACTGAACGTATGTTTATTTGTCACCATCGCCATCGCAATAAGTACACAGGAAATAAATAAATTTACCCCTAAGTTTTATTATTTTCCAGCATTGGTTTATATTCCCCGCTTTCTGCATTTTCTGTCTTCTCTTCAGGGTTATTCCAATCAAGTAGTTCAGCAGAGCCAAACACGACGTAGACTAGATCGGTGACCAAGTAAAAACCTGCTGCCACTAAAAATACTTTTCTCCAAAGAAGTTCGCTTGTCTGAAAAAGTAGGAAACCGATATAATGTAAATATATGTCAAAAAAATGTATAATTAGAAAATATCCATGACCCAGGATCAAAATATTCGATCTCTTCACTCAAATATTATTTGCCCTTGCCGGGATTTGAACCCATGACTTATATCAGTACCTATATCAGTCCTGGGTCAATGTGGTAATGCAGTCATTACCACGAAGCTGACTGCGTTTTTAAAGGGTTAATGATAAAATCCACACTAATATTATAAATGCGAAAGTGTGTCTGTCTGTCTGTCTGTCTGTCTGTTACCTCTTCACGCTTAAACCGCTGAACCGATTTAGATGAAATTTGGTATATAGATAGTTTCAGTCCCGGGGAAGGACATAGGATACTTTTCATCCCGAATAAATGTAGTGTTCCCGTGGGATGAGCGGGTAACACCGCGGGGCACAGCTAGTGTACTATATAACTTCCTTGGCAAAAATGAACCCACTCACTATCAGTGACAAGGAACCAAACAAGTTAGATGTGAACTGGCTGACTCTCATCTCAACATTTCTGGTGCCAGCGAAGTTAAATTGATGTCATTTACTAAAGGATAAATAATACTCACAACATCATCAGCAAGAATGAACCCAGCAACTACCGGGGCTAAGGAGCCAATTAAGTTGGACGAAAAGTTGCTGATGCTCATCATAGTGCCCGCGAAGTTTGGTGCCAAATCGATGTGATTTATCTGAAAAAAAATACAGCAAAACATGTCAAACTATTGATAATAAATAATAGTTTAAAAAAACTAAAAAACACGCTTTTATAGCTAACCGAACTAAAAATTAGAAAATAATTTTTAATTTCAAAGAGTTTATAATACAGTAGTAGAAGATCGAACAATCAATCAGAATTTATCACCTCAAAATAAAATTATAATAAAGTTTAAGTTATTAACAAAAGAAGTCAATTCAGAGTAAACAGCGTGGGGTGCTTGATATAGTAAATGTAACAACCATTCAATTGGCAACTATCTATGAGAGGAGAGTTATGAAAATTAGTAAAAAGCACCCCACGCTTTTTACTCTGAATTGAATTCTTTTGTTAATAACTTAAACTTTATTTTAATTTTATTTTGAGGTGATAAATTCTGATTGATTGTTCGATCTTCTACTACTGTATTATAAACTCTTTGAAATTAAAAATTATTTTCTAATTTTTAGTTCGGTTAGCTATAAAAGCGTGTTTTTTAGTTTTTTAAACTATTATTTATTTATAATTTTTTCGATTTATCAATTAGCTATTTGTTGACATGTGGTATTGAAATTTCTCACAAATTATTTCGCAATCTCATCATAATTCAAAGCTTCACTGTTGCATGGGGTTTTTCCTGTTAACTTAGAACAATCGAGTTCTTCAATCCGAATACCGTCTAAAGATCTTACACGACTAAGTGCTACATAAGCTTGTCCAGCAGCAAACAGTCGCGAGCCTAGATAAATGACTGCATGATCGACTGTACAACCTTGCATCTTGTGGACGGTCGAAGCCCAACTCAGGATTAATGGCAACATTCGTCTCTCAGCAGTTCCATAACTGTATTTTGCTGGGAACTGTATCGATATTGGTTTAATCATGTGCACACCATCTGATTCGAAATCGATACGGGCTGACGGGATGTCTTCCGCGTATAGTTGGCCTCTGCGAATATTTGGCCAGATAATTTCTGTGATAAAACCCATATTGCCATTCACTAAACCTTTCGACACATTAATGTTCGTCCTCAACATCGCTTTAGCTCCTACGAATATTTTCAATACATTCGGAAGACCTCCGGTTTTATTAATATCACTAGGTATCACAGAATCTAAGTCCTTGCTACCTAGATTTCGAGTAGCATCAATGAGTTGGTCTTGTGCTTTTATTGTATAAATAACTGTCCCTTTATTCTTAAAACTCTGGAGAACTTTTTCGTTGTGTCTGATCATTCATTGGTTCCTTAGTGCACTCTCGATTGAGAATTCATTAGTCGCATATGTTGAAACTTTTTCAAGTAGAATTTCAAGATGCCTAGACGTCATTTCTCCAACTCTAAGGGCGTTAAGCACATTTATAAATGTCGTGTCTCCTTGTTGACGCATATTTTGTTTAAGTTCAATCAGACCGAACTGTCGCCACAAATGTGTAGCTGGCTTCATGTGTTCTGGTTGTTGAAAAACTTGATGTCCTCGAACAACTGCATTAGATCACCAAAGAGAATCACGTTTATGCCTCCAAAACTAGCGTCTGAGGTTTTCAGCTGTCGCAAACGAGAGTCGATCATACAAAGCATCTCATAGGGTACCATAGAAATTTCATCTATGAACAAAAACTCAACATTTTGCCATAATTGACGCATTCCTCTCAGATAATTACCAGTAAGAAGTGGCATACAATTACTTCATCTTTTTGTACTGGTAGCTTTAGCAGACGGTGTAGCGTTGACCCACCGATCAACCGTGCTGCAACTCCAGTTAGAGCACCAACTTTTACCACCGATTTTCCATAACATCGGTTCACTTGATTTCTCAATAGATTAAAGAGGAATGTTTTCCCGGTACCTGCTCCACATAGAAAATTAATATTTCTGCTGAGATTTTAAATATCTTTGAAAAAGAAAAGGCTAATTTTAAACGAATTTCTTCTGAGATAAATCAAATTTTTAGATTGTACGAAGATTATTAACGTTGAAATATACATTCCAGGTTCGCTTTCAAGTGATTAATTTCATTTAATAGCTTGTTTTTATCTCCGTTGTACTGTACCAAAAATGGCGTGTACAGAGTCTCTACACTCCATAGTACCAAGTGCCCGAGCGAAAGAGTACAGTAAACGGCGATAAAGAATGCACATCGGCAATCATCGCATTTCCGAATACAAACGAATGCTTATTTCCATGTACATCAATTACTAGATTAATCGTTCATCAGAATTTGAATTTAGAACTAAGTACTTTATTGTTGTTTTGTTTTGATTTTACGTGGAATATATAGAGCTGTAAAACTCGATGTAATTATATATATTTTTTGCTATAATGTTCTTGTTAGGGAAAAATAATATACTTATATATATACTCGTATATATATATATATATATATATATATATATATACACGATGATTTTTAATCGGTGATCAGGAGTAGAAAATTATTAATATCCAGCTAAAATTAAACTAAATAGGCGAGGTCTCACGCAATTACCTCAATGTTTAATCAATTAAAAGTTGAAACATAATTAAAACTAATAACCACTAGATACATGGTCATTCTACATAAATTATTTAAGTACGATACACCTACGTCAAGTGTCATCGCTTTAGCGGGAAATTTTACGAAATTTTCTACTACTTTGTATAGGTAATGACAATGACAATGACAAGTTATTACTCAGAAATACGTCATTGCCATTAAATTATTAAAAAGGTTGTAAGCTTACAGATACAGATTAGTTGGGTGACAAGGAATTTAAAACAATATTGGTTTCAAAATAAAAATTATCATAGAAAATTAAAAAGTTTGTTTTCATGTAATTACGACTTCAACGTGACCGCCATCATTTACTGAGTTAGAAAAGTTGGTACCTGATCACCGATTAAAAATCATCGTGTATATATATAAGTATATTATTACTGATGTTATACTACTAGAATACTTAAATGTGGGTTTAAAGATCGACAAAAAGTGTAATTACTTACATTAACATTCTCATGTTTTTAAATTGGTCGGCTTCAGTTACAAAATATTTATAAACATTGTAGATAATTTCGCGTGACTAGCAAAGTAACGGCTTACCTTTAATTTTGTGTAAGTTTTAGCAACTCTATATATATATTGACTTGGATATGCGACTGCACTCTCTCGCATATCCTGGCGGTCCTAATAAGGATAATGGGAAACTGTTATCAAATTATTGCATTGTCATCGGTCCCTGATACGTATGCAAAGTTTCAAATTAATCAGACTTCTGGAAACTGGTGAAAATTATGCTCAAAGATTCCGTTACATACATACATACATAGTTACAACCCAAGCTAATAAAAGCGTGTTAAAAAGATCAAAGCTCAAAGAAAAATTAAAGTGATGTGGTTTGTACGCACACATAAAAAATGAGACATTACCATGTTTAATAAATTTACCAAAACATGTCGTTTTTTTTAAATAATAAACATGAAATAATGCAATAATAATGAAATAATTAACTTTATTCTGCAAGTAGGCCACAAGGGCACTTTTACATGTCTGAGTCTACCATTTTACAAGAGGAGACCACTGTTGAGAAGAAACGCCGAAAGAAACTCAACAGTCAGTCATTTTTCATAAAGGATAAGTACTTAACTATTACAGTAATATGAACTTAACTATACGTACTTAGTTCTCGAAGAAAACATATTATAAGTGTATTCTAAGATATAAATAATGAGGACTAGTGTACAAATAAAATATAGAAACTACAAGAAAGTATGACTGACGGTTTAACACAATTTATGTACGTTTGATATGCTTTCTTATTAGAACTGTGTCCCTTAAACTAGTCAGGTACAATGGAGTCAGTTACTCGGTTTCTGGTTCAGGCCATGCATTTTTGTCTGTCAGATAGTCCTCTACTGTATAACATGCTTTTGACATTAGAGATTGATTTCAATAATTTTTGAGAGATGGAAAGGCTAATTTTAAAATATGATCAGGTAACTTGTTATAAAAATGAATACATTGGCCTAAAATACTTTACGAACACGAAACCTTCTAATAGCAATTTTATTTTTATTTCTAGTGTTAAAATTGCGAACATCGGAATTTTTTGTAAATGAATCTATGTTCTTAATAACATACATAATACTCTCATAAATATATTAGGACGCTACAGTTAAGATGTTTATATCTTTGAAAATGTCTCTTAAGGAGTCACGAGAATTCAGGTTATATATAGAACGAATCGCTCTTTTTTGTAGCACAAATATAGTCTGAATGTCAGCTGCTTTGCCCCAAACCAGAATACCATATGACATGACACTATGAAAATAACTATGATAAACTAAGCGAGCTGTATCAACATCACTCAATTGTCTAATTTTCCTAAGAGCGTACGCCGCTGAACTTAATTAACCTGCAAGCACTGCTATATGTGGACTCCATTGCAAATGACTGTCCAATGTAAGAATAATGCATTATTCACCATATCTAAACATTTACCATTTAATAATATAGTAGAATCTACCGCCGTAACATTTGGCAAAGCAAATCTAACACATTTAGTTTTCTTGGCATTTAATAGAAGATTATTAGTAGTAAACCAGTTAAGTACTTTATCTAGTGTGCAATTAATTTCCGCATAGTCGGTTGATTTCCGGTTAACCTTGAAAATTAATGATGTATCGTCAGCAAATAGTACTATATTACAAAGCTTATCTACTATAGATGGTAAGTCATTTATATAAACCAAAAATAGAAATGGACCTAAAATAGAGCCCTGTGGCACTCCTAGCTTAACTATAGTTCCATTGGACTCATATTGACAGCTAACGAAATGTATACTAAAACGGAGTATATAATATTGTGGGCTAATCAATTTTTTGACGGGTAGAAATCTGTCCTCAACCGAACATCGTTTTAGACTTCAATGGCTTCTTTATGTTTTAATTTATGATGTACGTTAAAACGTTCAATGTTGCAACTGTTGAATCTAATAAAAAGAAAAAAAAGATTAGTGTAGGAACCCGATTTCTTAATAACTTCAAAGATGTTTTGAGTAACGCCGAAGACAGTAAAAAGTATCAGTCAAAATGTTGCTTCGCCCTTGTAGGCTTTTATTATTGCTGAAGATTAAATTCGCGGTCGTGTTTCATTTCACGAACTCGAGAAGTATTAAACTTGAAATAAATCTTTGCTGTAACTTATCACAACATAGAATCCTAATCTAAAAGAGAGCGCCATCATGTTCAGGAAACTAATCCGTATGTAATAGAGACTAACTAATCTAACTAAGGCCCTCGTCACAATTTCTTGACATTTGGAGATAAGGCTATCAGTTCACACTCAGTTGCGTTAATTGGGGTTCCGTACAAAAACCCTCCAAATTGTGATTATATCAGCCCCAACTACGGAACCGAGAGTAATTTGGTTCGTTTGGTTCCTCTGTGAAGGAATCTTTTGTTCCCTACGAGTATACATACATACGTACATTATGGAGGCACGGAAATAGCTAATATAAATTAATTCATTTACGATGTTGCTTTGGGACGGTACGTTATTTTATCATTAATTAATTTTGCCACAGTAACGAAATTAACAGTTAGTCTGGAGTGGAATACACAACATCACACGTATAAATAGTTCGTTCCTGATATGATGAGACTTGCTTGGTGCGTGTTCTATGTCACAGTTCATGCAGTCATATGCTGGTCCGTCAAGCAAATAGTCTATTTGATATAAAAATACTTTGTACACGGGCCACATGAAAATGTTGGTTTAATGAGATTGTTTTCAGTTATATGTATGCACAAAATACGACATTAAGAGGATGTGTAGATGCTAGAACTTCAGAAAGAACCCTGCCGATGTCGCATTGGACTTCATAACCAAGAAAATATTTGTCGAATTTACGCCCCAACAAAAGTTTTTTTTTTCTTTTTTATTAGCCTATATTGGTGTCCCACTGCTGGGCAAGAACCTCTCCCCTCGATTGCCACAACTTCCTCTTTGGTATTATTTCTGGCCAATCGTTTAGGAATGTGTCCAGGTTTCCACCATCTCCGTCTCGACCTGCCTCGTCAGTGTCGCCCATCATCATGTGATTACGGCTCAAACCACATCAAATGCACAACCTGTTAAAAAAAAAATTAAAAACATACGTGCCATCCTAAGTGTGCTGCAATCTTAAAAGTGCAAATGAGGACTAGAATTGTTTCCACGATCACTAGGTCTTTCTTGACATACGCCAATGCAATCAGTCCTATAGCCGCCGGGACGCAGCCTGAAATGAAAAGAAATACCTAATTTTGGTTATTTGAAATACTGACATTTAAACAATTTAAATAATTCTACGCTATTGCACCCTAGTAGCGATGAATTGTGGGATCCAAGATTTGGTGTGATTGACGTCCATCCATATTACAAATAGAATCGATAAAAAAAATATATAATTATATATTTAAACATAAATAGGTTATTTGGAAATGGCTGTAGCAAACTGGATAAAATGTATGTGGATGAAGTTTAGCTTTCCAAGTTTTTGAACACAGATTTTATTCACGGGAAAACAGAAATCGCTGTCTCACCGATCTAAGTTCAGCTCGCCCAAGTTTAATAGTTATAATAGTAGTTTGACAAAAAGGAAATAGACCTCTAAGAGAATACTTAAGTACATTTAAATGTGTGGATAGAAAAGTAGATAGAAAAACCAGAAGAGAGGATTATGAGAATAATTATTTAGCAGTATATTATCTTTGTTATATCACAACTGTACCGAATCGGTACAATCTATTGCAGCCTAGCAAGCTTCGGTCCGGTCCAGGGATAGTGGCGCTACTAATAACAGCTTTCATCTGACAATAATGTGCATTCGTCATATATTTGCATTTAAACATCAGTCAAGGATTTGTGATTAACCAAATTCAAAACTTTGTTATTTTGCAAAAATACTTGAAATTTGCGAAATATTTAGTTCTGTTTCCTCTTTGTTTACGTCAGTGATATTAACTGACTTTCAACGTCAGTTACCAAAAATTTGTCGTTGGTATTAAAAAAAAATAGTACCACTAAAATCCGCAAAATAGAGTGGGCCGTAAAACCCCCTGTTGGGCTATAATAATTCCTTCAAAATACGGTTTATAGAAAATATATTTATAATTTCGATCAAACAAAAATTTGGAGAGACTTCACAAATGGAAATCAATATTTCGGAGGATGTCGGAAGTCGAAATTAATGTATGGGAACACTGAGACGACTCGTGGGTTATATCTTAAACAAATACTTAACTAAGGTATGAGCCAATTTTCTAGTATTGGTAACACTGAGCCACTTCTTGACGATGAGCATGTCAGTGAACCAACTGAAGAAGAAGTTGGAAAACCACATCACGAAGAATGGCAACGCCGTCAGTAGGCCGTTCTGAAAGATGTACAGATAAAATTAATAACATTAAGATGGAAGCTGATGGAATTGGTGGACAGCAAAACACGACACACACCAAAAACCAATGTCATCATAATCGTACAAAATCAAGAAATCATTATAATTTAGGTAAATAAAAGAAAAAAAAACGCGGGGATCATTTTATTACTACAAACTTTGCAAAGCTGGGAACTTATATTAAAACAATTCAAGTTACTAAATAAACTCACTGCCTTGATGTTGACCTTCATGACCTTGTCCATGAAGGCAGGAACCTCTGTGTACAGCGTGAGCTGTCCCCAGGTCTGGCCAATGTGAGCCACCACAATCGCATATAGCGCTTTGCAACGTAGCAGCTTACCCCAGGGTACTTTAAGAACTTTCTGGAAAGACAATATATTTTAAGTAAGTAGAGTGAATAAAAAATTAAAGTCATCTTAAACTTATGGGTATTATTAAATCAAGAACTTCTATTAGTATAAAAACTGTATCTCAATATTTAATAATTTACTGACTTAGCTTTTGCCTCGCTCTTTCATGTAAGTGTGACCTGCGCGCCAATACGTCAGATTATATACTCGTGTACGTTCGTCATTAGATACTGGGTTTGAAATGAAAAAAATTAAATAATTTATTCAGTAACTAGACCACAAGGGCACATTAAAAAGTCAGATTGTGAATCTACCGGCGTTTTCCATGAGGAGGCCGCTGTTGAGAAAAAAGCCGATAGAAACTTAACAGTAAGTATTTTTTTCGTACTTAAATAATACTTTAGGTATCCTATTACAATTCCGAAACATTGTTTCCCACCTGTAACGTTTCGCCGAATTTTCATTTGGCCGAAAGATTTTTTTTCCTGAAACCCGTAATATTTTCAGGATTTTACTAATATCGTTTTAAAGAACCCATTGGGTTAGGTTAGGTTTGTTTTATAATTTTTCTGAAAAATTAACAGTTTAGGAATAAATCGCTTTCGGGCAAATGAAAATTCGTCAAAACGTTACTGGTGGAAAGCAAAAATTCGGACTTATGATAGGTAACCACTACTTTACTACAAACAATTTTCGCCACATAGGTTAGTATTGCTAATGTGCTCGTTTAAAAAAAGCTCAGTCTTACCTTTCCTTTAGACCCTGTTTGTCCCAAAGCTTCTTCGATGTACCGTCTCTCCTCAGCGGAGATTCTAGGATGTTCTGCCGGAGAATCAGCTCCAAGAAACCAAAGAACGGCCCCAACGAACGTTGACAGGAGGCCATAGAAGCGGAAGATGCCAGGCCAGCCAAGTGGCGAGGCTGCTATGAAGCCTGTTATTGGTAAACCTAGCACGGTGCCTAAGGCTTGACCTGAAAAAAGTTATGTAAGTAACGTGACAAAGTAACCTTGACAAAACCTTGAAATTTTACTAATTAAACCAACAATGTATTCTTATTCCCATTCTTTACTTTCTTTTAACTAGGTACATTAATTGCCATTTAAACCAACAAAAACAAATAACTTGATTCACTAAGTCACACCTCCATACGCAAATGCCGTCAATCTCCCTCGTTCCTCCAAAGGCGTCCATTTTCCAAAAGCGGTGTGCATACCCGGTATGAAACAGGATTGGCTTAACCCTTGGATCATCCGACAAATCACGACAAACACCCAACTTCCCTGAAAATGAACAAAAGTTGAAAGCCGCATTCGTCAAAGATTAATCCCATGCAACATTCTTTTTCAAAAACGTTGCAAAATCTTTAAATATTATGGTAAATTTTTCTTCAAGAAAGAATATCTTATAGGAAAACTAGTACTACTAGAAAGTCTGCAGTAATTGTAAAACCAACACGTTCCACAAAGATATATTAAAAGACGAGAAAAGAAAAAAAAAATGTAATCAAACTGTTATCCCTGGTCAAACAGGCGGTGGGTCAAGTTTGATGAAATTTTAGATGCAGTTCTTAATGGAAAATTGCCGAGTCGCTGAATTTTAAAACTTTTGCTTGGTTCGCAGCATGGAAGTTGAAAAGTAAAAGAGTATTGTTAATTTTTTTGTAAGAAGATTAAAAAATTTAGAATGATTTCAAAATAAAGTTGAAAAATCCACAAAAAATAAGTAATAATCTAGACAGATAAAGATTTGTCTTATTTTGCTTCAAATGAATTAAAATTTACATGATGTTATAAGAACATTATTAAATACATGTTATCTACAAAAAATAATGTTTATCTAATTTTATTATTTTTAAAGTATACGTGTAGGTTTTAAATATGATATTATCTTCTTAATTTTAATTTGCTTATTAAAAAAGGTGTAGGTACTTCTTTTATTATTTGATTGGAGATTTTAACTCTTTCATCGAAATCGCCCATCAACGAACGTTTTGCATACTTTGGAAATCATAAAAAACCCTAAAATGCATACTTTGGAAAAGATCAAGCTCAAACATAAAAGTGAAAAATTAAAAACCGTCAAACACACTTTAAAAACAGCTGATTGAAATCGAAGTGCTTTTGAAATATTTTATCAAGATTACAACTTTATAGCTGTGAAGAACACTAAACTACACTACATTATTAATGTTTGTATTTACTTGTACCCTAGATGCTCTCTGTACCATCTGCTTTCTGATTTGCACCCACTTCTAGTATCTCTGTTTGGCCCTATAGTTGACTGGTAGAGAATGCCATGTGGCATTAAGTCCGTCATTTGAACTGAAGTTTATTTTGTGGTACATATAAGTCCAAAAACTCACGTAAAAAGCTGCCCACGGCGTGCAAAAGGACACCACTCCGTTGATAACCAGCGCTCCAGTGAGTAGGTACCTTGTGCCGAACCGATGAGCTAGCTGGCCAGCCGGTATCTGAAGGATCATGTAGCCCCAGGAGAAGGCTGCGAGCATATAGTCCTGAGTCGTCTTGTTCCATTGGAAGGCTGGGAACTGAAAACAATACAATAGGCGTTAAAGTCAAACCACTCAAATAGGATAAGAGTAGTTTAATCCGTGGACAGATACGATGAAGATGATGAAACGAAATACATGGCAACTGTCATATCGAAATCTGTCGTTACGTTACTATAAAATAGCCAGACATAAAACACGGGCTCTAACAATAGGGAGTTGTTGGTTACAAAAGAGCAAGCGAAAGATGATGATATTGATGATATTGAGTTTTAGTATAATTTCCGGATAGTTGATAACTTTTTTGATTTCAAATGTCATTGATTCATCATACCAAGAAACCCAAAATAGAACATTTAATTTTATATAAAGTAATACCTAATTTATAATTATTTATATTAAAACAGTAACGTCTGCTAGCGTAGGTACACGAAAACTTTACAATGAAGCGAAAAAATTAAATTAAAAATTTAGGCTTTCCTTTCTTTCGGTAGGACGTCCGTGTTAGCCCGAACCATTCAATTTTCAAATTTGTTGCTTCATTGTAAATATTTGGTAAACTAGTAAATCATACCGTGCAAAATAACATCACAGGACGGGGACTATGACACTAGTCACAAACAAGAAGAACAGCAATACAAGTTTTAGTAGGTATTTTGGAACCTTGTAATGGTAAGCACCATTATGATCTTTTGACATTACGACCGGGATATTTAAGAAAAAAAATGGGCAAGTGCGAGTCCGACTCGCGCATGTAGGGTTCCGTACCATAATCTATAACAAGTTTGTTGTATGGGAGCCTCCCTTAAATATTTATTTTATTTTATTTTTAGTATTTGTTGTTATAGCAGCAAAAGAAATACATCATCTGTGAAAAATTCAACTAGACAGTTGCTATCAGCAGCTATCACCGTTCTTGAGATACAGCCTGGTGACAGACGGACGGACGGACGGATAGCGAAGTCTCAGTAATAGGGTCCCGTTTTTACCCTTTGGGTACGGAACCCTAAAAAATCAAAGTGAATTTTGTTTAATTTTTAGTCCTTTACCTTATAAATAAAATACGAGTATATGTTGTATTGCGAGAAGAAATCACGAAATATAATAATCATAATTGTACCTAAATAACAACAAATCCTAATAATTTGCGGAAGAATGCAGTAACTGATAAGAAATAACGTTCATTGCGGAAATATAACAATAAGAATGTCGAAGACAATCTCGTGATCTTACCATTCATCGTTTAGTTGTTTACTAAACCGATAAGATAACTCACTACCTATAAATAATGATAATTATATTTAAAGTTTCTACTGCTGTTTAAAAGATTTATTTATTGTACTATAAATAAAGATAATTATATTTAAGGATGCTACTGTTGTTTGAAAGATTTATCGCCGAGAAAAAACATGTTTTCACATCTCACAATTCCATTAAGTATTATTATAGTGACTAGAATATTGAACTTTGTCCAGAGTATCCAGTATATCGCAAAATATTAAATATAGGGCTATTTCGGATAGATTTCATTCGATTTGTCCAACTTATTGATTAGCTTGATCAACAATAATTACAAAAAACAAAATTTTACATGTCATATTGGGACAATTTTAGTACTTACTGGTTCCGTAAAGACTATCCCATTTAGTAGTTCGACGCTTCCTTTTGCTGTTTTATTTTCAATTCCAACAAGAGTGGCATCTATAGTCGAGTTTTTATCATTTATACCAAAAACCATAGCCACCAAAGCTACTCCCATGCAAGTCCTCATGCTGTAAGCAGTCATTAAACAGACGAACAAAAGAACAGTCTGCTGATGTCGGTATCCGTATCCTAAAAGTTTGAGAAAACATTTTAATGAACAGAAGTCAAATATCAAACCATTGATACAAAGATCAAAGCTCAAAGGAACATTGAAATGCGTAACTGATAAATCTTGATGCGTACATGAGACATTACAAATGTTCCATAAATTTAGAAGTATAATAAACAGAAAAAAACAATCTAAACAAAAAACCAAGCGATTAGTTGGAAAATTGCACGCTTGAGAAATTATTTTAATAGATTAGTTGGTCGATCGTCTCAATAAACAAGAATCGGTTGAATCGTTTTCGATGTTTACAATTTTTCAACTCTTTGCTTTCATATAAAAATTTCAAATAAAATGGTTTCAGTTTGAAAACTGTTCAAACCTCAGTGATTTTTCTGCATGCTAAATCTTGACTCTGTTTGAAACATATCCCAATTCAGCAGCCACTAAAATATTAAAACAGACGTAATGATTTTGAATTATGCATGATTTAGACTCACCCATCTTTTTTGGTTCTTCATATACCATCATTTGGTCAATATTTAATTCCGCTTTATCATTTCCTTTATATATATGCGTAGCATTAGGCGACTTTTCATCATTTTTGCCGTCTTTTGAATGACCCATCACAGAATTTGTACAATTTGCTCCTGACGGTTTCTTAAGACTAATGAAAACGCCTTTTGTCTGAATGTCTACTTCCACAGATCGAGACTATAATATACTAGTTTTCTTATCATAATCAAATACTATGACGTTCAGATGTGGTTTGTCATATTTTTATTTAATTAACCTTACGTTTGAGTTCAACGATTAAAATGATATACGTGTTATAAATATTATTTTCACTTTAAAGATAACGAGTAATATTTGAACATTACCCCTAGAATTTTTTTAGAGAGACTACAATCAAGATGTTCAGATAATGTGCTTAGGAGGCTGTTGCTGCTGCTTCGCACGCGGGCAAGCAAAGACGCAATTCTTTTACGTCTAATGGCTATGGTTTCAAGTTACATTTTTTATTTTCATGCTCAGAGCGCGCACATTCATTTCTTAGATATTATGATGACGGCTAAATTCGTTGCACAGCAGCAACAGCGAAGTGGAAATTCCAGGTCTATTTGTTATTTCAGTTTGTGTTACCTATTATAAATTAATGTCTCGAAAGATTGATTGGGTAAATAATAATAATAATAATAATTAATAATAATTTAAAGCCCAGTATTACACCTCTCCAACCTTAGCCTTCCGCACCGGTGTTGCCCTTAGGCCACTTTATGTGTCGATGTTTTGTGGGGGCCCATCTAGCGGGAGGCGAGTCATCGTCTGCCAGTTTTATTACACATGAGACTTTTTTCCTGGTAGACGTCCGATTGTCTCAATCCATAGCCCAATTAGCCAGTCCTCCATTTCATCCCCATAGCCCAATTTTTATTTAGATTCCATAGATCCATAAATAGTTCTTGCACTAAGCGGGTGCTGTCTCTGTGTGCGTCCCATGACACGGATAGGGACAGCATCCGCTCGATGTACACATTACATCTCATTAAATTGTCGAAAGGGCCTCTACGCGTTGGCTTCGGCTCCGCGCACGCCTCCCAAAGGTCCCGGACACTATTGTCCCGTGAGCGGGAGCGACATACAAGATAATAATAATAATAAAATTGTTTATTTGACAAAACAGCTTATACTCGTAGGTACAACAAGTGGGATATCTATCAGACTCCAAACTAGGCTGAGCCTGTATCTTGGCAGTCAGCGAGTGCGATTTACAGAATCAAAAATACTAACTACTTAAATGGATATAAAAAAAAAACAATGTTAAGTACTATATAGCTAACTAACAAAAGAACAAAAAATAAAAAGATAAAAGAAATAACCCAAATCCTACTAACATAATGTGTATGTCACGTACATAACGCGTGTGTATGTGTGTGTGTGAATAAAGTAGTAATACGTTTTTTCCTGTTGTACTGATGTCAAAATTACACAAGTTTTTGCAAAAACAATCGCGTTCAGTTATTAATAATCCTCATCAAAACTAGAACAAATCCATACTTCCATACTAATACTATATACTATACTATATACTATACTATACTATACTATACTATACTATACTATACTATACTATACTATACTATACTATACTATACTATACTATACTATACTATACTATACTATACTATACTATACTATACTATACTATACTATACTATACTATACTATACTATACTATACTATACTATACTATACTATACTATACTATACTATACTATACTATACTATACTATACTATACTATACTATACTATACTATACTATACTATACTATACTATACTATACTATACTATACTATACTATACTATACTATACTATACTATACTATACTATACTATACTATACTATACTATACTATACTATACTATACTATACTATACTATACTATACTATACTATACTATACTATACTATACTATACTATACTATACTATACTATACTATACTATACTATACTATACTATACTATACTATACTATACTATACTATACTATACTATACTATACTATACTATACTATACTATACTATACTATACTATACTATACTATACTATACTATACTATACTATACTATACTATACTATACTATACTATACTATACTATACTATACTATACTATACTATACTATACTATACTATACTATACTATACTATACTATACTATACTATACTATACTATACTATACTATACTAGACTATACTATACTATACTATACTATACTATACTATACTATACTATACTATACTATACTATACTATACTATACTATACTATTCTATACTATACTATACTATACTATATACTATATGCTATATGCTATATGCTATATGCTATATGCTATATGCTATATGCTATATGCTATATGCTATATGCTATATGCTATATGCTATATACTATATACTATATACTATATACTATATACTATATACTATATACTATATACTATATACTATATACTATATACTATATACTATATACTATATATATACTATATACTATAATATTATAAATGCGAAAGTGTGTCTGTCTGTCTGTTACCTCTTCACGCTTAAACCGCTGAACCGATTTAGATGAAATTTGGTATATAGATAGTTTCAGTCCCGGGGAAGGACATAGGATACTTTTCATCCCGAATAAATTTAGTATTCCCGTGGGATGAGCGGGTAACACCGCGGGGCACAGCTAGTAATATATATTGTCAATTTTCATTAAAGCAGTAACGTCTGTTGGCGTAAACCAAATGTTTACAATGAAGCGAAAAATTTAGAAATTTAATGGTTGAGGCAGAGTTCGAACCTGGGTTCAATTATTGTAATCCTCATCAAAACTAGAACCAATAATATATATTGTTAATTTACATTAAAGCAGTTTAACGTCTGTATACCAAATGTTTACAATGAAGCGAAGAATTTAGAAATTTAATGGTTGAGGCAGAGTTCCAACCTGGGTCTACAACGTGCTCTCGCACCAGAGGTTCAATAGGTAGGACGCCTTTGTTGGCCCGGAAAGCCGTCGGAAATGCAGGTTCAAACCCTGCCGGAACAATTAATTTTGAAATTTTTCGCTACAAAGTAGACATTTAACCGCTTTTTTTTCGAACTTGAACTTTAACCTGTGTCAATAGGTCGAAATTATTATCTGTCATATATCGTATGCGGAAAGGTGTTAACACACAAATGTATAAATTCGCCGAAAAATCGTTTTAGATGTCTTATTCCTCGGTAGTCAGTGTGCAAGAAGCACATCCTTTTTTTATATTATTTTATTGTCTATGTTTTTTATCCTTTTTTTTCTGTACTTTTGTTTTTATTGACGTATTGTCAGTTTGCAATTAGAGTGTTTTCCTAAACCAGTGCATTTTTCTTTAACTTCGTAATATTGTGGTCCTTCGACTGCGAAATATAATGGAAACACGCGCAAAACACGCAAAGGCAAAGGCGCTTTGTGTGGGAGATGGTGTGACGATTGCGTCGGGGGAGGCTGCCCCGTCCGCGAAAGAGATCGCGGGCTCGCCCCCTCGCGCTGCGCTCCCGGTTGCGGGCGTGCCGCCGGCACCTTCCCGCCCGTCCAGCGCCGCTACCTCGCGTTCCTCCGCCACCATCGTGGCGCGCTAGCTGGCGGCACAGGCACAGCATGTGCGCCGTTTGGCTGACATAGAGAAGGAGCGTGAGCGCCAAGCTGTGGAGCGTGAGCGCCAAGCTGTGGAGCGTGAGCGTCAAGCCGCAGAGCGCGAGCGACACGTCGCTGAGGCTCAATTGCAGGCTGAATTAGCCGCCATAGAAGCGGAAGGCAGCCAACGTGGCAGCCGTGGCACACGTAGTCGTGCTAGTGTGCAAGAATGGGTAGATAATGTAGTTAGTTGTGTTAACCCTGATGACCAAGATGCTAACCCACCTTTCAGATACGTCGGCACTACGACTGGATGCGAATCAAGGGGTATGAGAGCGCCGCGCGGCCCCGATGCCGCCGGGAATAACCACTCTCACACTCAGAATCGCCCTGAAGACGGAGGAGTGACGCGCTTAGTCAACACACTCGAAACGTTGCTAACTAGGACTCTACCCCAACCTCATATAACCAAGGCAGATGTTCTGCCAACTTTCGATGGTAAATCGTATTTAGATTGGTTAGCTTTAAAAAGAGTTTACGAAAATTCAGCTCGAAACTGTTCGGCCACCGATAATTTAGCTAGGTTGTCGTGCGCCCTACGCGGGGCGGCGCGCGACGCCGTGGCGGGACTGCTGGCGGCGGCCTGCGCTCCCGAGGCAGTTGTGGCGGCGCTCGACGCGCGCTTCGGCCGCCCCGAGCTTGTTGTGATGCATGAAGTGGCGGCGGTACGTGCATTGCCGAAGGTAGGCTATGACAGCAAAGATCTAGTTATTTTCGCCGGCCGTGTACGCAACTGCGTAGAAGTGATCCGCTTGTTAAATCAGCCGGACCACTTACGTTCGCCCGAACTTTTCCAATCATTGTGGAGCAAGTTACCTCCGCTGTTGCGGCCACGGTGGCTAGATTACGCTCATTCATGTGATGGTTCGCAGGCAAAAATAGAAATGTTTGCAGATTTCCTCTCCCGTGAGGTAGATTTGCAGTGTAGGTTTGGCGGAGCGTTTGATTCTTTGCCACCCAGCCCTACACGTCCGAGCGGGGGATATAGGGACAAAGTAAATGTTATCGCTGAAAATAACCATCACAATAAACATATCATTCCTTCGACATCGACATTTTCTTCGATTTCTAATGATAAAAATTGTTTACTTTGTAAACAAACTCACGATTTGACGGTTTGTGAGAAATTTGTCAAAATGACTTTAAATGATAGGTGGCAGTTTATAAAGAAAAATAAAATATGTCATAGATGCTTAAAGAAGGGTTGGCACAAAAATAAAACTTCATGTTTAAAAAAAGTTTGTAGCAAGGAAGGCTGCGATATGCGTCATCATGTTTTATTACACGGCGCGAAATTCGAGCGTACTGTGACCGCGCACGTCGACGTGGATGTCGACAACGACGACGAGCCTGCGCCGTCGACATCCAGCGAGTCCGCGCCCTCAACCTGCAGCGCGCCCGCGGCGCCATCGTCTGTTGATCCGGAGCATGAAGTTATGACACATGCAACTTCCTCGTCACTAGCTGAACCTTCTGCTCGGCCCTTGCTAAAGGTCGTTCCCGTGATCGTGTCGGGACCCTCTGGATCCGTCAGCTGCTATGCGATGCTTGACGACGGATCATCTTGCCACGTTCGTTGACTCTGAGATTACAAAAAAAATTGGCTGCCAAGGCCCAGAGAAACAGATTCATATAGACTGTGTAGGTGGTCTAGGGAAGGATGTCAACGTAGAGTATGTTGATTTTACAATACAGGGTCGTCATTCGTCCGAAGTGCATACTATTAAGAGAGCTAGGTCTGTCGCCGGCCTAGGCGCTGCACGACAGGCTGCGCACTACGACAGCGTGCGGAAGTACCCGTACCTGTCGGACATAGCTGTCGAATTTTGTTATGAGGACGTAAAACCTATGATAATTATAAGTATTGACAATTGGCATCTATCTTGCGCTAAAGCCATGCGCAAGGGAACTAAGACACAGCCTGTGGCAATCTTATGCGCTTTAGGTTGGGTTTTGTTTGGGTTCGGTTGCAGCAGAACTAAACGAGTTGATTTTGTCAACCATACCACACTTGTTGAACCTGACGTTGTAAGAGATAATTTTGTTATAGAAAATCTTATTAGGGAACAATTCAAAATCGATTCAATTGGCATCTCAAAAACGGAAGCACGTAGTGCCGCTGACGAACGCGCCGTACAAATTGTGGAGCGCACGGCGCACCGGCTGACAAGTGGTCGTTTTGAGGTAGGCTTGTTGTGGAAAGCTGACAATCCGATTATACCCGATAGTTATAAGTTAGCTTTGTCTAGATTTCTCAGTTTAGAGAAAAAGATGATGAAAGACCCGGGCTATGCTGAACGTTATCGACGAAATATACATGACATGCTGTCGAAAGGTTATGCTGAGCCATGTACAGGTCCTCCTAGCTCAGGGTCTCCGCTGTGGTATTTACCTCATTTTGGCGTGACAAATCCAAATAAACCTAATAAATTGCGGACGGTACATGACGCGGCTGCTAAGTCTCATGGCGTGTCATTAAACTCAATGTTATTAACTGGCCCAGACCTTTTGCAACCGTTACTAGGGATTTTGATGCGATTTCGAGAAGGTAAGGTCGCACTAACTGCTGATATTCGCGAAATGTTTCCGCAAATCAAAATTATCGACGCGACGCGCAAAGGTTCTTGTGGCGTGACACCTGGACTGAGCAAATTAGGACGTATCGTATGTCGTCTATGATCTTTGGCGCTGCTTCCAGCCCTTTTACTGCTATACACATAAAAAATAAAAACGCAGTAGAATTGCAGGACACTTATCCAGACGCAGCTCGAATAATTATTAACGATCACTATATGGATGACTGCATAACTAGCCTCGATGATGTCAATGAAGCAGCCAAGCTGGCTGCAGATGTTTATGCCGTTCATTCGTATGCTGGTTTCGAGATGCGTGGCTGGACTTCGAATAATCTTATGGCACTCTCCTTGCTGCCAAAGGAGTCTTTGCTTGAGGCTCCCATAGCAAAAGAAGTTGACGTAAATTTAGGTCGCCTGTCCACGCCTGTCCGCACTCTCGGCCTTATTTGGCAACCCTCCTCAGATCTTATTGGTTTTAATACGGGTATCAAAAATCAAGGTGTGTTGCCAGAAAAGCTTACCAAACGTGAGGTGCTGGTCCATGTAATGCGTATCTACGATTCTCTCGGGGTCCTCGCGCCAAAAGTCATAAGAGGTCGCATCATGTTTCAAGATGCTTGGCGTAAGGGTTTGGATTGGGACCAGGAGCTCTCTCAAAATGACAGCGCTGCGTGGAAACTGTGGTTTCAGGATTTGCTCTCAATCTCTAATTTACGTATACCACGATGCTATAACTTGAGTAAGCTCGATGTAGTAGGGTGCGAACTTCATTTGTTTTCGGATGCGAGTGAGTCTGCCTTTGCCGCTGTTGCATATTGGCGTTTCTTATACTCAAATGGTGAAGTAAGACTCTCTCTTATCTGCAGTAAGGTCCGCGTAACGCCTCTCAGACCCGTATCGATTCCCCGTGTAGAACTTCAAGGCGCTTTGATGGCTGCGCGACTTGCGACGTCCATATGCGAAGCCCACCGACTAAAGCCTAGTAAACGCGTTTTCTGGTGTGACTCAATGACGGCTTTGGGTTGGCTACGTAGCGACGCTCGCACCTTTAAGCCATTCGTGTCTCATCGAGTCGGTGAGATACTGGAGCTCACGAATGTCAATGAGTGGCGTTGGGTCCCGAGTGATTTAAATGTAGCCGATGACGCAACCCGTGTAAAACGCTGTGTACACTCTCCAGAATCTCGCTGGATCACAGGTCCTGATTTTCTTCTTTCCTCGGACTGGCCCGCTGAGCCCCAAATTGATATCAGCGGACTAGGCCGCGAAGAATATAAAAATTATGTTCATCTCATCACCGTCACTGACTTGCCTGCACCACTCTCCGCGAACCCGAGCCGCTTTAGCACGTGGCTGAGAATGGTGCGTGCAACTGCAAAGGCGCATCAATTCATTTCATCACTGCGTGTGCGTAGTCTACGTAGACGAGTTCCTGATTTTAACCTGATTCGTCTTGAAGGTAGTTTGTGTACCTATACTCCGACTTGCACATCCTCTCCTAATATTCCCAATGACTCATCAAGATTGTCTGCTAGCGATATACGCATTGCTGAAGCCCACATCCTACGCCAGAGCCAGCTTGATTCCTTCAAAGAGGATATTCTGAAAATCAAGAACAAAGAGCAGTTGCCTCGTAACAGCCGCTTGATCAAACTGTCGCCCTTCCTTGACGATGAAAATCTGCTACGGATGTCCACTCGTATAGTAGCTACACCAGGCGTTTCCGAAGAGGTTAAACGGCCGTTGATTTTAGATGGAAAGCATCCGGCAGTACGTCTTCTGATTGCCAGATATCACCAGAAGGCTGCGCATCGAAATTCGGCATTAGTTATGAACGAGTTGCAGCAAAAATATTGGATTCTCGGCCTCAGAAACGCAGTTCGTTCCGTAGCTCATGACTGTCAGCTATGCAAACTAAGACGTGCCAGAACGTTTCAACCACCGATGGGAGACCTTCCTGAAGCTCGCTTAGCACATCACAGAAGACCGTTTTCGTTCGTTGGTCTAGACTATTTCGGTCCCGTACACGTGTCAGTTGGCCGGAGACAAGAGAAACGTTACGTGGCCTTGTTTACCTGCCTAGTCGTTCGTGCCGTGCATCTCGAGGTGGTGCACAGTCTATCAACGGATGCAGCCATTATGGGCTTACGCCGTTTCATCGCGCGTCGAGGGACGCCTGTCGAGATCTGGTCTGATAACGGGACCGCCTTCATTGGAGCCAGCAGGGAATTAAAAACCCTTTACGGTGATGCTGTGGAAGACTACGCCGCCAACGAGTCCATCAACTGGCGCTTCATACCCCCTTCAGCGCCATTTATGGGAGGTGCCTGGGAAAGGCTGATACGAAGTATCAAGGAAGCGCTCAAGGTGTCTCTCCACGATCGATCTCCTTGCGACGAGGTGTTGAGCACTTTTTTGGTGGAAGCCGAGGCCCTAGTGAATTCGCGACCCCTGACGTGTGTTTCACTGGACTCCGATGCTGATGAGGCTTTAACACCAAGCCACTTCCTTCTCGGATCTTCGTCCGGCCGTCCTATTCCTGCCTTTCTGGACGAATCAGACCTCTTGAGCAGAAACAAATGGCGACGAGCAGTAAGACTAGCTGATCACTTTTGGCAGCGATGGGTCACAGAATACCTACCCATGTTAGCACCCAGAAGGGGCGGAGGTTCTGCTCCCAATATAGCCGAAGGAGACCTGGTTGTCGTCTGCGACTCCAACCTGCCACGCGGCACATGGCCCAGAGGCCGAATAACTGCCTTGTACCCTGGCAGAGACGGGATCGTTAGAGTGGCAGAGGTGGCAACAGCAGCTGGCACGTTAAGACGTCCCCTCAAGAAACTTGTTAAGTTGTCAGTTACTTAAAAAAGGGGAGAATGTGCAAGAAGCACATCCTTTTTTTATATTATTTTATTGTCTATGTTTTTTATCCTTTTTTTTCTGTACTTTTGTTTTTATTGACGTATTGTCAGTTTGCAATTAGAGTGTTTTCCTAAACCAGTGCATTTTTCTTTAACTTCGTAATAGTCAGTCATACATTTGCCACAATTTTTGCAAATACCATTGTATTGATTAGGTTAGGAAAGGTTACGTGTTCTTGATAACAATCTCAAATAGTTCAGAGTTGCAAAGAAAAATGCTTTCTACCAAATTATATTTCGGCAAAATGAAACATTCAAAGAAAAATAATTATAGGAAGCAATATAGAAATGAAATGAAATGAAATAAAATTATTTTTCTCAAACACCCAAGGAAATGTCGTTCTTATGATCGTGGTAATAGAACGCGAAATACGTCTGTGTATAGCAATTGTTGAAGATTCGTTCTAATGTCAAATTAGAGGTCAATAAAGGAATTTCATACAACATTATTGGCCGTGGCCAACAAAGAGATTGTCTTTTGTTTCAGTGGGGCTTATTTCTTTTATTGATAATCTATGGCATACTGCCAATAAAAAAAAACGTTGTTTGTGCATGAATATTTACGTTTTATTTCTTATATTTAACTAGATTATTCAATTAGATTAAAACAGATATTCAAAAAAATAAACAAGGAATCACGTTCATTGTAAAAAAATATAACAATATCTAATTAATAAGGTGTTGTCATTTTTAGGGTTCCGTAGCCAAATGGCAAAAAACAGAACCCTTATAGATTCGTCATGTCTGTCTGTCCGTCTGTTCGTCTGTCTGTCCGTCTGTCCGGCCGTATGTCACAGCCATTTTTTTCCGAAACTATAAGAGCTATACTGTTGAAACTTGGTAGATAGATGTATTCTGTGAACCGCTTTAAGATTTTGATGCAAAAATAAAAAAAATAATAATAAATATTGGGGGCTCCCCATACTTAGAACTGAAACTCAAAATTTTTTTTTTCATCAAACACATACCTACGTGTGGGGTATTTATGGATAGGTCTCCAAAAATGATATCGAGGTTTCTAAAATATATTTTTTCTAAACCGAATAGTTTGCGTGACAGACGCTTCCAAAGTGGAAAAAAGTTGCCCCCCCCCCCCCCCCTCTAACTTCTAAAATAAGAAAATGTAAAATCTAAAAAAACATATGATCTACGTTACTATAAAAACTACCAACGAAAATTGTTTTGAACGAGATCTAGAAAGTAGTTTTTTTTTATATAATATAAATCGTAAACCGTTTCATTAAATCAACTCAAATATAAAAATAAACAAAAGGCCTTTAATTTCATAAATCAATGGTACGGAACCCTTTGTGCGTGAGTCCAACACGCACTTGGCCGGTTTTTAATAAATAGAATCATCTTAACATTAGGTGGCAAAAACATTAACCCAAACAGCTTAAAAAAAAAAATTTTGAAAAAAGTAAAAAGTTGGCGGGAATAGTAAAAATATATGAATATGTTAGTTGATCATTTGTATTATTTCCTTGGATTTATTTGAGAAAAGCACTATACAAGCCTCGGCACGAACAGGGATTGTCGGCCTCGTATCTCTAGATGGCCTCGTTATCACTCGGCCATCTATAACTACTCGGCCAACAATTCCCTATTTCGTGGCCTCTGCAGTAATGTACTATAATTGCATAAACATGGTAATTAGGTGATGCAGCATAGTATGTAAAGTTCCACATATTTAGCCGAAGATAGCATGGCATGCAATTTTTTTTACAATTATTATAATATTTCTAAAATTCTAGTGTAAATGTCTAACAATCTTAATTTAGTGACCAAATACAATAAAAATATTATAATGTCCGACGTAACAATTATTTTCCAAAATCAAAGAATTCATTGATATAATAAAAACACCAAGATATAGACCCATTTAAAATGATTTTACGTTTACAGTCAAGGAGATTGAAACACGTACTTCTTTCGCTCTTGTCACAATAACAATAAGGGTCGAAAAGATACGCGTTCCAGTTTCCTTTACTGTACATACCTGGTAACAAAATTTTACCGTTGGATAAAGTTAATATTGAGAATTTAATTTCTGAAATAACTTAAATAGAAATGGGTCAATTGAGTTGAGAGATAATGTCTTGAATTCTGTTATTTTTATAATATTTCATTCTGATATGGACACTATTGCCATTTTTTGTTGTTCTGATTTAGCTACTCTCTCCTAGTTATTATCTGCATTGTAGGTAGTAAATGCGTATTGATCCTAAAATTAGGAGAGTTATCTAGATTCCAACACAAACATTAATTCGAATTAGTGGTTAGCACTTCACACGTAAAATCTAATTTAAGCGGCAGAGTCGTGTTAATAAGGATTTATTGACTAATACCACAATTCTGGCTCATTTGCTATTTCAATGGCCGAGTGTTACTGCGATGTTCGAAATTTGAGCTTCGTATCGTGCATCCCGCTCATTCAAATATTGTTTTAAATGAGATTGAGGAGGATGGCACGGTTCAAACTACGAATTTGAAGTTTAGGAATAGCCCTTGTGTTACAGAAACTCTATTTTGTTAAAACAGACTATCTCTAATTTAACATTTCTAATGACAAATACCAATAACTGGTATTTGACGACACAATAACGACAATGACACAAAAAAGAATAAACGACAAATAATAAAAAAAACAGCAAAATTAAAACTCACTGTTATTAGCGGCCTAAATATAAGCGTATGATTTTATCCAGTTATAATTATAACAGATTGATTGGAATGGAGATATTCCCATTAGCGGGTTATACTCCTACACAAAGTCCGACTACTGGTAGTGAGGGTTATCCAGCCCTGATCTGATACAGATCAAGTCATTTCTTAAAAAAAAAAAAATTTCATCGTTCCACGTAAGAACTCATCATTACGTGAAATAGACGAATTATTTATAAGGCATGTAACACAGCCGCCTATAAACCTATATCCTAGATATAAATATCTTGTCTTCGTTGTATTTAAAAAAAAACCTAAAATAATTAATCAGTGAATTGTTTTAAGAGGCCTTACCTATTCCTTTTAAAATGCTGATTGTTTTAGATATTTTTCTCTATGATCAAACATGTTTTTTAACATATCATTGATGTTACTACCTAGAACAGGACTATTGGGATTTATTGGTAAATATTTGAAACGTACAGTTTGAATTTTTCATTGATAGTTTTTGTTTCAAAAACTACACGAAATTGACAAAATTCACGCGGAAAATTAGTTTTAACAACTTATTTACGACTGCACGCAACAAAAGCATGAAATAGCTATGTTACTACCTATAACTCGGGAAAACGTATTATTCACTTCAAAAAGTTGATTAAATAAGGCCTAGTAAGCCACCATATCTATAATTTTATGCTAAACATGTTATTTCTGGTGTAGAGTTTTAATTAAACTTAGGTAATATAGGTAATAGGTATATCTTCTAAGTGTAGATTGATTTTGTGTCCTTGATACCCTGATAATAAACCGTAGGCATTAGAGGAATTTAATTTAGAGGCTCAACAGTTTGACCAACTCACAATGTTCAAATGTGAGAATACCACCTTTCTGCGTGATTGCTCACAACTAAAGGATAGTAATGTCGGCACTTTGTACTAGTTTACGACTTCAATAAGTATTTATTGTAGAGTGATAAAGACGCCACCCAGTTTTGATCGAAATTACAGCACAGCTTTAATACTAATAAACCTATTAAAGGCGGTCTAAATCTCTTGTTTCTTTCAAAACTCATCTGAAAGAGCATTATCTATCCCTTTCATAATTCGTATTGTATCCAAATGGTTCTATTATCCTTTTGGGTGAATGTGTGTATGTATTTATGTGTTTATTGTTTATTATATTTATGTATTTATTTGTTTTTTTTTTTTATGTATACATACATATTATTATTCTTATTCTCCGATTTTTGCACCGCCTACTCATTTTTTTTCAAGTTCTCCACTACCCAAAGGTTGTCTGGAAGAGATCGCTCTTTAGCGATAAGACCGCCTGTTGTTTACCTCTAATTGTAATTTTTTGCATTGTATTTCTCATGTATGTTTTATGAGGTGTGCAATAAAGAGTACTTGTATTGTGTTGTGTTGTGTTGTGTTGTGTTGTGTTGTGTTGTGTTGTGTTGTGTTGTGTTGTGTTGTATTGTGTTGTGTTGTGTTGTGTTGTGTTGTGTTGTGTTGTGTTGTGTTGTGTTGTGTTGTGTTGTGTTGTGTTGTATTGTATTGTAAAGCACCCTATTTCGTAGAGGCATTGCGATGTTCCCAATTTAGCATTAGTTCCATGCACAGACCACCCCCACTAGACAGAGCATGTAAGGCGACCCGTAGGCGACCCGCGCTCACCAACGATATGGTACGGCAGAACATTAAAGTATCAACACGGCGGCCACCGTTTAGTTGCGTCCATGTTTATGAGGTCTCCCTACACCACTTAACACTACAATTTACCATGTTATTTATTTAATTTCTTTTTTCGTTGACGTACGCATGGATCATAAACAAGGACGCAACTAAACGGTGGCCGCCGTGTTGATACTTTAATGTTCTGCCGTACCATATCGTTGGTGCGCGCGGGTCGCCTTACATGCTCCGTCTAGTGGGGGTTGTCTGTAGTTCCATGTCACTAGACCATTCATACAAAGATCAAAGTACAAAGAAAAATTTAAATGAGTAACCTGGTAGAAGAGACCGGGAATCGAACCCGGATCCACGTCAGTGGTCAACGTTTCCGATTTATTGTTATTTGATAAAGAATAAATAATAATAATGAATATCAGACAACCTCACACAAATCGATCTAGTCCCAAAGCTCAAGAAGGCTTGTGTTATGGGTACTAGACGACGATAATACGTACTTATATAGATAAATATATACTTAAATACATATAACAACCATGACCCAAGCAGAAATGTTCGAGTTCATCACACAAATATTTGCCCTGCCGGGATTCGAACCCGGGACCGCCGGCTCAGTAGGCAGGTGTCTACAAACCGAGCCAAACGCGTCGTCATACAATACAATACAGAATACGTCAGAATACAATACAATGTGTTCACGAATGTTCGTTTTCTTAAGCATTCAAGACAGTGTTGAATATGATAAAGTACTCGTGTATTAATATTGTTTCTTCCAGACCAATATCTTTGGGACACAGCTGTGAACGAAGATTGTTGCTCAGATTTTCTCGATACTTTTTTTTACAATAGCCATCCAGCAGGCTCGTGATAGTTACTTTTATAACGCGATAAATGACAAAGTATCCGTTACGTCTTTGTCACTTATTTATCATGTAATAAACGCAACCATCATAGCCCCGCTGTGTACCTGCAAAACAAAAACGTAATAATATCCTATAATGAAAAGATTGTTTACACGTACAGTCAACCAACTTGATTTCTAGGCCAATATAGAACCTTGTCACAATGACAGTGATATGAGATTTCAAGCGGCTTTCATATGGACGTTCACTGTGACAAAGTAATTTGGGGTTGAAACTTCTTTTTTGTCTAAATGTTTAACTGGCTATAATTTGAAAACGGCTACATAATATTCACATAGTTTGTATGAGGAAAATATACTATTAGGGCTAACCTATCTCCCGTTATCGGGATAGTCCCCCGTCCTCTTCCACCCTGTATATTATAGAGTAGCCATATACTTTTGTGCAGTGTTACTTTCTCGACTTGGCAATTTTTCAGATAGGGAACTATGCCACTGACGATAAATGATTTTAGATAAAGCACAATTTAATAAATCGTTTAATTTTTTTTTTTCAAATTATGTGCTTTATCTAAAATCATTTATCGTCATTAGCATAGTAGTATCGTCATTAGTAAAAGGAGACGCATCATGATTAATAAATCGTAGAATGTTTTTTTTAAATCATGATGCATCTCCTTTTAATAACGATTTTAAAGTTCAAAAGGTTTACCCTGTCGAAGGACACCTTTCAATAAAAAAATGCTGTATATTGAATATTGTTTCCCTGGATAGTTGATAATGTTCAGGCATAACTAGAATTTTCGAACTCGGTGCAGAGCCCAATGTTATTACTTACCTAAATATTTGTTTATGGAAGTCGATCGCAAACAAAGAGAATGAAAAGTTGCATTTTTACTCCGCTGCGATTTCCCTTGGGTTGTATTCACAACAGTGAGTAAATAAAAGTTTATTTTATCGCAACAAAGGTAATTACGGGCATATATACACAAGTGCGCACCAAAATACTCGTTTGCGCTTAGCTCTGCTTTCTACCAAAATGCGTGCGTTGGGATAAAAACATACTTAAGTAGTTTACATCGGGGTTTTCAGAGCGGGAACGTTTGACATTAGCCAAATAGTAGGTATTGACTTAAAAAACAGAATGTACTCTAGTAGGTTTCTACGCCATGAATAATTAATTGAAAAATATAAAATAAAAATCATTCATATAGGTACATATGTTATAATGGTCAGTCATTAACAACCTCTTCAGTTAAGTACCTACTAATTTATAATCAAATAGTTCATAGATCGGGTGTCAATATTGATATTATATTAGACACTTATTGTCATACCCTTGTCTAGTAGATAAATTACTTAAATGCAATTGCATTTTAAAAATACTACAAATCACTACAAATATGCCTCCAAGAAAAAAGCTCGTTACGAGTTTGTGCGTTCGTCGATAGAGGTTCGAGATTCTAAAGTACTAAATGAATTAAAATAAAACTGTTTCATGGAGTGTATACAATTCGAAGAGAGGTAGTTATTCATTAGGCATAATATGACTTTCTCAGACTAACGTATCTGTTTATCTCTACTCTTTTTCAAACCATTCCCGCTCCGAAAAAGCCCGATGTATTGTGATCACGCAGGTATTGGAATGCAGCTTCGTAACTGCCACTCCGAAAGCCCTGTTTAAGATGATTCAACGATCTAGTAAAGATTTAATAAAACTTTTGGCAGTAATTTAGCTGTAGTAAAAACACAGAATGATGAATTCCACATATGTTTTATTCTTTCTCAGGGATTTTAAATATATCCTTAATAACTCGTAAGCTGGAGAAAAATACAGTACAGTATTGCAGGCAACGAGTAAGAAAGGCTTGCCGGGTGAGTAGGTATAGACATGATTGGACATGATAGATATGAGTAGGGACCAGTGTTGTCACATCTACTAACTTTTCAGTAGATCTACCTATTTTACCTCCGTTCTACCTATTTACCTCCCTCGGCATAAAATCTACCTATTTTTCAAAATTTAACGATCGTAAACTATTCTCAACGCGTGGTATGAAATGTTACTCACTTACTATATAATGTAGCCTGCAGTTGCCCATATAGCTAAAGCCTATATTGTAATTTCATCACTTAACACGGAACGCTTTAAGTTAATCTGTGAATGTGTAAGGTGTGACTGACACACGGTTACGCATTGTTAATCGATAAAAACTTACTGAACCAGAGTGGTGGTAGATTTACCTATTTTTCATTTCAAATTCTACCAATTCTGCTATCTTCTGCATGCTGTTCTACCATTTTGCCAAAATTGTATGGGACAACACTGGTAGAGATAGTGATACGAAGCCGGCAATTTTTTTTGATGGCTAGGCATGTATAGTGCTTTGGCACATATGCAATGAAATAAAAAATATACACCACTAAAAAAACAGCTGTTTAGCCTGTCATGAACACAAACGCCATGTTTAAAAAATATACTTGCCAGCTTAGGCCTTCAATTTTCTACGAATTTACGGTTCTCTCGAGTTGCTCCGCCCGAAACGTGATACGTGAAGCCTATACTCGTAACGCACGTTATGACGACATTTCATTTCGTGTTTGCAAAATCTTTCTTGCGATACAACCGCAACATTCCTAGTAAAGGTACTATTAATTATTTCTATCAAAGGCTTTAGTTTCTATGTTCCCGGCACTATACTCCCACCGGGATGGCTTTCATCGATTTCTTTGTTCTTCGGCAATCTCTCTTTGTCGCTTTTAAAAGGTCTATTTCCATTTTAAATGTGAATTATTTAGATTCCTTTACTTTGTTTCAGTTGGCGGTGGGCGCATCAGATAGGTGAGGATTATACTCATATTATTTACTTAAAAAATACTTGCTTGTGTGGTTTGAAAATCCAGGGTCCATTATTAGTTCAATTTTATGATACCGTGTCTAAATGTTTATTGAGGTGAGTAAAAAAGTTAAAACCACACATGTCAACGTTGAACCAGTCCTGAGATCCAGTAAGCACTTCCATGATTTATCATCAGGTAAATTGTATGATACTGGGTCTAAATGTTCATTGAGGCGAGCCGAAATGTGAAATCCGGGCATGTGTCTGCGTTGAACCAATCCTGAGATCTAGTAGTTAAGTGTCCATCATCAGATCCTGACTTAATGACAATAGGAAAACCGTAGTTGCTCGTCACTTTTTTTAATAAATAATAAATCGGTTTACATTTTACTAAGAAATTCGGTGAACATACGTACAAAAAGATTCAATACAGACGAACACTGACTGTTCCTTCTTAAAGTTGATTAAAAATAATAAATGTGCCGACGTGTGATCGTATCGTGAATAAAGGCGTTAAATTTGTAGTTATATTTCGTGACATGCGGCGCGGAGTGAATCCCCTTGGCTGCTGTTTGCAGAATACTTTTTGTTTAATTGCCTAGTTTTCCAAAAAGTACTGTTCCTCCGGCAGTAAGGTTATGAATAATATTATGTTCTTTCGATAATTATACAAAAAAATATGAAAGATTGCGATTGTATAAAACACGCGCATATTATTTATAACGCCAACAATAAACTTCAACGCAAAATTGAAATTTTAAATCCCAGCACTGAGTTATGGTTATCACGGAAGTTGGTCGACAATTGAAACTATGATGAAACTGTAAAACCGGAAGTGGCCCCCGCCGGAACCCTTCAGTTTTACTGCCACTGCCAAAGTTTTTACTGCTCATACGAGGATTACTGTTGTGTCCCCATTTGTTGTTCCAGCTAATTCTGCTGTCCGGGGATTTTACGTCAATCAGCGAGTTTTATTGGCCTGCAGTGGCCTTTCGTTGTGTTCAGCGCAGATATACGCGCCAACGCACGAAAGTTACCGACATCGGAAAAAGAGTTGCGCAATTGAAGTGGCAATGGGCTGGTCATATATGTCGCAGAGACGATGACAGATGGAGTCAACGAGCGCTTCACTGGAGGCCGCGAACGGGTGGCAGAAGCGTTGGAAGACCGCAAGCCAGATGGTCGGATGACATTAAAAAGACGGCAGGGCCAACCTGGAGTAGGATCGCCGCATCAAGATCAGCTTGCAAATCCATGCAAGAGGCATTACATATGTCCAGCAGGGGACGCATATATGCTGAGAAGAGAAGAGAGCGCAGATATAGCAGTACCCTTGCCATGAGTTTACAGTGACTGTACTCGCTAGCGAGACCGCAAACGATTTGTATGAAGAATAGTACGGAATGTATGAATGGATGTCCTAATGCGGCGTATGAGGATGAGGAGTTGCAATATAGATCCGTCTCAGTGGGAACGTTTAGCAGCACAACGGCCAGAATGGCGTAGAATTGTTGATAGGCGAGTTAGCGAGTTCGAGGATAACCGCAAGGCTGTCCTCGATGCTAGTCGCGATAAGTTGAAGGCCCGTCCACCTGCGGCCATAATATCTATACAGGGTGTAACCGACAGCGTACCGAAAACGAAAGCTGTAGTTTTAGACCATAATCACGAACTGAAAACAAGTGTTCATTTTCTCGGAAAACTCAAGGATAAGATTTTCCAAAATAAATTATAAAACTCGACGCGCAATGTATTGCGTCCAATTCTCTCGGGTGCAGACGCGCGGGGAGGGGAGCACGCGGCAAGCGGCGCTCCCCACTCCACTCACAACATACCGTTACGCCAATGCGCATCGAATGACATGAATGAATGCAACCAAAAAACAATGCAACCTTAGATCACAACTAGTGTACTACCTAACACCAATAACAACTGACCGATAAATTCAAACAGTCTAACAAGATTATTTTCATTCAAGCAAGTAAAGCAAATAAAATATGCGTGTTTTGCGGAAAATGGTATTTTCATGCGATTTTTCATGAAAAATTGTTACCAGTAGAGTTCTTTTAACGGAAAAATAAAGAAAAAATGAAAACTCGCGAGGAAAAATTGTGAATTTTCTCAAAGAAATTTCCACGATTTTCCAGCCCAGAATAATGGTCTGAAGCCATGGTTTCAGTTTTCGGTACACCGTCGGTTACACCCGGTATATATAAAAGAAGAAGTCCTGACTGACTCATCATCGCACAGCCGAAACTACTAATGTTAGAAAGTTGATTTTTGCACAGTAGGTGTCTTTTATAACGTGGGCTAGGGATAAGAAGGGATTTTTGGAAATACCTCCCCTAAGAGGGTTAAATAGGGGTGCAAAGTTTGTATGGGGTAAACTTTTTTTTAGAGTTAGAGACTTGAAACTTTGTAGAATGATTACTTATTCAAAAACACAAAAAGTACTTTCAGCGTTTTAGAAAATTTCACCCCTAAGGGGTTTAAAAAGGGGTGCAATGTTTATATGGGAGAAACTTTATTTTTTGAACTAGACTTGAAACTTTGTAGATAGCTTACTTAATCAAATACAAAAAAGTGATTTGAGCGTTTTGGAAAAATTCACCTCTAAGGGGGTTAAAAAGGGGTGCAACGTTTGTATGGAGAACACCGCTAATGTTGTTTATAAAGAAGTGTTACGCTAACGTTATCAGTTTATATATTTTTAATTTCCTGTCTACTACCCAGTGACTACGTCCTTTTTTTAACACGCTTTTATTAGCTTGGGTTGTAACTATGTATGTATGTATGTAACGGAATCTTTGAGCATAATTTTCACCAGTTTCCAGAAGTCTGATTAATTTGAAACTTTGCATACGTATCAGGGACCGATGACAATGCAATAATTTGATAACAGTTTCCCATTATCCTTATTAGGACCGCCAGGATATGCGAGAGAGTGCAGTCGCATATCCAAGTCAATATATATATAGAGTTGCTAAAACTTACACAAAATTAAAGGTAAGCCGTTACTTTGCTAGTCACGCGAAATTATCTACAATGTTTATAAATATTTTGTAACTGAAGCCGACCAATTTAAAAACATGAGAATGTTAATGTAAGTAATTACACTTTTTGTCGATCTTTAAACCCACATTTAAGTATTCTAGTAGTATAACATCAGTAATAATATACTTATATATATATACGATGATTTTTAATCGGTGATCAGGTACCAACTTTTCTAACTCAGTAAATGATGGCGGTCACGTTGAAGTCGTAATTACATGAAAACAAACTTTTTAATTTTCTATGATAATTTTTATTTTGAAACCAATATTGTTTTAAATTCCTTGTCACCCAACTAATCTGTATCTGTAAGCTTACAACCTTTATAATAATTTAATGGCAATGACGTATTTCTGAGTAATAACTTGTCATTGTCATTGTCATTACCTATACAAAGTAGTAGAAAATTTCGTAAAATTTCCCGCTAAAGCGATGACACTTGACGTAGGTGTATCGTACTTAAATAATTTATGTAGAATGACCATGTATCTAGTGGTTATTAGTTTTAATTATGTTTCAACTTTTAATTGATTAAACATTGAGGTAATTGCGTGAGACCTCGCCTATTTAGTTTAATTTTAGCTGGATATTAATAATTTTCTACTCCTGATCACCGATTAAAAATCATCGTGTATATATATATATATATACGAGTAGATATATAAGTATATTATTTTTCCCTAACAAGAACATTATAGCAAAAAATATATATAATTACATCGAGTTTTACAGCTCTATATATTCCACGTAAAATCAAAACAAAACAACAATAAAGTACTTAGTTCTAAATTCAAATTCTGATGAACGATTAATCTAGTAATTGATGTACATGGAAATAAGCATTCGTTTGTATTCGGAAATGCGATGATTGCCGATGTGCATTCTTTATCGCCGTTTACTGTACTCTTTCGCTCGGGCACTTGGTACTATGGAGTGTAGAGACTCTGTACACGCCATTTTTGGTACAGTACAACGGAGATAAAAACAAGCTATTAAATGAAATTAATCACTTGAAAGCGAACCTGGAATGTATATTTCAACGTTAATAATCTTCGTACAATCTAAAAATTTGATTTATCTCAGAAGAAATTCGTTTAAAATTAGCCTTTTCTTTTTCAAAGATATTTAAAATCTCAGCAGAAATATTAATTTTCTATGTGGAGCAGGCACCGGGAAAACATTCCTCTTTAATCTATTGAGAAATCAAGTGAACCGATGTTATGGAAAATCGGTGGTAAAAGTTGGTGCTCTAACTGGAGTTGCAGCACGGTTGATCGGTGGGTCAACGCTACACCGTCTGCTAAAGCTACCAGTACAAAAAGATGGAGTAATTGTATGCCACTTCTTACTGGTAATTATCTGAGAGGAATGCGTCAATTATGGCAAAATGTTGAGATTTTGTTCATAGATGAAATTTCTATGGTACCCTATGAGATGCTTTGTATGATCGACTCTCGTTTGCGACAGCTGAAAACCTCAGACGCTAGTTTTGGAGGCATAAACGTGATTCTCTTTGGTGATCTAATGCAGTTGTTCGAGGACATCAAGTTTTTCAACAACCAGAACACATGAAGCCAGCTACACATTTGTGGCGACAGTTCGGTCTGATTGAACTTAAACAAAATATGCGTCAACAAGGAGACACGACATTTATAAATGTGCTTAACGCCCTTAGAGTTGGAGAAATGACGTCTAGGCATCTTGAAATTCTACTTGAAAAAGTTTCAACATATGCGACTAATGAATTCTCAATCGAGAGTGCACTAAGGAACCAATGAATGATCAGACACAACGAAAAAGTTCTCCAGAGTTTTAAGAATAAAGGGACAGTTATTTATACAATAAAAGCACAAGACCAACTCATTGATGCTACTCGAAATCTAGGTAGCAAGGACTTAGATTCTGTGATACCTAGTGATATTAATAAAACCGGAGGTCTTCCGAATGTATTGAAAATATTCGTAGGAGCTAAAGCGATGTTGAGGACGAACATTAATGTGTCGAAAGGTTTAGTGAATGGCAATATGGGTTTTATCACAGAAATTATCTGGCCAAATATTCGCAGAGGCCAACTATACGCGGAAGACATCCCGTCAGCCCGTATCGATTTCGAATCAGATGGTGTGCACATGATTAAACCAATATCGATACAGTTCCCAGCAAAATACAGTTATGGAACTGCTGAGAGACGAATGTTGCCATTAATCCTGAGTTGGGCTTCGACCGTCCACAAGATGCAAGGTTGTACAGTCGATCATGCAGTCATTTATCTAGGCTCGCGACTGTTTGCTGCTGGACAAGCTTATGTAGCACTTAGTCGTGTAAGATCTTTAGACGGTATTCGGATTGAAGAACTCGATTGTTCTAAGTTAACAGGAAAAACCCCATGCAACAGTGAAGCTTTGAATTATGATGAGATTGCGAAATAATTTGTGAGAAATTTCAATACCACATGTCAACAAATAGCTAATTGATAAATCGAAAAAAATATAAATAAATAATAGTTTAAAAAAACTAAAAAACACGCTTTTATAGCTAACCGAACTAAAAATTAGAAAATAATTTTTAATTTCAAAGAGTTTATAATACAGTAGTAGAAGATCGAACAATCAATCAGAATTTATCACCTCAAAATAAAATTATAATAAAGTTTAAGTTATTAACAAAAGAATTCAATTCAGAGTAAAAAGCGTGGGGTGCTTTTTACTAATTTTCATAACTCTCCTCTCATAGATAGTTGCCAATTGAATGGTTGTTACATTTACTATATCAAGCACCCCACGCTGTTTACTCTGAATTGACTTCTTTTGTTAATAACTTAAACTTTATTATAATTTTATTTTGAGGTGATAAATTCTGATTGATTGTTCGATCTTCTACTACTGTATTATAAACTCTTTGAAATTAAAAATTATTTTCTAATTTTTAGTTCGGTTAGCTATAAAAGCGTGTTTTTTAGTTTTTTTAAACTATTATTTATTAAAACGAACTTGCACCCCCTTTTCTATGGTTGACTGTCAACAATATTTTCTTAGCGTTGTCTCTTATTTATTGTGTTCCAAACTTTATGTGTTCCTATATTTAGTGAGTTGTCTATCAGCACATGAATAATTTATACTTTATATACCTATTTTTACTTTATTTAGCTTCTTGTGAGATATAGAGAACTATAGCACCAGAATGTATTAAATCACTACTAGCCTGTAGACCAAAATAGTAATCGCATCATTAAATTCGCTTATGTGCATTTAGTTTTTAATGGTCACATTTCAGCATTATCTTTAAACACTAGCCTTTTTAATAACTGGGGTACCTGCTAGACCATTTAGAAACATTTTGGCCCCCCTCGGGAACTCCGCCACACCACTATTTTCGTTTAATAGCCAGGCCGGCGTGTACAAATACCAGTGCTGCCTTCTTATGAACAGAGGTCATTATTTATTATTGTTTTGAAATAAAGTTTATTATTTATTATTATTAAAAGAGATACTCTTCATTAAACTGCCTCCATCTCTCGATTTCCAGTGCTGAGTTTAAGATTGTTTTAACAGCCTTATGATATTTATCATTTTTTTTAAATCTCACTCATAATAACTAAGATCCCCATTCTCTAACTCCAAATCCACGCGTCGCTCTATATCTTGCAGTCATTTTTGCCAAAGATTAAATGCATCAGGTAACTGACGGAATAAATATTAAGCATCCTGCAAACAATTCCCGTAATCTAATTGGAAAATCTTCAAAAATTCTTTAACAATTGCATTGTCTAGACCATTTTAACTAAGAATAAAATTCATTTACCTATTTTAATATCTTTGTCATCATCAAAAATCTACGCGGACGAAGTCGCGGGCGTGCGCTAGTATAATTATGTACACGGTGAACTTACGTGCCGACATTGTGCGCGTAAATTTATCGCGAAGATCGGCTACATAAGCCATCTTCGGGCGCATGAGCGCCAAGCAAATTAGGAGTGGAAGCGGTCGCCATGACCGAAATCGGTCGGAGTGATTAGTAGAAGTAGTACAGAATCCCCTGGCGGTCACTTTGTAGAACTACAATTCTTCAAACAAACCATTTATGTAGGCGCTAGCGACTACTGTCACGTTAACTCATGGTAAAGGTACAGTAGTTTTGTGGTATTTACGCCTAGGAGTATCCCTTGTATCTATAAAACGTCGTTGAGTTTTCTATTGAGCAATAAAGCCGCCTGATGTCTACCGTTTTTCAGTCTTCAGTTTCATTTCATTTTTATAACCAGGCTTTTTATTTTTGTAACACGTTGCGGTTGAAAAACGTGATCTAGTTTAATTACTTATGTTTTTATTATTAGGGTTCCGTACCCAAAGGGTAAAAACGGGACCCTATTACTGAGACTTCGCTGTCCATCCGTCCGTTCGTCCGTCCGTCCGTCTGTCACCAGGCTGTATATCAAGAACCGTGATAGCTAGGCAGTTGAAAATTTCACAGATTCATTCATGAATTATCGATATGATCAAATAAATAATAAGAAATGAAATATTACAACGTTTTAACACTCTCTAAAATATCCCAATTTGTGATTGAAAAATTCATTAGAAAAGTTCCGCATTCTAAAAGAGCGTAGGCGACCAACAATTGGTAATCAGTTATAATACAGTCGGACTATTACTTTGGCGGATTTTGTATGGAAACTGTACCTCTGTTCTTTTTGTGTGTTGTGAGTGTTACAATTTCCTCAAGGAGTAGAGTGTACGTCAAGTAGAGAGCCAATTCTTAGATGACGCTGTTTTCATAATTTAAAAACTAATCGGTTTAATTAAATGAAAGTAATAGTTTTGGGTACTGTGATAATAAATAAATGTAATTAGTGTATACTGAACAACAGATCCGGTTCATCCCCTCCTGAACACGTCTTAAATGAATTTCATCCAAAGTTATATATTTACTATCAAAACCTATGCGGTGTTGCAAACAAAAGGGATGAACGTGAATTGTACCTACATAATCTCCCTGGTAGAAAACACTGTGTCTGTATTAGTGAACATTTTCTAAATACTATCTCTGCCCCTCTTTTCACTCTTACGGAATACAATCTCGCCACTTTCAATTCTAGGACAAGAAAAAAAAGAGGAGGTACTCTAATTTTAGGTCATGTAGATAGAAAATGTGAAGAACTTTCAATTTGTAAAAAATTATATATTGAGGAATGTTTCGAGGTCTGTGGCGCGAAGGACTCTGTTACAGATGTAAATGTATTATGTTGCTATCGAAATCCAATTGATGCGAATTTTAATGTATTCATGTACCAGCTTGAACAGCTCCTAGAACACTTCATTAGCAAAAAATGCATTATCAGTGGTGACTTCAATGTAGATTTGTTGAGAGAGGATAATAAAACATTGGAGTTTTTATCGCTGCTGGCAGCTTATAGTTTTAGGCATCTCATCTCGAAGGCTACTTTTATACGAAATGATTCACTATCCTGCCTGGACAACATTTTGACAAATTTACCCGAATCCTGCGTGGCTCCTATTACGATCGACCATAATGGCCTGGCTGATGGTCATGCTGGCATTTTGAGCGGCTTTGCAGTTCAAGAAAACCGTAATCATAATAACAATAAAATTGTATGGAAAATGGTTAGGAAGCTTGATTCTACCGGTAAATTTAAATTTAGACAAAAAATTATGGCTGAAAACTGGGTTGATATAGGAGTAAACACCTTCATACAAAAATTTAACAGAAAAAAGACAAAATTACAGGCCTATTTCTCTCCTGCCAACACTGTCGAAACTGTTGGAAAGACTCATTAAGGACAGACTGATAAAGCACCTTTATCTTTACAATATTATTAGTGAAAGGCAGTTTGGCTATCAAAAAAGCAAGGGCACGAATGAAGCCATTACCACACTGCTCGAGGATATAGTCTCTCTACTTAATAATAAAAAGAAAGTGGCAGGGCTATTCCTTGATCTGAGTTCTGCTTTTGACACAGTCGATCACAATATATTGCTTAAAAAAATGGAACATTATGGTATAAGAGGGAGAGTATTATCCCTTTTCCAGTCCTATCTTCGAAACAGACAGCAATTCGTCGAAATAAAATGGGTTCAAGACGATAAAGAAACTGTTCACAGATCCAAGATTACCAAATTAGAAATAGGAGATCCACAAGGTTCCATACTAGGTCCAATATTTTTTATAATTTTTATCAATGACTTAATACCGTACATGCGTAATCTTACTCTGAACACTAAACTGGTGGTTTTCACTGATGATACAAATGCCATCGTATCTGCAGAGAACATTAAACAATTGAATGACAGTGTAAATTTCGGCTTAGATGCTTTAAATACGTATAAATGCTGGCCCGGGAACCAGCGCTGGTCTTCCGGTGTAACCTATGGGTGACGCCACGGTGAACCGCACACACACGCACGCACTCTAAGACTGAACGCAGCTTAAGCGCATACAATATCAAGACAATGACATTGACAGTAAGTGCTGTCAATGTCACCGCAGACCGTTAGTATTTTAATATGTCTGAGATTCGTGGGAGTTTTCTATATAAAATACCTGCCTCTGACGGTACTACCAAATGGCTCCCAAGTCGCAAAAATCGCACGAACAGAAGGGATCAAAGTTGCAATCGTAAACCGACAGGTTGATAGCACCAGTGGCTCTCAAACTATGAATTATTTTGTTAGCGTTTGCACATTAAAAAAAAAAAAACAACTTTACTGGGATTACTCTAGTCTAGAATATAATTATGCCTAACTGACTGTTTTATGTACTGAGAAAGGCTGTGATGATACAATTGTAAATATTTGTTTTTATGAAGAATCTCGGCGTTTTTTCTCGCCTGATGTCATTCCAAATTTTGGATGAATCAGATATGTAAAAGTTTCTGGTTATATAGTGCTTTAACTTCATGGTCATTGTAAAGTTTTAAGACAGTCGTGTTCAATGTTTATTTGAGATTTATTTTTGAATGATTTATCTCAATGTTGAATGATTATGTCGAATGGAATGAAACATGTTTTGTATTTTATACACTTTACAGTTAAATAGTAAATCAATCATTATTTAGAACTCTATTTTTATGACCTTTTTTATTTTATTGTTGGTTATTTAGATTAAAGTTATACTTATAATTTTTTATTATTTGTTTGTATCTTACTTATTGTTACAATTTCTACTAACAGGCTTAAAGTAACAGAGTTTTCTCACTTTAGATTCTCACAAAGGTATATTTTATTGGTTAATTGTATAAAATGGGGCACGATTGGGTATTGTGCATTACGACACATAATATCATTAAGTGTACAACGCTGCGACTGGCTGCGAACGCGCGCTTCCGTTTCCCGAACCCAAGCGGAAAAAAAAGCTTTATAAGTTAACAAATGTATGCTTACATTAATACTAACAATAAAAGTTTTGTCTTTAGTGACTGTGTTTTCTCTTAGTACCTAACCAAAGTTTGAGCATCTCGAGCTGAGGTTTTACGCCGAACGTTTTACAACGAGTAGGTGTCAAACATTCTGAGGTTATTCCCTAATTGGGGCGGCGCTTACGACCGGACTTACGACCAGTCGTGAGCGGACACGGCACTAGCACGTAACTCGTAAAACTAGACTTTGCAGTACCGATGAAGTTCAAACACTATGAACTTCGGCGTTGTAAAGTTTTATGACGGTTGTGTTCAAGGTTTGTTGTAGTTTTATTCTGGGAATAAATAACCCAATTCGTATTTATCTGATGTCAAAATGAATGAATGTTCAATTTAATTTAAAAAAATTGGGCAAGTGCGAGCCCGACTCGCGCATGAAGGGTTCCGTACCTATACATATATTCTATAACAAGTTTGTTGTATGGGAGCCCCCCTTAAATATTTATTTTATTTTATTTTTAGTATTTGTTGTTATAGCGGCAATAGAAATACATCATCTGTGAAAATTTCAACTGTCTAGCTATCACCGTTGTTGAGATACAGCCTGGTGACAGACGGACGGACGGACGGACGGACCGTTTTTACCCTTTGGGTACGGAACCCTAAAAAGTGTCATGAAATGAGAATCAGAAGGTTATTCAGAAATCAAAAATTATATTATTATTATTACGCAGACAGTAGGTAGTAAGGAATGTTATTGTTAGTTACTATTTCAAAAATTCACGATTATTTTTTAATTATGTAACATAATTTTTCGATAAAATGATATATCAAGGCGTGAAAGGCTATGAATGCCTCCGCCTTAAAGACCTCGATGCGAAACGCGAGCTTCGAAAGGCGCGATCCAAGCCTACAGCTCCACGTACAACGCTGACGGACAGCTTCACTGTCCCTCTTGTGATCGTGTGTTCGTGAACTAACTGGGATTCATGAGCACACGCCAGAAACAATTGACAGGGTTTCGCTGTTGACGGATACGTCAAGGAGGACATCATCATCATCATCATATCGATGGAATGAAGCATTTTAATAAACGTCGATACAAGGGTGACCTAAATGAATAACAACGGTTATTGATACAAAGATCTAAGCACAAATTATTTACATGTATAACCTGGCAGAGAGCGGAAATCTAACCCGGTACCTCCGGATAACCGGTCAGCGTGTTATCCTCTCCACCACCCTAACGGTATAAGGTTACGCGTATAAAATTTTCATTGTGCTTTAATCTTTGTATTAATGGTTTAATATAAAAAAAATGTGGTGTGTACCCACATTAAAAATAATGAGACATTATGTATATGTTTCATAAATTAAACAACAGTTATTTTAGGCAGGACGCTAGAGTTTGCAATCAAGATATTTATTATACAGGGTGGCCCATTTAGATCGGTCAGTATGGGAAAGTCTTAAGCTATAAGACATACGAAGATCTGTTCTTAGGAACCATGTCATCGATTTTAATAAAAAGAAAAACTGCATTCATACATTTAAAAAAAAACTGTACTTAGCTCAGGAATCAAACCCCGATGTTTTGAAAAATAAATTAAAGAGTATGAAATCAATGCATTTTATTTATTTTAGACATCATTTTTCACCGTAAAATTTACTGCTTAAGACACCTACACAATTGGAGCCTGGTGCCTGAACTACAGGTATCCCCTAGTTCAGGCACGAGGCTCCACTGCATTAGCTGTCCACCTAACAACTGCCATACTATATAATTGTAATTACTATTCATAGTGTACTTCGTGGTGGAGTGAATAAATGATTTATTTATTTATGAATGATTTATTTATTGATATCTAAGTAGAAATAATGATAGTTTTATTTTTCACTTCGTCCTGGTTCGATTCCCAAGCTGAGTACAGGTTTCTTTTTATTTAATTTATGAATGCAGTTTTTATTTTCATTAAAATCGATGATATGGTTCCTAAGAACAGATCTTCGTATGTCTTATAGTTTCAGACTTTCCCATACAGACCGATCTAAATGGGCCAACCTGTATGTTTCATAAATTTAACAATGGTTATTTTAGGCAGGACGCTAGAGTTTGTAATCAAGTTATTTATTATATTAAGTACCAAATACTACAGATTCACGATCGTTGCTCAACTCCAATACCTTGGGTACGGAACCCTATTTGGGTACGGAACCCTAAAAAGTGTCATGAAATGAGAATCAGAAGGTTATTCAGAAATCAAAAATTATATTATTATTATTACGCAGACAGTAGGTAGTAAGGGATGTTATTGTTAGTTACTATTTCAAAAATTCACGATTATTTTTTAATTATGTAACATAATTGTTCGATAAAATGGTATATCAAGGCGTGAAAGGCTATGAATGCCTCCGCCTTAAAGACCTCGATGCGAAACGCGAGCTTCGAAAGGCGCGATCCAAGCCTACAGCTCCACGTACAACGCTGACGGACAGCTTCACTGTCCCTCTTGTGATCGTGTGTTCGTGAACTAACTGGGATTCATGAGCACACGCCAGAAACAATTGACAGGGTTTCGCTGTTGACGGATACGGCAAGGAGGACATCATCATCATCATCATATCGATGGAATGAAGCATTTTAATAAACGTCGATACAAGGGTGACCTAAATGAATAACAACGGTTATTGATACAAAGATCTAAGCACAAATTATTTATATGTATAACCTGGCAGAGAGCGGAAATCTAACCCGGTACCTCCGGATAACCGGTCAGCGTGTTATCCTCTCCACCACCCTAACGGTATAAGGTTACGCGTATAAATTTTTCCTTGTGCTTTAATCTTTGTATTAATGGTTTAATATAAAAAAATTGTGGTGTGTACCCACATTAAAAATAATGAGACATTATGTATATGTTTCATAAATTAAACAACAGTTATTTTAGGCAGGACGCTAGAGTTTGCAATCAAGTTATTTATTATACAGGGTGGCCCATTTAGATCGGTCAGTATGGGAAAGTCTTAAGCTATAAGACATACGAAGATCTGTTCTTAGGAACCATGTCATCGATTTTAATAAAAAGAAAAACTGCATTCATACATTTAAAAAAAAAAACTGTACTTAGCTCAGGAATTGAACCCCGATGTTTTGAAAAATAAATTAAAGAGTATGAAATCAATGCATTTTATTCATTTTAGACATCATGTTTCACAGTAAAATTTACTGCTTAAGACACCTACACAATTGGAGCCTGGTGCCTGAACTACAGGTATCCCCTAGTTCAGGCACCAGGCTCCACTGCATTAGCTGTCCACCTAACAACTGCCATACTATATAATTGTAATTACTATTCATAGTGTACTTCGTGGTGGAGTGAATAAATGATTTATTTATTTATGAATGATTTATTAATTGATATCTAAGTAGAAATAATGATAGTTTTATTTTTCACTTCGTCCTGGTTCGATTCCCAAGCTGAGTACAGGTTTCTTATTATTTAATTTATGAATGCAGTTTTTATTTTCATTAAAATCGATGAGATGGTTCCTAAGAACAGATCTTCGTATGTCTTATAGTTTCAGACTTTCCCATACAGACCGATCTAAATGGGCCACCCTGTATGTTTCATAAATTTAACAATGGTTATTTTAGGCAGGACGCTAGAGTTTGTAATCAAGTTATTTATTATATTAAGTACCAAATACTACAGATTCACGATCGTTGCTCAACTCCAATACCTAGATATCATGGCAACTTGTTAACGTTAATTGTTCCACTTGTTTCAATTCGATTAATTCAAGTTCACCCCTTTAGGCAATTTAAGTTATTCGGTACCTACTAGACAAAGACACTTTAGTCCTAGAGAGGCTGAAACTTGTAAAGCGAGCCTGCTTACTGTTTGAAGTACATTATACTGTTACCGCATCACACTTGATATGTATGTGTATGTTTGTTACCTCTTCACGCTCAAACGGCTGGACTAAATTTGATAAATGTTAGTATGAAGGTAGCTGACACCCTGGAGTAGCACATAGGCTACTTTTCATCCCGAAAAATGTAGTGTTCCCCTGAAATGAGCGGGTAATACCGCGCGGCGCATCAAGTTAATAATTACATTAATTTGATGACGCGGTTGGCGCAGTTTGTAGTGCACCTGCCTACTGAGCAGACGAATATTTGTTTTTGAGTCATGGATGTTATCTATATAATGTATTTATATATTATGTATATTGTCGTCCAGTACCCATAGTACAAGCATTGCTTAGTTTGGGACTAGGTCGATTTGTATAAGATTGTCCCTTAATATTTATTTATGAAAAAAATGTTAGCTAAAAATAAGTTAAATACACAATATGAAACAAACAAAACAAACAAAAGTCAGTCTAAGGTAAAGCATAGGTTGGTAGGTGTGAATTTATTTATTTATTCCTTCGCTGCGTGAGCGCCTTCATTTAAAAATCGCTAGTGTGATAAGCATACCTAGGATAACTCGGGGCACCTATACGAAAGTGACGTAGCAAAATATTTTATCGACAAAAAAATATATCGATGTTACTGTCATCATCTAAATGTCATCGACATAAATAAATATTACTTTATTTCTCCACATTTTCAAATGAAAAAATAAACATATTAAAACGTGTATTTACATGTTTATTTTAAAATAATTTTCATAATATACGTAAATTGTCATTTTGATTGAAATAACATCCTCATACTTTTATTATCTTAATTTTAGAGGCTCGATATCAGATCAGATATGACATCGAACCTCTTTATAGTAATCCAGAATGTTCATTGAGCACATATATTAATTTAATTATATCGATATTTTTTTTATCGATATCCTAGGTATGGTGATAAGCTTATTCAGTCCAAGAATGGTAAAATGGTATTTTATGCAATCGTTGCACAATGAAGGTTCTTAAAGTCGAGTCCCGCGTTTAAAGGCCTAAGTAAGGTACGAGGTTTTAAGACCGTTGCATAAAATACTTTTTATACGAGCAAAACGCAGAAAATATTTTTTTATTTTAATCGACATTCCCTGCTATGATTTTTTATTTTTGATCTGTTTTTTCGTTCAATTCAAACTGACCTATTAAAAAAAACTTTTTTATCAAATATGCTGATGTTCTCTTTTTGAAATGCATCTGAGTTGAGTAGACAGATGTCTTATGAATATTAAAGTTCAGTACCATAGAATAGAGTATAGAATGTCGGTGCAGGTAAAAAAAGTGTTTTGTTGTGATTTTACCTGTGAAATTATAATTGACAGAGTATAGTACGCGAGTATAAAATCATTTTAAAGTTGAATGCAAAACTGAAAACTTCAGAAAGCAAACTGGACCACCGAAGGTACTAAGTTAAATAAGGTTTCACAAGTATTGCCCGCGGAGTAGTTTTTAAATGAACTCGAATTTTAAGACGACTTTCAATTTTAAAGAAAAGCGGTCTAGTCAACGTAATTTTAAAGTTTCTCACGATTTTTCTTGAATTTAATATTAAACTTATACTGCTTGATGAGAATCAAATATTGTAAGTTATCTTGTTCAGCCTTTCATCTACTTTGGTACGTCTACATGGTAAGTTTAAATTGCAATCCTAAGCTTAAATAGAAATCCAGTTACTATTTAATGATCCATCTAAAATGTTCATGAACTAGGTAACAATTAATTGTGCAATACACATCATTTTATTTATTGTTAAACTAAAACTTCTATAGAAAATACTTTTACTATTTATGACATGGCACCGTTGATTTCTTGTCAGTTGCCATTGCGACTTGGCCTCCCTTTTTGCTTGCCATCAGGCGAATTGGAACCACTATGTTGTGCCGTTATATAAAAATTAAAATAAATAAAATATAAATTAAATAAGAGCGTTCACGGTTACGAATTCGGCGTTTTCCAGGAAAGTTTAATATTTTTTCTCATGTTCGTTGTTCTTACTCAGAATTGTTTAAATATTGTTTTTACATATTTATACAAACGTGACGCTCTGGATTTTTTTAACGTAGGTACAACTTAGGAACATCTTGTTCTGCTGTATGCATACCTAACTATGCTCACTCGGGGCAGAGATATTAAAGTGATGTAGCAAAATATTTGACCACCAAAAAAATATATCAATTTTATTGTCAACATCTGAATATTATTCAACATAAATAGATATTATTTACTTCCTCTTCATTTTAATATAAAAACAATAAACAAACTATAACGTCTATTTATTTATTTATTTTCAAATAGTTTTCACAGTGTAAAATCAGTATTTTTTCCATAGTATTAAAGATTGCCGTCTAGATGGAAATATCCACTTTATCAAACATGATATCGAACCATTTTATAGTAATCGAAAATTTTCAATGAGCTCATTGTATTAATTATACGAGTATATCGACATCTTAATTGTCGATATCAAATTCCTATAACGTGTCACGAGTTGGCACAAGTATGATTGTATGAGGTTTGAATATACAAACAAAATCTGAAAAAAAAATTTAAAAAAATAATATAAAAAGTTACTGTGCACATTTTTTTAAAGTCCAACTATTCACGATGACGACTTACTACTAAACTTGACGACGCAGTTGGCGCAGTGGTTAAGCAACTGCCTACTGAGCCGACGGTCCTGGGTTCGAATCCCAGTAATGGCAAATATTCGTGTGGTGAACTCGAATATGTGTACCTGGGTCATGGATGTTATTTGTACTTAAGTATGTATTTATCTATATAAGTATGTTTATAATCGTCTAGTGTTCATAACACAAACCTACTAGAGCTTACTGTGGGACTAGATTGATTTGTGTGTGGTTGTCCTATATTTATAGTTTATATTTATAATATGACTAAAGCTTTATTTTAATTTACATCACGTTCGGTTACCTACCTATGTTTGGTTATATTAAAGCCAGCTAAATTGCATCACCGCCGCAGGTGACGTGTTCTCCTTACAACACACCAAAATCCCCGGACACGAAGTATGACACCAGTAAATTAATTTAACCTACCAGCCTAATTACCATGAACATGTTCCAACTTGCAATTAACCCTACCGCCGTTCACTTCCGATCCCTAGTGTAAACAGAGCCTCTCATTTCCTCCTGACACATTTACACTAAATGACACAGGTTGCTAGGAAATCCGTGGCACTTAAAACCTTTGGTGGATTAGGTAGTTTTGGTATAGGACGATGTCAAAGCTTTGGAACAAAGCCTTGTTAACATGGTCTAATATCAAGCAAGGAAGCGGCACCTTGGACAGGGAGCCTATGATGGTTAGGATAAACGTTTATCACGTGATAAAAAAAATGTTACGGGACAATCTTACACAAATCGACCTAGTCCCAAACTAAGCAAAGCTTGTACCTAGGTCATGGTTATGGGTTTGGTTCAAGTTTACAATGATTTGTAGCTTTAAGTTAACATCTGTACCTACTTTTGTGATATTGCAATAAATGATTGAGTGTATTGAGTACCACAATTTAAACAATATCGCAATGTTACAATTTCACTTGACCCAATCTATATTTTAATAAATAAAAAAGTTTTTAAATAAATAGGTAAATATTAAGGGACAATCTTACACAAATTGACCTAGTCCTGAACTAAGCAAAGCTTGTACTTTGGGTACTAGACGACGATATACATAATATAAATACATACAGGGAGCGTTTTAGAGTAATGCGGACGGGTCCGCGCGGACGCGCCGTACATATTGCTCCACGCGGAGCCTAAGTATGGTGCGATCGAAATTACGCAACTCAAATTACGCTCATCTGACTTCAACCACAACCTAAATTTACCGTTGTTATCATAGGCCCGATGATTGCTTAAGTCAGTAGGATTATTTTAGTCTATTCCAGATTTCATAAAGGTTCAAGAACATTGCAGTGCGTGCAGGATTTACAATGATTTACAGCTTAAAGTTAACATCTGTACCTACTTTTGTGTATTGCAATAAATGATTGAGTATCGAGTACAACAATTTTAACAAAATCGCAACAAGCCACAATTTAGCTTGATCGAACCAAGAAATCTATAACTGACGATGACCATTTCAAAAATTGGTAAAGTTTTGTTGGTAAAAAGTGAATGCGTTTATGAGTATAAGAAAAAAATTATATGATCCATGATTATGATATACGCAGGATTCGAACCTGCGACCCTTCGTTTCCAGCGTAGTGATAGCTCAGTCGGGAGAGCATAATTTACCTTTGTGTCGATATTTATATAAATTGAATCTGGTATTTCCACATTAAAATAGAATCAATCTTTATAAAAGAATATGTTTATCTTTTATAAAGGTACCTACTTATATATTATGATAGCATAGTTCTGTGAAGCATGCATGAGACTTAGTGCAGGGGTTTATATTAGGAATGCTTTATGAATTCCAATTACCAATTTAAATTCAAAATACATACAGCATACAGAACAGCACACCAAGTCAATTGCGGAGCCAAACTAGAATTTTTCGCTCGCGTCGGTAAACAGAAACAAAAAGATATTGGCATTGGTCGTGTTTACATCCCGTGCAATAACAGCACTTTAAAAAAAGAAAAGGTATGGCTAGTTCACTATTTCAATTTGTTGCATCTATTCTATTTTTACAAAAATGTTATACATTACGGTTATACTCGTAACTTCGTGAAAATTAAAGCGTTTTGGTAGAATTTTCTCAAACCTTATTGTTTACCTATAATTTTTATTTACCGCACTGTATTTGTCTTCGTGTGATTTTTAGACCCCTTAACACACTAGCGCCATCTAGAAAAAGACGCAATAGGTGACTTCGAACTATTGATGGAGACATGGAATCTAAATACAAATTGGGCTATGGGGATGAAATGGAGGACTGGCTAATTGGGCTATGGGTTGAGACTATCGGGCGTCTACCAGCAAAAGTGTCTCATAGCAAAAATGGGACTGGTAGAGGATGACTCGCCTCCCGCTAGATGGGCCCCCACAAAATAGCGACACATAAAGTGGCCTAAGGGCAACACCGGTGCGGAAGGATAAGGGCGGAGAGGTGTAATACTGGGCTTTAAACCGAAGCCAACTAACCCCTTACGTTTCCACCATCTACCCCCGAGCCGAAACTCTCACGACTCCACTCTGCCCGGCCGGTTAAGGCAAGACAGAGGCGGAGGCCCCGACCCATCACCCCCCGTCAGGATCCCCCAGGAGCGCTCAGGTACGTGGGGTCGCTACCCTCCAACAGCTCGCCATAAGCTGCCCTGCGTGACTGATTGCGCTGGTAAAACCAGCGGGCGATGGGGTCGTCACATCCATACGCTATTATTATTATTATTATTATTATTATTTATCAGTAAACAAATCGCAACCTGGTTCGGAGGAAATAAATTGGTTGAGCAGTGTCCATCCACAGACAATTGGCGAGTGCTTACGAGCCACCGTGCGTGCCCCTTTCTCCGCCAGGAGGCGATTGCTACGGCCTCTGAGATAGTAGTTGGGAACAACTAGCCCATCCTCGTGATCAAATCAGAACAATCTGACTCACCTCTCATAAAACGACACATGGTATGTGACGCCATATATCAGGCGCATACTTAACTTGACTGGCTAGTGTGTAATGCTGGTGTGAATGTGAATTTACCAGCATTACACACTGACTGAAATCACAATGTGTTGCCAACTAAAACTATTTTCTTAATATTTAACTTGGTGTTTCCGGAACTCAATTTAATTTTACTGTTTTTGTTTTAAAGTTGGATAATTGTGCTCGCATATTAGTTAGTTTTTAGTTGCGGAACAGTCCCACTGGTGCATTCGTAACAAACCATTATATGAACATCGTACTCTATAACATTTTATGAAACATGTAATGTCTAATTTTTTTATATGTATAGTCAACCAATTTGATTTCCAGGCCACTATAGAACCTTGTCACAATGACAATTGTAGTGTTCACTAGGGTTTCCTATTGGGATACTTCAATAAACACATTAATCGGGCTTTCAGTAAACCTGCAGTGCGTCCGCCACCGGTGACGTCTGTCAATGTAATGACCGATAGCTGGCGGATCGAGGGTACATTTATTATCTATAAATGTCTATATACTACATCTCTCCCTTTTTACCAATTAGAAATTGCTTGGAATTAGGTAGTTACAAGTATTACAAGCCTTTAGTAGACTTACTCACTGTCCCGCCCAAGTGTCAACTAATTCTGTTTAGGGTCCACTTCCAGGCGCCCTACACCAGACAGCTATGACAAACACCAACACACGAAATGCTCGCTCAAAGATCTCGAAGACCAACAACACAACGCTCATTACACTATGTCGATTACGACGTCTCGGTAAGAACCCGAGCTGTTTTGTATTATGATTTTATAATCCTCTTTGTACTTAGTTTTCTTCAAGTTAATACAATTAGTAGTCAACATGAACAATTTTGGTCTTCTACTTATTTATTTTAATCATACCCACTTTTTTCCTTTATCCCATGGAAACTTCTATGCCGCCCTCCATATCCCGTTGACAACTTTTTTTTTGCTTTAAATTTTTATCTTTATTTCAGTTCGTTTCTATTTTATTATTTATTTCCAATTTGTTATTACTTTTATTAACTATTCAGTAAATTTATATTTTTTTACCATCTCATACCTACTAAATGTTTCTAAGATATTTATTAAGTATTTACTCATGCGGTAGCTAGAAAGCTATTTATTTATATTTGAAAGTTTATAATATCTACCGGCGCTTCTAAACAAGGCTTGCGTGATAAAGAAGCGCCGCAATAAAACTCATAGATTGCATTTTTAATATAATTCTATCAAGCCTGTCAGCAAAATATATAAATTAGTTCAAAGATTTTAATGAAGATTTTTTCCGAGCTTACTTTCCTTATCGTAAAATGCCGTAAGTATATTCACTTCTAAGCCAGTGATAGTTCTCGACATTAGTGACTTGAAACAACATTCCTGATACTTGAAAACAATATTCTGAAATCAAAGCAAATTTAAAATTTAATTCGTTTCACACAACCCATTAGAACTAGTTCTGCAATATAAACTTGCCCTGAACCTTGTTTGACACAACGCTTTAGAGGATACATCGAGGATACACAAAGGATACCGTTTCGAAGTCGCGACAGCGTGCAATATGCTGTAGTCGCCGATCAGTCTGTCGCGGTTGCGGCTAACCGGTCCCCGTACGCGTTCGCGATAAGGAAAAGTTCTCCCACACCAATGTGGATAGGGAGGGAGTCACACTGGTGGAAAGGAAGAGCAAGACGCGCATGGTGCCCCACAACACTAAGTGGCACAGACACCGTGTCCAACGATAGGACATGAAGGTGTACCACTTCAGACCTGTCACTACGTGCAATTCAGCTCGTTAGAGCTACGCGTGTCCCAGCAGCTACAGGCTGCTACTACCTGCCTAATCCTGCCAGCCTGTCCAGCACAACTATGCCTCGCGACTTAGCGTACTCCTTCACATTACTGCACAGCAAGAGACAGGCAAATATCTCGCGCGAGAAATAGTCGCATGTGACAGTTATGCCAGAGCTGCGGGTCAAACAACGCAACGGAGCCACGCTGTTATGTCGCTTAAGCCATTAAGGCGCTTATTAAATTAAATCTAACTAGTTTTAAGTTTGTTCTGCATGTAGTTTTGTAGTTCCAAATCATGTAGGGTTAATTACTGTAATATCGTGTAACTTATTTGAAAAATAAATGAATTATTAAAACAAAGGTCTATACACTTGATACCAGAATTTTTAAGAATTGCGACATGTAGCCTTATCTGGATAATTGTTTCACAACAACCATCTTGTCAAGCGCTTAAGAACTAGTGCTTGCTCTTTTCCCCCTTTTACCATCAATTATTATCTTCATTATTATTTATCTTCAATTATTTAAAATGAAACTGAAACTGAAAGTAGCTAACTTGCTTAATACGTCATCATGTACTCTCGTTCAATATTCTCACTAAGGCCATCATTATAATTTGTCATCTAAAATTCCGATATACCATTCAAAAGAATATGAGAATCCAAATTTTCGAAATTGCAACTAAAGTCCAATTGAATTGAGATGTTGAAATCGCGTCTTTTCGTATAGGATCTAGATTTTAAATCACAGATAAACAAAATCCAATTTTATTGCGGCATTCATTTAGAATACCAGACCATTCTCAATGTAAGGTTGATAACCAATTCCAGTTTAATGGAGCCATTCATTTGAAATACAGGACTATTGACAATTTAATTAATGTTTTCAAACGATTCCTATTTAATGAAGGCACTTATTTGAATTCCTAAACTAAATTGCAACTATAAGATCCAATTGAATTGAGATCTTGAAACCGCAACATTTCTAATTGGTCCGAGGTTTTAAATTACAGTGATATACTAATTCCAATTTAATTCCGGCTTCCATCTGTAATACCAGACCATTCTCAATTGAAGGTTGATAAACAATTACCATTTAATGGAGGCATTCGTTTGAAAATACCGGACTATTGTCAATTTAATTAATGTTTCCAACGATTCGAACTCAATGGAAGCTCTTATTCTAAATACTAAACTATTGTCATTATAATGGAGGTTGTTAAACAATTCCAACCTAATAGGTTAGGCATTCGTTTGAAATACCGGACTAATGTCAATTTAATTAATGTTTTCAAACAATTCGAACTTAATGTAAGCTCTTATTCAAAATACTAACTTTTGTCAATATAATGTAGGTTGTTAAACAATCCCAACCTAATATAGGCATTCATTTTAAATGCCAAACTTTTGTCAATTTAAAAATGTTTTCGAACAATTACAGTTCTATCCAGGCATTCATTTGAAGTACCAAACTATTTTCAATTCAATAAAGGTTGTCAATTAATTCCAATTCACTGAAGGCTTTCAGATCTCTAGTATCCCAATTGAATGGGAGTCAAAACCAAGTCATATTCCCATGTTACGGACCCTCTGAAACCTCAGATATAATTTAATGAAAGTCTTAAAAAACAGCCGTTTTCAATTGAATGAAAGATTTAAAGCACATCATATTTCAATTTAATCGATGCGTCGAAGCCACCGATATTCAAATTTTAATAGAAGTCTCAAAAGCACATACTCCCCAGTTTATGAACGCTTTGAGACCTTAGATTCAGGTTCATTACAAATTCGAATTTAAAGTAACTACTTTTAATATTTCCCAATTAAAAGGAAGCTTTAATACATATAGTAATCAAATTTAATAATATGGTATTTCAAATTGAGCTTCCAGCACGAACGCGGCACTTTACATACCGCTTATAATATTTCTATGGTGTATCAAATTTACCTTCCATGCAATTATATTTGCTTCGCCTTTAAGCCTTACGATATCTTTCTTACGAATACTTTGGTTCCCGTGGTCTATTAAATAGACGTTTCAAAATGCATTTCGCTTACTTTAACAATCCTCTTAGCCTATCATATTGGCAATTCAGCGTGGTCTATCAAATTGACTTTTCATACAGTCTTAGCCTATCATATTGGCAATCCAGCATGGTCTATCAAATTGACCTCTCAAACGGCCTTAGCCTATCATATTGGCAATCCAGCATGGTCTATCAAATTGACCTCTCATACGGCCTTAGCCTATCATATTGGCAATCCAGCGTGGTCTATCAAATTGACCTCTCATACGGCCTTTACCTATCATATTGGCAATCCAGCATGGTCTATCAAATTGACCTCTCATACGGCCTTAGCCTATCATATTGGCAATCCAGCATGGTCTATCAAATTGACCTCTCATATGGCCTTTGCCTATCATATTGGCAATCCAGCATGGTCTATCAAATTGACCTCTCATAAAGCCTTCCGTTTTCCGTAACCATACAGTCATAGCCTATCATATTGACCTTCAACTTAAAAGTCTTCCATATCACTTTTAAATTCAACTTGGTCTATCATATTGACCTTCCTTATAGATACACCTATTTTCTATAACAATCCAGTCATAGCCTATCATATTGACTTCCACTGTATACTAAGTCAGTAACATTTTAATTAAAAGTAATAAACTCCTCAATAATACAAATAACTTTACCATGTAGAAGAGTGCTGCCTCTTAGCACAAGTATTAAATACTTAAGAGATACTAAACTGTTTGTATACTGGATTACGGTGTTACTGAACAAATACATTTATAATTTAACTCAAAATGATTTTCCAAATAAAAGTCTTCCATATCGCTTTTAATCCGTCTTAGTATATAATGATAATGACCGCTCAACAGTCAACACTCGCAAATAGCTTATAATTACAACGAAATTCCCACAGACGTAAGGCTCTCTTGCTTCTTTATATTTCGTTGTTCTATACCTTACAAGACGCTGGTCTGTAATTCTATAAAAATATCTGCTGGTATGTAATTACTGATTTTGTTATACCAAATTGATTACATGTGACATATGCACCTATGTGTGTCATGTGTACTAATACATGACCCTTGAGCTGGATGTTCATACGGTTTATCAGCTATACAAGATACTCTGGATAATTATTCCAAAAAACATTTTCAACGTAAGACAAGTAAGCTTATCACACTATAATATTTAACCCGTCAATATATTTTGGAATTCAGAACAATCATGCCCACTCCATAGGATAGTATTAAGTAGCGTATTCAATTAAGTACGCACGCACAAATTAACAGTCGTATAAATTAAATAGACGCCTAGCAGTCCAATCGTTTTCCCAATCTGTTCATAATTATTATATTGTGATTCGTCATCCACTGCGCCACTGCGCAGTCGAAGATTAGTAACACGACCAATTCGAGAATTACGCTAAACTGCTAAATATTTATATTCCTCGAGTGCACAACTACAAATTAATATTCAAAATAATACACTTCGCCTGTGTTCCTATTTATTTAACTTTCCACAAGGTGGTGCTTTGTGGGTAGGCCTCAGCCTCATGTCGTGGGTAGGCCTCAGCACGAATTCCGTGACTAATATACACTACCCAAAATAAAATTATCCTACATTTAGCAACCGAAAACTTGTGTTAATAGTCTTATCACCCCAAAGAAACCGCATCTACTTTTCCAATGCCCTTGTCGTCCCTTTTTATTTTCCAAGAAAATACTGTCAACGACGTCGGTAATTACGACAATGATTTTTAAGTCAAATTTAACTCACGCTTTTATTCCGTTGCTTTATACTCGTCGCCATTGTAGTGTTCACTAGGGTTTCCTATTGGGATACTTCAATAAACACATTAATCGGGCTTTCAGTAAACCTGCAGTGCGTCCGCCACCGGTGACGTCTGTCAATGTAATGACCGATAGCTGGCGGATCGAGGGTACATTTATTATCTATAAATGTCTATATACTACAACAATGATATGAGATTTCAAGCGGCTTTCATATTGACGTTCACTGTGACAAGGTACGAAATTGCCTAGGAATCAAATAGGTTGACTGTACACCACAATAATTGTTATATTAAAACATTGATACAAAGATCAAAGCTCAAAGAAAAAGTTAAATGAGTTGCCTGGTGAAAGAGACCGGGAATTGAACCCGGTACCTCTGGATTGCCTTTCGATTTTTCCTTATGCTTTGTGTCGATACTAATTATAAAAACGGTATAAACTCACGTAAAAATTGTCAGGAACGGCCCGACATGTTTCGAACTCATTTGGAGCTCTTCATCAGGGGTAGCTATCCGTGCTGCTACGCGACTCGCGACCCACTGGGTTTTTACGTGAGTTTATACCGTTTTTATAATTAGTAAAGATGTCTCACGATAGTTTTAATAACATCTTTGTGTCGATTTTCGCATTATTATCGTATTCTTTCCATAAGGCTGTAATGTAACTGAACTTTTTCCAAAAAACCCAAATCCTTGTTTCTTTCAGACCTTGACGTTTTTGGGTTGATATTACTTAGAATCGATGGCATTTTCAATGAGAAAAACAAAATATAATATTCAAACGCTTTTCCACAAAATTGTGCAACTAAAAAATTTAAGTAAGAACTTTTAAGTTGGTTACGAGATTTTTCCAAACTATATAATATATATACTACATAGTACCTCAGTGTGCGTTGACTATTTAGTAAATTAGAACTAATTTGTAGACCGTTTTATTTTTTAATTTTCAAAGAATACTCGTAAAGAACCTATTAAATTCCAAGTATTATACTTGTAAATTACTTTTTAAGATATCCCTTTCATTTTTAATGTAACATCAAAAAGTGCAAGTAAAATCTTTACGTTTGAAATCCGAGTTTAAGTGTAGCAATCAAATTATAATTTAATAAGCAAAATAGGCCCTTAATTTGGGAGTCATCAAACGGTTTTATCTTAAATATTTCATCTCCACATTATAGCGTACTTAAGGCTATTAAAGACTGCAGTACTTGGAAACGCTATCACCCACAAAATGTACTAATAATAACATTTCCATATACTCAGTTCTGTTACATACAAAATTAAGGGACTTTATAGGTATGTATGTAAACCCTTTTATTCTACATGAAAAAACAATCGAACAAAAACATAAAAAAATTGGGTAAGTGCGAGTCCGACTCACGCATGAATGGTTCCGTACCATAATCTATAACAAGTTTGTTGTATGGGAGCCCCCTTAAATATTTTTTTTTTTTATTTTCAGTATTTGTTGTTATAGCGGCAATAGAAATACATCATCTATGAAAATTTCAACTGTTTAGCTATCACCGTTCTTGAGATACAGCCTGGTGACAGACGGACGGACGGACTTTGAAGTCTCAGTAATAGGGTCCCGTTTTTACCCTTTGGGTACGGAACCCTAAAAAGGTGTAAAAAGGCGAAATAAAATTATCTCTGTAAAGGATTTTTTCCATTTTGGCCGTGAAAAAGTACGTTAAGATGCGTGCGGTACGTATTTACATGCTTGCCTTACGATTATTGTTTTATTGAATTACTGAGGATTGGGTACTAAAATTATTGATACCAATATTATTGGTAGCCAACATAAAAATTACGTCTTGTCTCTGTAGGTAGCCATTTATTTGTATGTAACGTTTCCAGCGCTCCGTAGGAATGTCGAACTTTATGGGTAATTTTTGTCTAAATGTAGTTAGTCCCATATAGATTTGGTCCCAATAGTATCCATCATGGTAACACGACTAGGCTGCATTATACTGGAAGTAGCACGACTAAAATATTGAGACCTTCAGGTAATTCGTAACAATGCTTCTAAACCTGAACATAACCACAAAGTTAGCCATTTTTACCTTCAATATTGCCTGAAATACTATCACATGTTCCCATACCATCTTTATCCTCTAAAAAATAGGATAGATTGACATCCTAAAAAATGGCATATTGTGTGGCAGCCGGCTTTGAACTCATTACTATTAACGAGTTTAGGGGATAGCCGTTAAGTCTCGTTCAACGAAATAAATCTCTGTAAGTGTTGTTGAGATTTTTAGCGGCATTTGTTCGTTTACGCGTTCAGCTGAAACGGCGATAAACTTGGAAAACATATTTTTAGACGAAATGGAAATAAAAATTCATTGTTACTGGTAATCTCACTGGTACTGGTGGCCCACTGGTCGGCCCTTTGAGTTGATGAAACTTGAATTTCGTCATTTCAGATTCTCTCTGTGAAACCAACAAACCCTCCACCTCCTCATGGTCTTTCCTGCCTCACGGCGTACAGACCGAATCGTGGGAGACTGCACACGGTACTTGCCTCTGGCATCTATTTCCCGCGGCAGCTTTCTTGACTCCCTACAAATTGTTAATCTATTTCCGTCCCAGCCATTCTCCACCTCAGTAGGGGCAGGCTTGCACTACTATGCGTCGTTCTCCCCTAATGGGGCGCGACAAACACGAAACATCACTCAGCGTCGTACATCAAACCTTGTGGATCTTCAATCTTCATGAAGTCTTCGCTTGGTGTGCCAGGAGTGCGCAAACTTGCGCAACGCATCGAAATTCTGCCAACACGAAACTAGTTCTCCGTGGTAAACTGGGCCACTAACTGTCCTTACCAAAGAGTCCAGCATCTCCGATCTCTCGTCCGCATACAGACTGCACTCCCAGAGGGCGTGATCCCGGCTCTCGTTGTCCTCACCGCATGGGCACTCTGCAGACTCGCGCAGGCCTAGCTTGTGTAGGCGCTGCCTGAAGCATCCGTGTCCGGTGAGAATCTGGGAAACCACGTAGTCCGGTTCGATCCAGTCTGAACTTAGCCTCACGGCCACGTCTGGGAAGAAGCTGTACAACTCGCGTCCGTCGTCACTTGCCTTCCACCGCTCTTGCCATTGGGCGACGATCTCCTCTCTCACCTGTGTCTTCAATTTCCGGTACTCCCTAGGCGCCAAGTTACTCTTCTCGACAGCAACACGTCCTGCACGACAGACCTCCAGGTCGGCAGGCAGAACACCAGCAAGCACGGGTAACGCCGCGGTGCTGCACGACCTGTAAGCCTTCGTGAGTAGAACCAGCGCCGGTCTTTGCGTGCGAAGCAACGCTCTCCTGACCACGAAGTTAGACGAATTTCGGTACCATACCGCCGCAGCGTACGTGATTGTAGCCACGTATGTCCCTGAGTAGAGAACTCGAAGGGCCCGGTACTTGACACCCCATCTGGTCGCCGAAATCCGCGACATCTTGCCGAAGCAATTGGAGGCCTTTTCCCCTATAAAATTCGCGTGCGGCAAGTAGGACCTAGCATCGTCCAGAGTGACACCGAGCAAGACAGCCTGATTCGTACACCTGATCGAAGCACCATCGAGTTTTACAACTGGCGCTCGCTTGAACTTACCCTTGTACGTCATGGTCAAGGACTTCCCAGTCGAGAATCTCAGCCTATTGCGAGTACCCCAGTCGGAAACATCCTTCAACATGACGCACGACTTCCGTTCGATGTCCGCGCGGGAGGATGCCTCGATCACTATCGTCACGTCATCAGCGTATGCACACAAATGTACTCCTTCGGGTCTCGGCAGCAGCAGGAGGTCGTTGAGGAGAAGGTTCCAAAGAGTTGGGCCTAACACTGACCCTTGTGGACATCCCATGGTACTGGGTTTACTGCAGATCTGACTGCCTACGTAGAAACTTACCCGGCGGTTTGTGAAGTAGCTGGCCAAGATGCGGTAAAGGTTCGGGCTTGCTCCTCCTTGCTTTACCTTCAGGAGAATCATTGGCCACCACGCATTGTCGAACGCGCCGGAGATGTCCAGAAAGATCAGTTGTACATACGGAGCTTGACTAGCTGAGGTGATGTCGTTGATCCGACACAGCGCTGACACTGTGGAACGACCGCGAACAAAACCATACTGAGCATCCGATATATTACGGTACAGACAGGGAGCACAGGAAACTATGACGCGTTCCAATAGTTTGCCAAGTATCGGCAGTAAAGTGATCGGTCTGTACGCTTTAGGATCACTGAGAGGCTTCCCGTTACCTTTCGGCAAGACGATGAGGCGGCCAGACTTCCAAAGATCAGGGAAGATTCCCTCCTCGACGCACTTCTTCAGCATGAGCCACATCTCGTCTGAAGTCGCCTTCCACGCCCACTTGATCACCACTGCTGTGATACCGTCCATACCTGGAGCCGTGTTCGGGAGGGAGCGCACGATGCGCTCGACTGTCTCCTTTCCGGGAGCTGCCATGTCGCGGCCGGATGGCGCGAATGCAGCTGCTACACGGACTGTCTGGTGGTAGTTGGTATCGCAAAGCAGGTCGTCGTCTGGATACAGCGTACGAAGGAGGCCTGACATGGTGTCCCCGGTAGTCTCTGTGTAACCATCTACCAACTTGGTACCGCTTAAAACGTTCGGCGGCGGGCGCAGGCGCCCACACGCTTCCCTGTAAGCCAAACCCCAAGGATCGTCGTTACCTGACTCAGCTATACGGCGAAAGAAATCTAGCTCTGCTTGCTTCATTGCGTTCTTGTATCTCCCCCGAAGGGCACGAAGTTCGTCATGAAGCTGCTGCTCTGCCATCCCTCCTACGCGTCGTGACTGCTGCCACTTACGCCGAGCTCGGTTGATCTCCGGTCTGAAAGCCTCCAACTCGGGGGTCCACCATTCGTACCTGCCATCGTTCTTTCTGCCACAAGTGCCCAAGGTCTCCCGGGCGGTGCGTAGCAGGATATCCGAATATCGTACGCTGTAATCGTTGGCGGGAAGGCCCGGATGAATCCTATCCATACGAGAATGCAGCGTCGAACAGAAGCGATCCCAGTTTACTCCACGTGTCCGAAGCGGCGGCGACAGGGTCGATTCCTCACTGGCTGTCGAATCTAACCTACCGAAGACTAATTTAAAGGTGATGAGCTGATGATCGCTGAGGCTGGCGCCCTCATGTACCGTCCAGTCGCACACGTTAATTCCTCTAGTGGACATCGTAAGGTCGACGTTTGACATCCCGTTGGGTCCGCTAAATGTCGGCGGCTGACCAGGAATATTGTGAACTAAAAGACCCTTCCCGAGAATAAATCCCTCCATCTGGTTCTTCCTATATTCCGTGTCCGGTCCTCTTCCGACATACTGCCTCCTATCGCAGTGCCACATAGGTGAGTGAGCGTTGCTGTCAACTCCAATAACGATGGGTTTGCCCGAAAGCTGCTGAAGCACCAACTCCAAGTGCGCTATGTGACGACCGATATCATGACTGTACTGGAAATAAGCCGAAACTGCGTAGAAACTGGTTTCTCCGTGTGCGACGTGGACCACCGTACAGTGCTCGGTGCTTAAATGAAGTAGAAGCGTAACTGCCATTGCACGATTAAGTACTAGGACGCCAGCCTTAGGGTTAAGGCCACACTGCAGAAACCCGGCCCGACCGCTGTACTGCTCCTGAACGAGCACGAAGTCGAGTCGGTGCGAACTCGCTATAACCGAGATTTCTGTGGTGGCCGCCTCTGAACCCTGTAAGTTAAGTTGCCCGAACGAAATAGTAGAGCTGCCCTGTGCAACTGCTATCGGTACAGCGTTTTCTGTGCCTCCTGCTGCTCAGCGTGAAGCCGAGCTGGGCAGTTAGCTGCCGCGGTGGTGTGTGTGGTAGCCTCCGTCCGCTTGAACCGCTTGCACGTTGCGCAGCAACGGGACTCCGACGAACAAACGTCTGCCCTGTGCCCTAACTCACCGCACTTGCCACACGTCACGTCCTTGGACCTGCAGTACTTCTCCGGGTGACCGTACTGCTGACACTTAGAGCAGCACGTTGACCGAATGTGGTCGCAGACCTCCGCCTCGTCCCAGCCGATGTAGATGCGTCCCAGCCCAACCAGCTTATCCCTAACTGCCAAAGAGCACTCCAGGATCACTAAAAATTTGGGGCCAATCGGTTTCGCCACACCAAACTTACACTCCTCCATGAAGCGCGAAAGCGGCCAGTCCGAGTCGTCCGCTACGTTGACACGGTGGAGCTCCCGAATGGTTTCCTCACCGGTCATTTTAGCACGAACGTAGCGCAGGGCAACCCTCGGAGTGCGTGCCTTCGGCACCGCCACACGTAGGCCTGCTGGCACCGCCTCTCTAAGCCTCTGAGCGGACTCCTCAGTCGCCGTCCTGACGACGACGCCCGAGTTACCCACTCTGCGTACCTGGGTGACCTTGATACCCGATTCCGCTGGCATCACCGCGTCTTGCAGCACCTTCTTCGTCTCGTCCGACGTTTTAATGTCCTCCCGAGTGGGGTAGAAAATCACTCCCGGTCCCTGTCGCTGCACCTCCATAGGCGGCTTACCCTTGGGCATCTTCAGCGCGTTGGAGTAGTTCGGGGCCGAGGGTGCCTGCTGAAAAACTGGCGTGGGCATGGGGAACGCACCTGTATTTGCCTCCTTCTGGGCCAGCTGCAGTCTAGTCGCGGCCAGCTCAAGCTCAACGTCCGCCAATCGCACCGTCAGTTGGGCCATCGTGGCAAGAATATCCTGTCCGTGTCCAGCGATTGTTGTTTTGTCGGACACATTTAATTTGTTGGTCGCGTTAGCGACGGCACCAATACCTTTAACGGCCGCGTGGACCGCTGCAATGAGCGCCTGCTTGTCAAGCGGGGGGGGGGCCGGTCGCGACGTCGACTGCTCCGGAACGTTGTCGTTGACAATGGGGTCGGCGGTGGGGGGGGCGGCGGCGGGCGGGGGCGCGAGATCCGCAGACGTGACGGCAGCACGGCTGCTCGCGGACGGAGTCGACGATGGGGCGGGAGATGGCGCTGAAAAGATCCCCGTAATTGGCGGCACCGACGACGTCTGTCGCCTCTCGGCGACCCGTCGACGCACGGCATCCTGGACCTCCTCCGGTGAGGACAGCATCCGCTTCCCCGAAGTCTGTGGGGGGGGGGGGGGGCTGAGTGGGGGGGGGCGTACCTGCTAGACCCCCATGAGGGGGGGTACGGGCCAGCGAAAAGCGCGGCTTAGTGGGGTCCGCCTTACTGGACTCCTCCAACAACAGGTCCAGAGCTTCCAGCTCCTCCTCTTTACGGGCCCTTTCAGCTTCCAGCAGCTGCTGCTGGTGAGCCTCCTCATCATCCATCTCGAAGCCGAAAACGACTAAGTCCCCCGAGGGAGACCGTAACCGTTAAAGGGACCGTGTCCGTTCTCGTATTAAGCGGCGCAAAATACGCTAAGTCGAAGACAAAGGAAATCGACTCGATGACGTCACACACCACCACGCGGTGACCTAACCTCAAAAACCACGTGTTACTTATAAAACCTAGGTTTATTTCTCCACTTTTTTGAGATTAGGACCACGTAAACACTAACAAAGTTGAAGTAAAAGAATTTCACTGACCTTTGCACCAAATAGCCGGGTTTTAGCAATTTAATGCCACCCGGCTTAACCTCAAAACGGTACACAAAATCTGCGAATTCCTGTTACCACTTGACAAAAAAACACTGAACCGACTAACAACAGACACACTATAACTATCTACACTTCACAAAACACGAAAAAACTAGAAAACACTACGAATTTAAAATAAAATAATTTTAAATACGGAGCGCACACAGAAGACACGTCCGCACGCCGAGACGAGCCGACGCCGAGTCCTGTGAAACCAACAATTACCATAAACTGACATAAGTCAGACTGACTCGGTTCAGTCTCTACTAGGGCTCACGGTCGTGTCCGTGTTTCGTGTACCCGTAGCCGGATCTCCGTGTCCGTGTTACACGGCAACGGTTTTCTGGTCCGTTCGGCACGTGTAATTAGGCTACGTGTAATTAAGATACGTGTATCCGTGTAACACGGGTACACGTATCTTAATTACACGTGGATCCGATCCGCCCCGACGTTTAGTAAAGATTCGTTGCGATGTCTCTATGGGCTACTAATGGAAATGTATAGTGAGTGAGACTCGTGCTTCTTAATTTGTCTTGTGAGTCGTAAATGCTAACAAAATGTAGCAATTAAATAATTTAGCTGTGATCCTTATTGAAATGAACAGTTTAAAAAAAATATTTTATTTTTATACTAAACATTATGTTACAATAAGTAATATTATAATTTATATTTAGACGGGGCGGCTAAAATATCAGAAAAACACTGTGTGGTGTATAAAAGGTTTAATTGAAATAATGTGCTAATTTTTAAAATATCAATAAAACCAACAACAATCAAAGTTCTTAGGGTAAACTATTAAGTACTAATTTCATAGTTACCTACTAATCGTTCAGACGTTTCAAAGCGTATTCTACTAATTAGACTTTATGAAAACTAGCGTATTTAATAAAATATGTACAATAAAATTGACACTGCAATTTATTTAAACAACGCATTATTTAAAAATGTACTTACTCGTCGGGGTCGCGACAGCAGATTTCAAGTGAACTACTTTCAAATGATTTCCTATAGATCCTGTAGTAGTACTACCACGACACAAAAACTCATTGTTCACCCGATCATTGCACAAGGTACAAAAAGCTGTATTACCGACACTGGTGGCATATGTCCACACCCAACTTCTCTTCATTATTAACAATTTTAAAACATACAACTAACCACACATTAACAGCAACAAATAACACAGTAAAAAGTATAAGATCATATCTTTAAATTAACAGCTACAGTAAGATTTGCAGTGTTGACCGACTGAGATCGTATTAGTGACTAATAAGTATGAGTTTGAAATTCTAAACCGCCCCCTCTAAATTATCTGGTAAAATATTTGTATTTGTATTAAAACAAAACAGCCCGACCACTTCTTTCAATTTTACGAACAAAAGGTATACGACGTAAATCCCAAAGCTACTTATGATATTATCGGTAAAATTACCACGGTTATATTAGAACGTCGCCACCAATCCATTATTATCTTTATCTGCACGTGCAACTACTTCTTACCGACAAAAGGGTCGCCATGGTAGGTAGGTAATAAAATAATAATGAATGACTCAATTGTCTTTTTCGCTTAACATTAGGTACATCAAAAAAAATTTTGAATTATATTTTTATCAATATGTAAGTATAATAAAATTACATCAAAATAATTAAAACCAAAACACCCAGTGGCGTCGGTCTATCGGTCGGTAGTTTTTACTCTCTTAATGGATTATATTTAAGTATTTATATTTTTATTCGTGCAATGCACTATTAGCCGGTTGGCTAATTTTGTCTAAAACTACAATCGCTGATTATATATGTATAAAAAAGAATAGTGCCATTTATTAGTTAAATAGAACCATTATTACTCAAATCAATGCAAAAATATGTATACAACTCAAGTTTGATCCAAATAACAATAAATAAACCCCGTTCGTCCCGTACTCAATAATAATCCTTATTTTGTTCTAACTCTAACCGGTCGGAGCGGATCGCTCCGACGAGTATTCAATACCCGAACGGAGCCAAAGCTCCGCGGATACGGACTTGAACGCAGACACGGCTACGTATCTCGGCGTGTCCGTGTTATTCGTGATCTTAGTACCGCCGGTGCTAAGGTTACGGGGCTACGTTGCGGCGTGTAACACGGATATCAGGAGCCCTAGTCTCTACTCGACGCCGTCCATGCGCCCAGTGCACCCGCGTCAACCTCCCCAAACTACTCCTTTGGCGCGGAGATAATCCCATAAGCGGGTTATACTCTCACACAAAGTCCGACTTAGTGGTAGTGAGGGCTACCAGTCCTGATACAGTTCAAGTCATGTCTTAAAAAACCTACAGATCTCACACTACGCCCAACTATCAAAGGCGTTGAAAATGAAAAAAAAAAAACTTTGTTTTCTAACCTCGCGCGTAAGAGTTACCGCATGCATTTTTGCCTCCTAAGATAGCTCAAACTGTAGCTTCATTCAATACCGAGATCCGATTTTTTCCTTTTCTTGAATAGTTAGCTCCAAAAAAAGTAATTGGGAAATACTCGATCCAATACAGCGAAAAATTTTTGAAACTGACAAATTTTATAAAATCTCAATAAGTTAGCAACCGATTTTGGGAATTCAAATTGCAACATTGAAGCCCTCTAAAAGATACACTTTTGACATATGACCCATTTGCGTGTCTCTCATAGCTGCGAGACTACAGGCAAATGTCACAATTTCGTAAATAAAGACGCTATACTCGATCAGGGAAACATAAACATTTTCAATGTTAAAAAACCTACAATCTCAAAAAGTCACAATATGGTACCCTTCGTTCTGGAACGTACTGGGTATCACCCAAATCCATGGGTAGACTGATTTTTACCTACTTAGTACCCCGACGGAGTCCGCGGGACGTGTCGCATGCGTTAACGCGGGCCCTAGCGTTACCATTGAAACAAAACATTGAAGATACGTTATTCTATTCCGCAGATTCAAGTTGGGTAACTTTGTGCAAAATACTTTTTCCACTTTCTGTAACTATGCATGAGGTGAGGTTAAAAAACAGCTGACCCAGCATAGGCTGAGCCTGAGCGTGAGCCTGTTGCCACTTACTACGATGTATATTAGCATAATCACTACATAGTATAAAACAAAGTCGATTTCTCTGTCCCTATGTCCCTTTGTATGCTTAAATCTTCAAAACTACGCAACGGATTTTGATGCGGTTTTTTTTAATAGATAGAGTGATTCAAGGGGAAGGTTTATATGTATAAAACATGCATAATTTATCAGCATTGTACCCGTGCGATGTACTTATATGATGGAAATGTATGAACGCTCCCCTGCTCTTATTTAATAGCAACAATGATCACGCCCTCACCTGACGTTATGACATTCCATAAGGAGTATAAAGACTGTCTCTGCGCTATATAATCTTGCCATGTCATTGTGTGCTCTGTAATGTTTCTTTTGTTTTAATAATCACTATCACTATCACTACATAGTATAAAACAAAGTCGATTTCTCTGTCCCTATGTCCCTTTGTATGCTTAAATCTTTAAAACTACGCAACGGATTTTGATGCGTTTTTTTTTAATAGATAGAGTGATTCAAGGGGAAGGTTTATTTGTATAATACATCACTACATAGTATAAAACAAAGTCGATTTCTCTGTCCCTATGTCCCTTTGTATGCTTAAATCTTCAAAACTACGCAACGGATTTTGATGCGGTTTTTTTTAATAGATAGAGTGATTCAAGGGGAAGGTTTATTTGTATAATACATGCATAATTTATCAGCATTGCACCCGTGCGATGTACCTATATGATGGAAATGCATGAACGCTACCCCCTGCTCTTATTTAATAGCAACAATGATCACGCCCTCACCTGACGTTATGACATTCCATTAAGGACTGTCTCTGCGCTATTTAACTTTGCCATGTCATTGTGTGCTCTGTAAGGTTTCTTTTGTTTTAATAATTATATTTGAAGAAAGTTAATTTCTTTTGTTTAATTTATCAGGTTATGGGCCCAGCCCTACCTGTAAGAGTTATGAAGTCAATTTGTGCAGTTTTAAAATAGTAACGAAAATAATTTTTTAGCTTAACCTCAAAGTTAGTTCGGTCGCCGGATTTTCTTTCAGCTTGCGTATAATAAAGTATAAATAATGGGATCAAGCAATCATATGATGACAATTGAAAAGGTCACTGGCCGTGACAACTGGTCAAGCTGGAGTTTTGCCGTCAAAGCTTACCTACAACATGAGGACTTGTGGGAATGTGTGGAAAATGAAACAACAGACTCAAAGAAGGATCTTAAAACGAAATCAAAGCTTATACTCTTAGTGGACCCTATGCTATATGTTCACATACAAGAGGCAAAAACAGCGAAAGAGGTTTGGAACAATTTATTACATGCATTTCAAGACTCAGGTTTACTCCGTAAAGTCGGTTTATTGAAAGACTTAATAAATACTGAGGTTAGAAATAAGAAAGATAATAATGGTTTTATAGCAGCCTTTTCAGACATGCAGGTGAATGATACAATGAACTGGTACGTGGATTCTGGCGCATCAACCCACATGACGATGCACCGGGAATGGTTGGTGAATGAGACAGCTCCACCTGTTAACCACATAAGAATAGCTGACAACAAGATGCTACATGTCGAAAGCTGTGGTGATGTTATAATACAAGTACCCAATAAGACTGGCAGTGAAGCAATCCAGGTGAGAAATGTTCTATTTATACCAGAATTATCCACAAATTTGCTGTCTGTGAGTAAGATAATTAAAGCAGGCTGTAAAGTAGAATTTAATGTTGATGGCTGTCAGATAAAAAATCAAAATGGGCAAATGGTAGTTAGTGCTACACTGATAAATGATACCTACAGACTTAAAGCTTATAATAACGAGAACCGAGCGATGGCAGCTTCTACAGAGACTGATACCTACTTGTGGCATCAAAAAATGGCACATTTTGATGTTGATAAAATGCCAAACTGTACTACCGGCGTGAAATTGTCACCGCAATCTGAAAGTTGTGTATGTGTTACCTACATGTTTAGAAGGAAAACAAACCAGGAAACCTTTTCCAAGTAATGGCTCCCGGGCAAAAGAATTGCTAGAGGTTAGAGGTCATACACAGTGATGTATGTGGTCCGCTACAAACCACATCAATTGGAGGTTCAAGGTATTTCACAGTTTTTATTGATGACTATTCACGTAAAGTCTTTGTGTATTTTATGAAAAGCAAAGCGGAGGTATTTAATAAATTTATGGAATTTAAAATTCGAGTAGAAAATGAACTGGATAAAATAAAAGTATTTCGAAGTGATAATGGGAAGGAATATGTCAATAAAACTTTTGATGATTATTTAAATAAAAATGGTATATTGCACCAAACTTCAAATCGCTTTCTCTGTCCCTATGTCCCTTTGTATGCTTAAATCTTTAAAACTACGCAACGGATTTTGATGCGGTTTTTTTTATAGATAGAGTGATTCAAGAGGAAGGTTTATATGTATAATACATGCATAATTTATCAGCATTGCACCCGTGCGAAGCCGGGGCGGGTCGCTAGTCTGTAATATAGATGCATTGACTGCTGTTCTCATCTTGTTGGCAATAAATCTCTTCTTATTTTATTGTTCTTTGAATCCACCTGCGTGGCTTTTAAGGTATTGTTATTCTATTGACAGAACGAACGAACGAAAGCGAGTCCATTCCAGCTGGGCCAATAATTATTTTGTATGTCCGGATGTTTGGATGTCCAGATTTTCGAATGTTCTCGCCTGTAAGTCGCATCTCTCAACCGGTTTTCATGAAATTTTTTGATAAGTTTAAATATATTTTTTTTTAAATGGCGGAGATAGGGGAGTTGAAAAAGTTAAATCAAATTCCAGTCATTTTTAAACAAACTTGCGAGGTCTAAGAGCTTTTTTTTACATATTTTCATTTATAGACTTTTTATGTCAGGAATACTCATATAGGTACAGAAACAAATCCATTCCGATTTTACAAATTTGTAAATAAGGTGGTATGGTATGTTTGAAAAGTGAAAACGTAAAAAACTCATTTATCAACAATTTCATACAATGTTCTAGATCTAGAGGTTTATAGCTTGAAGATTACAGAGCCACTAGTAGGTATTATATGCTATATACTTAAACATTATTGCACACAATACAAAAAATACATTGCCCGCAAAACTACATTTTCGATCCCACATAATGGCTAACGCATCTTCCCTGTTATTATTCTAAATTATGTTCTGTTGTAATATAAACAGGCGGGACGTGGTAAGCTATAGGCTGGCTTTACGTAGATGAGTTGATATGTTACACCTTGTACACGGAAGTAGGGTGAAACAAATACATAACCTGTCGCTAAAAGGACCTAACTGCCATGGATGTCATTGTCGTATATGCCATTTTGCCAATATTCAATTTGGCACGGTGATATGCTAGTATTAATAGGAGGAACGTGGTAAGATTTAACTGTTGTAGATGGGAATGAATGTGACAGCATATCGGAAGCATGTGGGTTTTGTGTCGTGGTTTCCACCAATCTTCAGCCATATCGGTTGTGGGGAATGCTCTTAAGTTTGGGAGCTCTCTTACAATAAATAACTTATTTAGGGAAATAAAGGGTACATGTCATAGCCGCTTTTTTGGGCGCTTATTGTTTCTTAAGCTAAGAATATAAAATAATTTTATTAATTTATTTAATTGTCTTAAGCTATGTTTGAACTAGCTGTACGCAAAATCGGTTATAAATCAAATCAGAAAGTGTTTTGTTGGTGTTTTTTAAGGTGTAACAGATCGTATTAACTGTCTCCAGCGTTACTATTTAAAATTACTTTAGTCACCAAAAATCGGGCTTCTAATAGGCATATTTTTACAGGTTTTGTAACTTGTAATGTATGTATGTAACTATGTTTGTTCGGGTGGAATCTTGCAGTCCAATTTTGAAGGAGATTATGTTCGATCGATTGAGCTGAAACTTTGCATACCTAATTAACTTTGATTTTAACAATACAATAATATTGGCACTAGAAACTCTGTAATAGATAAAGCAATCCTACCGAGTTTCAGGTCTTTAGAATCGTCTCACTAAGCAATTGATGGGTGTTCAAACAAAGTCGGCTATAGAAGCTTGTTACAAAAACGACAAAATTTACGGAAACTTATTCGTTTACCTACTAGGCTTGACCGGTTTAGACATATTTAATGTTTTAATACTCACTCCCACTCTGTATGCTGACGATACAAGCCTATTTTACTTCGGTAATTCAATTCAGGACCTTATGGCCGAAGCCCAAACAGACTTAAATATATTAAACAAGTGGTTTCAGAGCAACCTTTTAACTATAAATGTCTCAAAAACTAATTATATAATTTTTGCACCGAAAAATAAAAAACTTCATCTAGTAGATTCCTTAAAAATAAATAACCAATTTATTACAAGAGTTGAACAAGAAAAATACCTAGGCCTTATACTAGACAAACAATTAACTTGGCAGACACATATTAATAAAATTAAATCTAAAATAATTTCTCTTACCGGCGCACTACGAGGTATAACCCGTTGTCTTCCGATACCAATTCGTTATACCATTTACAACGCTCTTGTAAAACCACATATAGACTACCTTATCGAAATATGGGGCTCTGCCGCTGCTATACACTTAAACGCCATTCAACGGGCACAAAATAAACTACTTAAGGTCCTGTTTAACTATGACTACCTTACACCTTCTACAACATTATACAAAAAAACAAAAATAATGAATATAAATCAAAGCTATAAATACAATATCTGCATACTAATACGTAAAATATTACTCAAAGACCTCCATATACAAATTTCCTTTAAAAAGAAAAAAGACATACAAAAAATTAAATTGAGAAATTGCAATAACTTAGTACTTCGACCTCCGCGTACTAATTACGGAAAAAAAACTATACTCTATGAAGGTGCAAACTTATATAATAAACTTCCCTTAAGCATAAAAGATGCTAAAACAATGCCACATTTTAAAAAATTACTCAAATTTTACGTAACTGGCCAAGGAGGTACGCTCTGAGATACGTAACGCGCTCTAAGCCACATCCATTCAACCTTAATCTGTGTACACCGTTATCGCATGCAATGCAACTATGCAGAGCTCAGAACGCAAACACAAATCCCGGGTACTTATGCCTTTTGTTCTGCGTTTTTCGTCTACCTACAAATTTGAAGTCAACCCAATATAATATATATTTTATAATGTTTTTTATTCGTGTAAGTTATTGTAAAGTGATTATTTTTAGTGCTATAATATTTAAGTTGGTGTAGTAAATTTAAGGTACGTACTATTATCTTTGTGAATGCAAATATGTACGCAATGTACGCATACATGCGCTCACCATACCATTGTCAAATTAGATATATAATTTCTCATGTAAGTGAATTGTAAATATTCTTATGAGAAAATAAATTTCTTTAAACCTAAACCTAAACCTAATGTAAACCATAAATTTAAACATACAATACAGAAATCATTCTTCAAAGGTGAAATTTTATAACGTAGTTTCAAAAGTTGTGGAAGCCGCCTGGCCAAAATGGCGGTAAGTAACTGGAGTAACCTGTGACCCAAAAATGCCTGACAAACTAAAGGGCCTTGTCTATAAGACCATAATTAGGCCAGTACTGGTTTACGGAAGTGAGACGTGGACGGTGACCCAGCGACATGTGCATACCATACAGGTAGCCGAGATAAAGATGTTGCGGTGGATGTGCGGAGTTACCAGGCTCGATAAAATCCGTAACGAGTACGTGCGCGGCAGTCTTGGTATCCGTGACATCGCCGACAAGCTACAGGAAAGTAGGCTCCGTTGGTATGGCTATGGGCACAGAAGGCCTGCAGACTATATCGGCCAAAAGGCGTTAAATTTGTCCATTCCAGGGTCCAGAACCAGAGGTAGACCGAAGAGGCGATGGCCAGATCTCATAAAGCTGGACCTCAGTTCTTGCGACGTATCGGCAGATGATGCGTTGGATAGGGAGAAGTGGAAGAAGAAGACGAAGAAAGCAGACCCCACAACCAGATGGGAATAATAATTGCTCAGGAGAGACAGAGAGAGAGAGTTTCAAAAGTTGTGGACAGATGTGTGGTCACAAAGTTAATACTCCCAGCCGTGCTGATCAATGGTATCATATTAAATAATGCTATTCGAAAGTTTATTCTCACTCATCATGTCTGGTGAATTCGAAGCAGAAAGCAGAATTAAAATACCAACGAACAACATCACCGAAGTTTATCATAAAAGTAAAATATTTATCCTCACTCCAGACTTTGAGGGCGATAAAAATATAATGCCCCATTGCTTTCATTTCGAAGCCAAATATTTAGGTCATATTTTAGCTGCTATTAGGCTGAGGTTTCGCTGTAGATTTTACGACAGCCGATATAAAACGTTTTTCTTCGAGAACTTTAATGGTTAGACCAAACTGTTGAGAAATGTCGTTAGATTTTTTATGGGCTAGTGTTTCATTTGAATGGGTATTTAACCCGGCGGCACTCGCTACTGGGTAAAAAATACCACATGGTGGTAAAATTTTGTTATATTTTTTTACCTGAGCATTTCATGATCTCGGTCTCTAGGTACCTTCAAATAGATAGTTAATGCACACGCAGCCCGCGTGCCCGTTAGTTCGCGCGCGGCGCCAGGCGAGAGTGGATGTGTAAAGTGAGTATGGGTGAAAAATACCCGGTGAAAAATACCCGAAAAATACCCAATATTACTAAAGTATGAAATGAAATGTATTTATTTGCAATAGATATAGTTTACGTGTTGTGAAAGTATTGTTGCTTGTTATGATTTTGCATGTAAATTTAGTCTAATTTTGATAATTAATCTCAATTTAGCATGGTTCCTAAAAGAAAAATTATGTTTTGTTGATTTTTATTAGACTATAGAAAAAAAAAACTTTATATTTTGTAACTCTTTTAGATTAAGCTCAATTTCAAAATAAATGAACATTATAACGAATATTTTGTGCTTAATTCATCAATACGAATATAAATTATATGTATTTACCGTTAAAGTACTATATTTAAACGTTTTTTTTTTAAATAACGCCATTTAAAGTCTGTGGTAATTTTTACCCGGTAGCGAGTGTTTGTGCTTGAAAATACCTAGCGAGTACCCCCGGGTTAACTATTTATACTAGTTTATTTTGTAAACGTTTCAGCTTACGAGTAATATGGTATTCAGATCTTGGCGATAGTAACCTGTGACCGCAACTCACTGCTTTTCATCACCTCTAGCACAAAAATGTGACACGCGACTCTTGCTCGCGCGAGATGTACTACTGTCTCTTTTGTACAACACTGTCAGAGAGTGACGGGAGTATTTGTACGGAACCCTCGGTGTGCGAGTGAAACTCGCATTTTAACCGTTTGTTTTTATTGATCCTCCAACTTCCATCTGGCTTCTATTTCGGCCCCAAATTTTTTTGATGCTCAGTTTAGAGTGAATGATCGTAGCGTAAAATGCGGTTGAAAAAACCGTGCAAAAGCGAGTCTGACTAGCGCAACGAGGGTCCCGTTCAAATACTTATCAAATCTTAACTGGCCGGGTTAAGTTTAGTTTGCACCAGGTATGGATGGTGCCGGATACAAATGAAGTGCAAAGTTAAGGCAACCGATCACGTTTGTTGTATGGGAGACCCCTTAAATATTTATTTTATTCTATTTTTTAGTATTTATTGTTATAGCGGCAAGAAAATACATCATCTGTGAAAATTTCAACTGTCTAACTATCACGATACAGCCTGGTGACGGACGGACAGAGTCAGAATCTTAGAAATAGGGTCCTGTTTTTACCCTTTGGGTACGGAACCCTAAAAAAACATATCGAATGAGAAACAGTGATCATGTTTGAAATTTATTCTCGATTTTATGACATGACGGCTTCTAGTTACGAACGCTAGGCAGTGCAAAGTTTAGTTTCATAACAAGTTTCAGTTTCACATTGTACATTAACAACGTGAGCCAAACTTTTTCATTTAGTTTTCCAATACCGACAGCGGGTCAGCTATTTTCGCGGAATTGGAGACAGCTGGCTAGTTGGGAACTCGCGACAATTAGACCGAAGGCGAACATGCCGGGAAATATGTTACTAATTGGTTGCCACGTGGCTGTCATGCCAAAATGTGGACGAAGGAAATTCATGTAGGTAGGTATGATTTGACATGCAATTTTCAATCGAAACAAACAGTTTTTTCTGTTTGAAAAGTTCGTTACTTTAGCTTTGCGTAAGCTAAAGTAGTCGTTTTAGTCCATAGTTTAAATATAAACTATAAATATTCATTGCTATGAAAAATAACAAGAAAATATCGTGGCCAGCTACATAGGATAATCAAAAATAATTCAACTTGATCAGATCGACGAACATTCTTGGCCGATCTGATCAGGTTCAGTTCTTAAGCTTTAATTATTTTTTTATTTTATTTTTCAACTCATTTCAGAAAATAAAATGTCAAAATTCCATATAAAAAAAAATATTATGACCTGCACTAAAAATCAAGATGGCTCTTCTTCTTAATGTTCTTAGGGTTCAGAAAGTTCCTACTATCAAAGGAGAACTCCCGATCATCAAACGCCGTATACACTTTTATGTCTTATACACGTTAACTTTCACACACTTTCACTTCTCCTTAATATTCTTTTTAACCCTGCAACTCCCCGTTCGTTAGTTTAAAGATCGTTTTAGTTACCTCACATCTGCAAGGTCCGCACAAAATTGCACTATTCCGACATCGAAGTCAAAATGTTATTATAATTCTTTTAACTGTGCAAGTTATTTTACTGTGGAACTCGCTTCCGCTGGAAGACAAGCTAAGTCTTTGGCAATTTTTAAATATAAACTAAAATATCACTATTTGTCTCTACCTTAGCCTTAGCCTTTTATAATTCTATGCTGTCATTCAAGTCTTATGTTAGCTGTGATATTCTTTTCATTCTTCATTTTTGTATTTATGTATGTATGTGTATATATTATACTTATCTGTGTGTGTATGACCTATCTACCTTTAATATTTTGTATGACATTTATTTTTTACTTCTCAAGTTTCTTTGTGGCAACTCAATAATTACATGAAGTGAGGTGCGCAATGTCAAATATATATATATATAAAAAAAAGGAATTAAAATTATGTACATAAAGTGTCAACATTTTAATAATCGGAAATTGAATAAAAGCATTTATATAAGAGTAATTTCATTATTTATGGGATCGGTGAAATCACTATCATGGCCGAAATGTCGGTCAGCGTTTTAAGCATTTCAAAATACAGAATAAAAACCATACCTAGGTATTTTGAAATTATTTCTTTTTACCTACCCATCTTCTACTTTTATGTACTGAAAAATATATATTTAGGTTTCCTTTGTCAAAAACTATACGAAATACAACAACATTAGTTTAATACAATTTAACAACTAGCCTATCAACTCATAAACTAAGTTACAAGTGAACCTAACAAAAGCATGTTAAGAACTTGATGAACTGGTCTTAATTGATCTATTACAGATCCCCTCACTGATAAAGAGGGAAAATCAACGATAAATGAAACGAAGCTCTCTTTACACGCGAAAACTCAATGATAGCTCGTATTAAGCTCAGTTCACGATCTCTTCACTGAATGGAACTAAATGCTATATTTGACGAATCAAAGGCTGTTAATTGTCGATCGGGACAAAATCAAGGTACTTGTCATCCAATTTAATCAGAGGCGTATTTGAATCATTTTAACAGATGATCGAAACTCGGTTTTAGTTTTCTGTACCTAAAGGATAAAAAACGGGACCCTATTACTAGGACTCCGCTGTCCGTATGTCTGTCTGTCTGTCTGTTTGTCCGTCTGTCAAAAGGTTGTATCTCATGAACCGTGATAGCTAGACAGATGATGTATTTCTGTTGCCACTATAACAACAAATACTAAAAACAGAATAAAATTTATATCTAAGTGGGACTCCCATACAACAAACGTGACCGGTTACGTTCACTTTGGACCTAATTTGTAAGCGGTGACATACGTAACCAGGCGCAAACTTAACCCAGCCAGTTAAGATGGGAAGTGTTTGTACGGAACCCTCGTTGCGCGAGTCCGACTCGCACGTGGCCTGTTTTTAAATATGCACACAGTAAATGGGTAAGGAACGCAGCAAATGGATAAGACCAAGTTGGCCAAAAATATGCGAATATTGTCGAAATTTATTTGAGTAATCGCGTTTACCTGATTATTTGAGGTTCTTGCCCTGAGGAATTCAATTAAACTAATTTTAACTCGTGGCGAAGGCCTTAGAGTTAATAATACACCTAAATGACACCTAATCTATGAAGCACGCTTTTCTTTTATGACGGACGACAATCAGATACAGAACCACACAACAGTACTGTTTTCTTAAATGAAATCGTACACAATACCAACCGAAATACTAACTACACCATACGAAACGAGAATAAAAAGTGGGCATTTTAGAAACCGAAGAAACATGGCGAAAATAGAGTTTGATTTATGGATGGATGAGAATTTCCGCCGAAAACATCTTGTTTGAACGCGTGTCCATATCGTATACGACACGATAAATTCGGTTTTCGAAGAGCTTCTACCGGGTTATTTAAGTATATATTTATAACTTAGCCTTCTTGAGCTTAATTTGGGACTAAATCGATTTGTGTGAGGTTGTCTGATATTTGAACTTATGCAGAAAGTGACCAAAGTTTCTTTTATTCATAATGCAAAAAGCGACCAAACGCAATTATTCATTAAGAGTTAAGTCACTGTGACAAAAAATCAACGCTGGTCGCTTTCTGCATAACTATGGTCATTTATTATTTATTTATTTAAACACTGTAAGAAATCATAGATACAAAGATCAAAGCTTAAAGATAAATTGAAAAATGAGTTACCTGGTAAAAGAAACCGGGAATCAAACCCAGTAAGTACCTCTGGATTGCCTTTTGCTGGATTCAAATAAACAATGCAAACATCGACACACGAAGTATTAGGAAAAATTCGATAGGTTGCTTAAGAGTTAGGGTAGCGAAATGGTTAACTCTATGCTGGACCCGGTACTTGCTGGTTCGATTCCAGGTCTCTTCCACCACGTAACTCCTGTTTCAATTTTTCTTTAAGCTTTGATCTTTGTATCAATGGTTTAGTATAAAAATTGTTGTGGGTATCCACATTAAAAAAATGAGAGATCACATGTTTCATAAATTTATACTATAAGAAATGTTCGGCTGTAGATGGATTGTCAGTTTGCGAAGATAATGTCCCTGTCCACCGACGTGGATTCCTAATTTATTTCTCTCGACGTACTCTCCTCCTCCTCCTCCTTGAAAGTGTTAAAGCTAGATAGTATTTTCAGCCCGCAACATATCGAAAGGTTTTTTAATTGGGTAACCATTAAAATGAGTATACTCACGTCGTAGAAGTCGAATAACGCTCGACATGTTTCAAAGTTGGCCGCCGCCGCAACTGATCGTCTCTCCTGATGATGAATCGCGTACCGATTCGAAACATGTCGAGCGTTATTCGACTTCTACGACGTGAGTAAACCCGTTGAAGTATTTTAATATATCTGAGACTCACGATAGTTTTCTATGTAAAATGGCTAACCATTATTGGGAATAACAACGCAGGGCATATTGGGACATGAACGTTGTTATACACGATGATTTTTTAATCGGTGATCAGTAACAACTTTTCTAACTCGGTAATTGATGGCGGTCACGTTGAAGTCGTAATTATATGAAAAGAAACTTTATTTTTCTATGATACATTTTATTAAATTTTGCCTTAAGTTTTTGGTCACCTCCTCCTACTAATCTGTATCTGTGAGCTTACAACCTCTTTATTAATTTAATGGCAATGACAATTTATGAGTAATAGTTTACTTGTCATTGTCATTGTCATTACATAAACAAAGTCGTAGAAAATTTCGTTAAATTTCCCGCCAAAGCGATGACACTTGAAGTAGGTATCGCTTTTCAATAATTTATGTAGGATGACCATGTAATCCACGTATCTTGTTGTTATTAGTTTGAATCATGTTTCAACTTTTATTAATTAAACAATGAGGTAATTGCGTGAGACATCGCCCATTAAGTAAAATTTTAGCTGGATATTAATATTTTTCTACTCCTGATCATCGATTAAGAATGATCGTGTTTATCGCCAAAAATGGAAGCTTCTCTCAAAATCCTCATATTTCGTGTTTTATTGCGACGGACACGGAGCGAGTGTCAAAACAAAATGTTTTGGCGCCGTTGAACCCCTCCGGCAACAAATGAAATTCGATTTTCGTCCCGCTACTCGATTTTTTCGAAAAATATCCGGTCATTAAAATTTAAAACTATATCTGGTAGGTACAAACGAAGACACAGTTAACTATGCACACATAGACCCAAACACATACTAAGGTTTGTACGAGTATTTGTTTACAAATGTACAGTTATCAGTAAGAGTATAGTTATTTTAGCCATACATATTGGATCCGCGGTCGCGGAGCGTTAAGAAAGATCTCAGGAACTACTCGTACTTATGATACGGATTTGAAATTAATAAACTAAATGAAAAAAATTAAAAACTAATTTTATTTTATTTATGTAAAAAATGAAAAAAATTGATCAATCAAGCAGTCGCAAAATTGTAAAAAAAATGACGGCACCTTGTACCTTATTTGTTTAGAATTTTTCGCGCCGGCATGTCACAAAAATTAAGTCCGGGGTAAATAATTAAATAGACATAAGTAGTGTCATTAGGGACGTATTCAAAAATTGGGAATAAATAAACAGACGACAACTACACAAATTGTATTATAATAAGCGCAAACGGTTTAACATGGAAAATTTTCTTTTCGTTCAGGTCCTAAAATTTCGTAAAGATTGGTTAAGTTTTATAGGAAGAAAGAAACGAGAACGAAACCTCGATTTTTATGGAAAATGAGCGGTGGTATTACTTTTGAAGTGGCTAACGCGCTGGACCGGTAATCCAGAGGTACCGGGTTCGATTCCCGGTCCCTTCCACCCAGGTAGCTCCTTTTTCAATTTTTCTTTAAGCTTTGATGTTTGTATTAATTGTTTAAATAAAAATTGTGGTGTACCCACATTAAAAAAAAATAATGAGACATTACATGTTTCATAAATTTATAAAGCCATATTCCTTTTAAATTCTTTTTTTTTCGTATTATGACAACTATTCCCTGAGTACTAGGTAGTGACATAGCTATTTCATGCTTTCATTGCGGGCAGTCGAAAATAACTTGAACATCCTAATTTTCCGCGTGAATTTTGTCAAATTAGAGTATTTTTTGGAACAAAAATTATCAATGACACATTCAAAGTGTAGGTTTCAAATATGTACTAATAAATCCTAAAATCCCTGTTCTAGATAATAGCATGAATAATATGTTATGAAACATGTTTCATCATAGAGGAAAACGTCTAAAACAATCAGCATTTTAAAAGGAATAAAGCCTCTTAAATCTGCCGTCGAAAGTATGTGCAATGGAAACCAATTAAACTCGTATTTTTGTACACGTTCAACTTGAATAGCGTTTTGTGTTCGGATTTTTGAATCGTCCGCCATCATAAATTTCACTAATCATAAAATGAGCTGCCAAGAATGTTTAACGTCAAAATTATTTGGAGTGAATTCCTTGCCGATAATTTGAAGTGTTGAAATTCCCACTTTGAATTAGCAGCTGGTATTACGTATTTGAATTCAATTTAAAATTTTATTTCGAAATATCGGTTAATAATTTAAAGTTACATTTACATATTTCTGAATATTTTCATTTAGTCAATAGGAGTGCCATAAAAAATCATTTCTCGACATACAACGTATAACAATATCTAATAATTGGTAATATGCAAAAAAAAACTGACCACGCGCGAGAGAGAAACGCATATATGTATTGAGGCTGCCATTGTACTAAAAAAAAATATGCTGCCTGCAATTTCGTCCGCGTAGTCGGGTAAAAAGTGTCCCATAGTCATCTATGGATGTCCAGCCATCAGTGTGCCAAAATTGGTTAAATTCCGTACAGCCGTTTCGGCGTGATGAGAAGACAAGGATATTTTCATCGACAGATGGCACTGTACGACTGGTACGTTCATACAAATCCTGCATTGAAGATTTGTCTACAATAATGACCCTTCTTCTAAGAAAGCTGATTTTCAATAAATACAAGTTTTGTTAGAATATTATAATAGTATAGTTGTATATTATAAGGTCTATAATAAATGTAAAGTCGGTCACGTGACCGATCAAATAACAATCACGGCAGAAAGTAGCCCTACCGAAGGATAACATAAATCTTTTTGAGCCCTGTCATATCAAATCCGTAGTTGTCATTTACACAACGCCAACCTGTCACTTCACTGTCAGGTGAGTCTTGTCTGCGAACGTGCCCACTCCAGCAGTGTTGCCAGATGACATTTATGAAAATCTGTAGGGTGAGACAAAAAAGTCTGTAGAATTCCGTAGATCGTCGCTTGAAAAGTCCGTAGTTCTACATCTTTTTGACTATACTGAAGCTTAAAATGTTATTAAACATTAGTAACTTTTGCAAAAACTTTGGTGGAAAAGCGAATGTTTCAGAAAGCATTACAATTCAGTTTTCGCAGGAAAAGTACATTCAGTTTCGTTTAAGTCATGTTTTGGTGATAAATAAAAAGTTGTCTAAAATTCCGTAGGTTCAACAATAATTTCCGTAGGTCTGGTCACAAAGCCTAAATGCCGTAGATCTACTGATTTTTTCGTAGCTCTGGCAACACCGACTCCAGGTTTCATGTCACCCGTTCATTTTATCCATTTCTTCTGGATCAGACAGAATAATTATTTCTGAAAGGGAACAGGAAATCCGTTCCTTTTGTTTTGGTTCATTTCAAGTTTCTTTTGCATTGTTTTAACCAATTAACCTGACGGTTTTATCAGCGTTGTCATCCTGAGAATAGGCGTTAAGAAGCCTTTAGTTCATTCCTGAAATAATTAAACACGAAGAGTGGTCGTAATTGGTCCAGCTTAAGGTAACGAAAAATATAAAGTAAAGTAAAAGACGCAGACGCAGATTTTCAAGTCGAAGCACGACCAAAATAGCAGATTGTTTTTGCTATTGTATGGAGAGTTTTCAAAGCGATTTTTTCGTTTATTTTTTTAGTTTGTGTCTTAATAGCCATTTTGACCCCTACAAAAATAGCATTGAGTGTCGTCAAAAAAGTCATAATTTCGATTACAATTAACTTCATTCACAATTTTCACTCCTTTTTACATCAATCGAGAAAATAAGTTTTTCTGCCCGTGACCAATAAATAGCTATTAATGACGGATGTCGTAAAGTTTTACTGCCAACATTAATTGCGAAAACTTGATTGGTGGGCTTTCTTCGGAGCTTTTAAGTCGTACTTGAGACCTCAATTTCGGCACACTGAAAAATAACTTGATTGGTACGTTGTGGGCTTCCAATAATTGGGAAATTCGGGAATGAAAAAGGTTTTTTTTTTTAATTCAGTTGCGTTTTGAAATAGGCTGATTGTTAAGATGTATTTTATTGGGTTTCGTTTTACATAAATTGTAAGTTGAATGACCTATAATTTGGTTATTTTTTCAAAACGGCCGTGCCACATGAAATTGGAAAAGAAAAGATTTGTTAAGAAGCCCAACAGCAAGTTAATAAATTGGAGGACTGACAAACTGAGAGCTACTAGTAACCAAAATATTTTATGTATAATTAGCATAATTCGGGTTACTACTAAGCACAAGTTGGAAGACGGAACTAAGTGCCTTATTGACGCGGTGTGTAGTAAGCCAGTCGGATTCCGTGTGACCAGTGAACGGGCATGGGTGTGAGCGAGATAGCGCAATTGGATCTTCCGCTCTCACCTATGACCGCCGCTCCGCTGGGCGCGTGTATACTAGAAAGCTAGGTATGAGTATGTGTATGTATCACGCCGACAAAACGGTAAAAAAAAAACTTTTTTTCCGGTACCTTCCGTACACCTAAAGTGGGGGTGATTTTTTCGTTCCAGCACTAGTGTGTGGGGTGTCGTTGAATAGGTCTTTTAAAAATAATGGGGGTCTCCAAACATAATTTTTTGATAAAATCAGCAGTTCTGTAAATATTTGCGGAGACTTTAACGTGGCCCGGTCCGTTGGGATCTTATCGCCGCGCAACACGATATTTTCACAACTGGTTTTGCAAAATCACGGTGTAAGCGTGCAAACGAGGCGCAACGGGGACGTGCGGAATAGACCAATCGCCTGAGTTGAAATCTGTATCTCAGCTCCGCTTCACTGATTGTGATTGGTCGATTCTGTGCTCCTCCACCCTAATCGTTGCGCATCTGCTGCGCTTTCTAAACACCCTCAATTGCGAATAGAATTTCAGCCCATATTTATATGGCCTCGTCAATGTCATGCTCGAATATAACTGATCATTACAAAACTTTACAACATTAGGGCTGTAGGTACTCAGAGACAGAATGACGTATACAACCTAATTTCCCTGCTGACATATCCCCTTTTGATATTACAATAGCCTTATCTGTTCCTCATACGATGAGCCTGTAAGACGATGTGACGTTAATGTTAACTGGTCGTTAGGTAGGTATAATGTGCCAAGTTATTTGGAGATTGTAAACCCGTCTAGACTACGTAAATTATGGCTTGTTTAACACTAAATAGTGACTAGCTGTAATAGGCTTGTGTTACTTACACGGTCATCAGCTTAAATTATAACAAATAGGTATACAAAATCTTACGATCTATAACTAAACAAACACAAATTGACAATATTATGCAGCAATAATAACACCATAAAAACATTGATACAAAAATCACTGGTCCATCCAGAAGTACCGGGTTCGATTCCTGGTCTCTTCCACTAGTAACTCATGTCAATTTTTCTTTGAGCTTTGATCTTTGTATCAATGGTTATAAAAATAGTGGTGCGTACCCACATTAAAGAATGGGACATTTTATAAGATACCTTATTATTAAACGGTTTGATAACATTTCGATTGCATGTATAACTTAGATTCATGTGATGGGTTGCGAGGTCCTTCGAGAGGACAATGTGCAGCAGCCAAAGTGCTGTTGCTCGTTTTGCACCACCCAGGGGACACGTGCAGGGTAACGGTGGGTAATCTCCTGCGGACGTGAGCAACGTTCATCCTCCAGAGCCTACCCTGTAAACCCTGAAGACCTGTTCTCCTTCACAACTGACGCGGCTAAATGGCTAAGAACCTTGGATATCAATTTGTGACATAACTGTTGTATATATTTCGATTTCTTGAAATGTTTTTTACGCCATACGATTCTTCTTCTTCTCTTCTTTCTTTCCTATTACCCTCTGCTGGGGTGTAGGATGAATGTTACCGCAGTCTATACGCAGCAAATACCACCGAACTGTAAACAGCCTGATAATGTTTACGGTTTACATCGCTTTAACAATAGATACAAGCTCAGAGCAATACAAACTAGAAGAAAATAGTCATAGTCGGAACGTGGCGCTCCTGCCGAAGTAGCATACAGGCTGAAGAAGCGCTTATACAGCTCTTATACAATAAAAATTTGATGTACGAAGGCTGTATACTAGTATAAATTAATAATTATAATAAGTTTCGGTCAAAAATGTCATTTTAGTGGCAAGCTGTTATAGCCGACTGTACTTTTCTTTGGATATCGAGGGCTGACTGGTCAAACCCGATAAGTCGAAAAAATCTTGAATTTAAAGTAATTAACTATTCATACCTAACTTTACATGTTCTTTCTAGTGGTGAAAACTGATATCGTGATTTGTGCTTGTATAAACCTTTTTGGTTATGCCGTTACCCACTAAGTGCCTGAGTTATTTTCTATGTGTTTTGGAATAACCCTATAAGTCGCAATAAAGGTGACTTTTTTTTTCATAATCAAGCAAAAACTCTTTATCTTTACGTAAAGGCCTTTACCGTTAATATAATAAGCTCACATCGAACTTGATATATTTCGGTAAAAACAGTTATTTTTAGTAAACGGGTTTTAAAACATACATTATTCTAAATGTAACGTTTTTTTTTCATAGTAAAGACATTTATCAATAAGTGTATGATTTCACCTTAAGAAAATATAAAACTTTTCACACTCAAAACGAATTATAAGATTTTACTCCAAAAAACAAGCAACACTGTAGCAAAAAACCTTAAGGGGAAGAACCAAATAAGTAGTACTTGTAGTACTTGACCACAGAACGATAATCTCCGCGTGGTGTCGTCACTGTCGCTAGACTCGCTGGTTCGGTTTGACAATCGTGCGCAGCGCTTTGTCGCGATTGAAATAATTATCGAAAAATACCTTTAAGTTGGTTAATTATGATAGTGTAAGATTGTGAGAGTGAAAAACAGTACAATGAACCGATCTAGGATGTTGGTGAACTTAGCTCGCTATGGGAATCCGGAATCAGGTGAGTCGGAGTTACATACTTTGTTATCATCTTAATTATTATAACCTAAATTTTATTTTAAACAGAAAATAGGTGTTTAGAGAAGTGTTAATCTTGTCATTTGGGTTGTTTAAATGAACACACCGTTTTCCATAGTTACGTACCATTGTAAGCAAAAAATACGTTAGTAATAATGATTACAATTTATCTGCTTTGCCCTAAGGTTGACTGGTAGAGAATGCCTCAAGGCATTATGTCCGCCTTTCGCAATACTGTCCTTATTACGAATTGTTGGAACCAGGGATCGTTACCGGTATTCATAAAGATTACAAAAAAAGTATTATAGATTTTATTTCAAATGCCATTACATATACCTTATTAAAGTATTGGTAAAGAAAGAACTTTGAAGTTAGCTCAGTAAAATAAAGAAATGTGTAATAATAAGCGAAATACCGAAATTTAATACCGGTATTTGTATGGAGTCGAAAACCGGCATCCGATCGCTGGTCAGTACAAACTAAAGTGGCTATCATATCCATCACAACACCAAATCGTAAACAGACGCACGCGGTAGTGTTTGTAATTGCTTCCTACAGGCAAATGTATGGTCGTCTCACCGGTATCTACTCATTAACACTGCAAAGGAAAGAGATGGTCGCAAAGCTCCTGGTAACCAAAATAACGTAAGCACCAGGTCCGTCTAAATTAAGTACATAATTTTAATGTAACCGTCATCACTCGAGGCTTGGGAAGACAAATAATAATGTAATTGCTTTAAAAACGACGAAAACTTTAATGTTACTGACTAAATTTTATATTCACCCAGCTAAGCAGTAAGCACAATTTGTGACAAGATAAGACTATAATTGACTTTAAATGGTTGCTTTCTTATAATCTCGTTTAATTTTTTTTACCTATCTAATTTTAGCATGTGTCATTTATGTACCATATTATTTACATGATTTGATTCAAAAACTAAAAGTATAACCCATTTAATGTAAGAACCATTTTATAATTTTTATCAAGCTTTGAAGCTAACGTAACAGTCAATCAGTAATAAAGTGCTATAGATTGAGTAATGTAAGAGTCATTTATTTACCGAAGAGTCTTACATTAATGACTTTTGTTCAACTTTGGCCAATACTTGTGGTTACGTTAATCTGATATTAAGTAATTTACAAACAATGTGCCATACACCAAAATAAATACAGAAATCTAAAAAAAATGGTAAATTTTTGTTTAATGTAACCAACATTTTTTTCAAGATATCGTAATTTTAATAACAGCAATGGATAGATCGTCAAATTTACAGACGAACTGTATACTTAACTCAATTTCGTCATTTTGGCGGTTACATTAATTCATATTACAGGTGACGTTATGGTTTCAGAGGAAAATGCTTTTTTGCGAAATGATACTTGTGCGAAATGAAACATGTAATTATCGAACTTGCTCTTAAAATTTTACTGGAATCGGTTGATAAATGTGAACTGATTTTTTTATCGATTCAGTTAAAAACAAATTTTCAAAATACCGCAGATGTGAGGGTTAAAATCTTGAAAAATTACAAATAAATAAATAAATATCAGACAACCTCACACAAATCGATCTGGTCCCAAATTAAGCTCAAGAAAGACTTGTGCTATGGGTACTAGACGACGACATACATACTTAAGTATATGTATATACTTAAATACGTAAGACAACCATGACCCAAGTACAAATATTCGAGTTCATCACACAAATATTTGTCCTTGCCGGGATTCGAACCCGGGAACGCCGACTCAGTAGGCAGGTCTCTGCAAACTGCGCCGCGCCGTCACAAATACATCTACTGCTCGGCTACTCTGCCTTTTCACCCAATTATTTTTCGTCGAATGCTTTATTTCGCAGAAGTATCATTAAACTAAATCGACTAAAAAATCTGGGGCCGAATTCGATTGTCGATCGCCAAACGTCAGATCACCGTTAGATAACAGTCATCTCTCCGTGATCTCGCCTTTGAACTGTCATTAAAACGCGATGAGCTTAAAAGTGACATATCTCATCTCAATTTCTGAAATACGAAGGCGATAATGATTGTCAAAAATGTTATTCATGTATATAAATTTCTGTTTTGAACGAAACGTTACGGACTAATTTCACGTACTACGCGGTCAATTTAAAGTATGCACCTGTTATTTATGCCGTCACATACAAAGGAAACGAAAATTTGCGCGTCCGAATTGACGAAGTTGCGATGTTCTAGAGATATCGCCACTTGTCAAGTAGGCACACGTCAAAAGTGACGGATGGCGATGAAAAGGAGAGATCTCCATTATATCTCTAAAATTGGTCGAATACCCCCCCTGGGGCCCAATTCGAGAATGCCGTTGGAGATATCTCCAAACGTCAAATCTCCATTAGATAACAGTTATATCGCCATTGAATTGTCATTTAAATGCGATGAGCTTAAAAGTGACATATCTCATCTCAATTTTGGAAATACGAAGGCGATAATGATCGTCAAAAATGTTATTCATGTATATAAATTTCTGTTTTGAACGAAACGTAACGGACCAATTTCACGTACTATGCGGTCAATTTAAAGTATGCGCCTGTTATTTATGCCGTCACATACAAAGGAAACGAAAATTTTGCGCGTCCGAATTGACGAAGTTGCGATATCGCCACTTGTCAAGTAGGCACACGTCAAAAGTGACGGATGGCGATGAAAATGAGAGATCTCCATTATATCTCTAAAATTGGTCGAATACCCCCCCAGGTCGCTATTCTCGTAAAATTATATGAGCAGGGTTCGATTATCGACAAAAAATATATTATGTAATCATCGAAGTTCGACAATTACGTAGATTTTCTGTTATGAAATTCTTTTAAATGGCCGAGGTGTGGTTGAAAACGTAAAAATATTTCAGCCATGTCAAAACAGACAGTCATAATGTTTTCATCAATCATCAATCACCATGTTTTAGCACGTAATCAGTAATCACCTACATTCGGTCTCCTAAATAAATCATCGACGGGGGACGGCACCGATTGCAATCGTATTCTTCGCAAACAGGAAAATCGGGGAAATACTCCACTTTAACGCATTACCGGGACTTAGTGTACGGAGACCCGCATAGGTTCATATTTGTTGGTAAACCTACAAAACTTTAGCAAGCATTAAAAATATAGAAAAATTTGACTTACCAAAAAATTACTTACTGTTGAGCTTCTTTCGGCTTTCTTCTCAACAGCGGTCTCCTCTTGGGAAATGCAAAAATGCAAAAAAATTACAATCTGACTTGTAAAAAGTGCTCTTTTGGCCTACCTAGTTACTGCATAAATTATTTCATTTAATTTTATACAAAGCATGTGGAAAACAGCAGTGTTTTAAGAAAGATTGTGATGAACTTATAATAACCGGATATCAAGGTAAAATTACATTTTGTGCCAACCTAGAGCACGCCTAAGACAAACCGATCACTACCTATTGTTGTAGGTATTGGAAGACCACTTAAAAATTTATTTTATTCTGTTTTTAGTATTTGTTGTTACAGCGGCAGCAAAAATACATAATTTGTCAAAATTTCAACTGTCTAGCTATCACGGTACATGAGATACAGTCTGGTGATAGACGGACAGACAGACAGATAGGCAGACAGACAGACGTCTTAGTAATAGAATCCCGTTATTATCCTTTGGGTACGGAACCCGAACATTGTCGCGAGGTCTACAGTTCACAGAGCCATTAGCTTGTTTATCCTCTTAATTTTCTGATGAATACCTTAAGAGAGTTGTTTATGAAACATATAATTTTTTTAATGTGCACACCCCACAATTTTTATATTAAACAATAGATATCAATATCAAAGCACAAAAAAAAATGTGTAACCTGGCGGTAGAAACTGGGAACCTAACCCGGTACCTCTGGATTATCGCTTACCGGTCCGGTAATCCGCTCTAAATCCGTTTTTTCGGTACGTAACTTTGTTTGCCGACCGTACCTCGCGGATCTGATTGGAAGGTGTATTAGGAAACGCATTAGGCCCTGGAGGGAATCAAAAGCGGACGGACAAACTTGCCTTATCCACCTTATTGGTTATCGGACTTATTAGTTGCGGGTTGAGGGCTCCTAGTCTTAGAAGAACATATTAGTAGATTAATTTGTGTCTTAACTCTCAATATGTCGGGTCTTTTGTGCATGTGGGTAAGTAACCACATTGGACTGCTATGAGATAACTAATTATAACTAAAACCATGTCTATCTGACCTTTTCCTTGTTATCGAGTAGCAATATTGTTGTTTATTTACAGTGTACTTTTGTAGTTTGTAAGTTAAAATGCGATACTACTCAATAGTAATATGTACAATGGTGGAGGGCACTATGTTTTTCTGCCAACAAACTGCTGTGCAGTTTGGCAGAGCTTTAGTAAGTTTCTTGTACTATTGTGTACAAAAAATAAAAAAAATAAAAAAAAAGGCGTGAAAGAGAAAAATAGTAACTATCAGACTTAAAAGTGTTAAAAATTACAGGTAATGCACCTATTATTGTAATGATCACTTTAAAAGTAAAGAACTGTCACAGAGGGCATACAATTTGTATTTATACCGGGTGTTTCTTGTAATAGGAGCGATAAATTAAAACATAGATTCTTCGCTTGAAACTAAACAACATTTGTTAAGCATCATCATCCTCCTAGCCTTTGTCCCATTTTTAGGGTTCCGTAGCCAAATGGCAAAAAACGGAACCCTTATAGATTCGTCATGTCTGTCTGTCTGTCTGTCTGTCTGTCCGTCTGTCCGTCCGTATGTCACAGCCATTTTTTTCCGAAACCATAAGAGCTATACTGTTGAAACTTGGTAGGTAGATGTATTCTGTGAACCGCATTAAGATTTTGATGCAAAAATAAAAAAATAATAATAAATATTGGGGGCTCCCCATACTTAGAACTGAAACTCAAAATTTTTTTTTTCATCAAACACATACGTGTGGGGTATCTATGGATAGGTCTTCAAAAATGATATCGAGGTTTCTAAAACATTTTTTTTCTAAACCGAATAGTTTGCGTGACAGACGCTTCCAAAGTGGAAAAAAGTTGGTCCCCCCCCCTCTAACTTCTAAAATAAGAAAATGAAAAATCTAAAAAAAACATATGATGTACATTACTATAAAAACTACCAACGAAAATTGTTTTGAACGAGATCTAGTAAGTAGTTTTTTTTTAATACCTAACTTTGCAAGTTTGCACCTAATTTATATGGGGCGCTATACATACCAGGTGCAAACTTAACTTAAACACTTAGGGATGGAAAGTGTTTGTACGGAACCCTCGGTGCGCGAGTCCGACTCGCACTTGGCCGGTTTTTTGAGAATGAATTCTCAATCGGGGTCGGCTACCTAAATCCCAAGATGTGGCGTAGGCACTAGTTTTTACGCAAGCGATTGCCATCTGACCTTCCAACCCAGAGGGGAAACTAGGCCTTATTGGGCTTAGGTGGTTTCCTCACGATGTTTTCCTTCACCGAAAAGCGAGTGGTAAATATCAAATGACATTCCGTACATAAGTTCCGAAAAAGTCATTGGTACGGGCCGGGTTCGAACCCGCGACCTGCGGATTGAAAGTCGCATGCCCTAACCACTAGGCTACCACCGCTTCTAAAATGTCCGATATTAGTAGAGTGACAGCTATGTCAATGCTCAGGGAATGTCAATGTTGGACGACGTACATTGAAAATACTATTTAACTTATTTGAAATAATAAAATTCTGAAAACTGACTTTTTTTTAATGTTGCTGAACAAAATATTGTTCAATTTGAAATTGTTCAATTTGAAGAGTAGAATTTTAATTTATCGCTCCTATTACAGGAAACACCTGGTATACAACTGCTGTTCGCGAAAAAATAAGTTTAAAAATTACATAGGGATAAATACGAGATACGGGGTACGAACCATTCAAGTTAAGGCGCCTTTTCCGTTTAAAAATGCAAATTGTTTAAACATTTTTTCTCTATGATCAAAAAATATGTTTCTTAAGTTATTCTCCATGTTACTAGTTAGCACAGGGCTTTTGCAATTTATTAGTTTATTTTTGAAACCTTCAGTTTCAATTGTTCATTAATAATATTTGTTTCAAAAACTACCCGAAATTCACAAAATTCACACATGAAACTGGTTTTTTTTACTTATTTTCGACCGCACGGAATAAAAGTTAATAATACTATCTAGAACTCAGGGAAAAGTATTATTCACTTCAAAAAGTGGGTTGAAATTATCAAAATAAATAAATATTTATCATAATATAAAAAACAGCATTTTAAAATTTTAATTAAAATCTTAATTTACCCACATAAAAAATCTAAATACATTGTCTTGTTTCGAAATAAAATAACATTACTTTGATAACAAACTCGAATAATACTCGGAATAGGTATTTTATGCAACCGTTGTATAAGAGGGAGCAAAAAACGCGAGTGGCATGGGTTACGATGTGAGCGTAACGAACATCGTAAGAAAGATGCCACGAGCGTTTTTTGACCTACTTATACAACGTTGCATACAATACTTTTTCTACGACTCGACATTTCATAAATAAAATGCAAATAAACAACAAAGAAAATAATTAGGTACATGTTCCCGCTGGTAATCAACAAAATTAAAAAAATAATAGTCTGATAAACTTTTTTTTTATTGACGTCCATCTGTCAAAAAAATATGAACTTATACATAAAGGTATACGTTCACTATACTAAACATCTGTCAAAAAATATGAACTTATAGCTTATAGGTACATAAAGGTATACGTTCACTATACTAAACATCCATGCACTGAAGATAAAACTTTTTTTTTAAAGTTGGCAGCAATGCCTTAGTATAATAAGTTTTTTTTTATAAATTGCCAATTGTGTGAATGCAGCTGTTTATCTTGTAATCTGTGGTACTAAGTGATGCTTTTTTGGCGACATTATAACACCGTTTAGCAGTGTTTTTTGGTCAATAGAGTATAGACTTTTACAGACTTTCTTTTCTTTAGTAACTATATAAATGATAGAAAAAAGTACTGGAGTAGAAAAAATAGCTTAAAGATACCGACAAGGAAAACAACACAGTATTTTAACAGATACTGACATCATTATCTCAAAAATCCCGATTAAAAGCTCAGATACGGGATTCCAAAAGCGAAAGGCAATGAGATTATCCCATTACCATTAATACAAGCGAGCTCGCTTTAAGGGCACCGACTTCCTTGTCACGTGCTAGCGAGAGTAGCAAGCAAAGAGTAAGTAATCTGATGCGTATCTTAATCCACTTTAAATAACTTTCACACACATCTGTTTATCTAAATGAGATTAAGGTACGATTTATGTTACACTATATTTTCAGCATGAAATCTATCTATCTATCTATCAGCCACAGACGTCCACTGTTAAACATAGGCTAGGCCTCCCCCATGACTCGCCACAAAGTGCGATCCTGTGCAGACCGCATCCAATGATTCCCCGCTACCCTCACGAGGTCATCCGTCCATCTAGTAGGGGGCCTACCCACGCTGCGCTTTCCTATACGTGGTCGCCACTCTAGGACTTTGCTGCCCCAACGGCCGTCCATTCTCCGGGCTACATGGCCTGCCCATTGCCACTTCAACCGGGCAATCCTGTGCACTATGTCGGTTACCTTGGTTCTTCTGTGCGGATATCCTCATTTTTGATTCTATCCCGCAAAGAAACTCCGAGCATTGCCGTTTCCATTGCACGTTGCGTGCCTCTTAGCTGCCTCATGAGTCCCATTGTGAACGACCATGTCTCAGTTCCGTAAGTCATCACTGGCAACACGCACTGTTCGAAGATTTTCGTCTTCAGGCACTGGGGAATTTTCGACTAGAAGATATGACGTAGCTTCCCGAACGCTGCCCAGCCAGCATGAAATGAAGGTGTTTAAATTCATTTATTTTAACTTCGTAGCCCATTACAAATATTTAGGTACGGTTAGCATCAAAAGATTTGAGATATGCAAATTGAACAATTTGCATACCTCAAGTTGCGTACTAAAATTGACAATTTGTTACTTTTGATGTGCATAGAACAGCAATTAGGCCGGCAATGCTCTACGGCAGTGAAACATGGGCTGCGAAGGCGGGTGAGACCAACCACGTTATTCGCGAATTTCATTACAATATAACTAGAGCACAAGTAACAATAGGTACACAGAAATTGTATCACAGTTTGATAAACAATTAATTACAATAACAAAACATAGGAGTAAAGTAGGTGTTAAAATGGCATATACGGCTCTCAACAAAGTGAAGTTTGCCAAACCATCAAAAACCGTGATTAAACAGAACGTGGAGGCTATCAGAGCGGAACTAATGAACGAGAATTGGCAACTGGTCACTAGCAAAACATCTGCTACTGAAACTGCTAATGCTTTTTACTCTATACTGACTGACGCAATTTCAAGAAACACCTCTCAAAAAACAGTGAGCCGATCAAAGGTAATCCTAAAGCCTTGGATGACTCCCGGCTTAATCAAATGTTCTAGAGTAAGAGATAAATTACACGCTAGCTACCGGAAAAACCCCAAAACGAAATAGCCAGACTTACTTACACGAGATACAGAAATTTTTATATTGACATTTTACGGAAAACAAAAGATGACTACGACCGAAAGCAACTCGCAGAGAATAAAGACAATCCCAGAAAACTATGGAAGACCATTAGAAACATAACCCACCTCAGTCAGGACAAGCAAACGCCCCATGAACTAGCTTCTATCAAATCTAACACTCTAGACTCATTAAATCACACAAATGAATTCTTTTCTTCGGTGGGGGAAAAACTAGCAAATGACATCCTTGCTCAAAGTAATGCGACTGAGGCTTCTTTGTCAACCAAGGCCACCGTACCGAATTCCCCCGTAAATTCTATGTTTATTAATCCCATTGACGAAAATGAAGTAGAAAAACAAATTCTTAATTTAAAACTGGAGAGCGCTTCTGGCATGGACGAATTGAACAATCGCATTCTTTTAAGTCTAAAAGACTACATTGTTAAGCCACTCGTCTATATTTTCAACCTGAGCATCTCATCGGGGGTTTTCCCGGAGAGCTGGAAAGTAGCAGCTGTAGTCCCCATCCATAAAGGAGGAGCTAAGGACTGCCCTGGGAATTATCGCCCGATTTCGTTACTTAGCAGCATTTCCAAAATTTTAGAAAAGATCATTAATAACCAGTTGATCGGCTTCCTAGAATCAGAAAATCTTCTTTCCCCAAGACAATTTGGATTTCGGAAGAACCGATCTACTGAACAGGCTGCCACCTTGCTAGTTGATTTAATATCTTCCTACCTTGATAAGGGAGAAGCTTGTGTGGGCGTCTTTTTGGACCTGGCTAAGGCGTTTGACACTGTCTCAATCCCGATATTGCTAAGGAAGCTTGAACTATTAGGCATAAGAGGTACTGCCTGGGATTGGTTTAAAAGTTACCTCACAAACCGGAAACAGTGTGTTAGACTGGGCACCTTAGTCAGTAATCCAGTACCAATATCCTTTGGTGTTCCACAGGGAAGCATTCTCGGGCCTACCCTGTTTCTGATATATCTTAACGACATGATATGTCTGCCAATAGGGCAGGCAGAGATCGTCTGTTACGCGGATGACACCGCATTGGTCTTTCACGATGTTTCATGGACGCGATGCTTCGAAGTTGCGGAAAGTGGCTTGTCAGCGCTGGCAAATTGGCTTGAGAATAACCTGCTCTCCCTGAACGTTTTAAAAACAAACTACCTCTGTTTCTATAAAACTGCCTCTTCCGCTCCTCGCTCACGTCCAGACATTAAGCTCTCATGTAATCGTGCGGTGGACGAATCTACAAAACTTGCCCGGGATTGCAAAGTCATTAGTAACTGCTCCACTGTAAAGTACCTTGGAATCACGTTGGACGAGAATCTGAACTTTAAAAAACACATTGAGATAGTGTCTGCTAGAGTCAGAAAGTTAGTGTTTGTCATGAAATTACTGAGAAACTCTGCAGGGCAAGATTTGCTAAAGCTTGTCTATACTTCGATGTGTCAGTCGATCTTGTCGTACTGTATAGGCGTTTGGGGTGGCTCCAGTACCTCTGCACTCTTACCTCTCGAAAGGGCGCAGCGCTTTGTGCTCAAGGTCATGCTTAGGAAACCCCGACAATTCCCAACGACTGCTCTCTATAAAGCTGCGGACGTTCTTAGTGTGAGGCAGTTAATGATCTTGCGAGTTTCGTCTCAAGTACATCTTAAAACTCTTAATTCTGAAGAGTATCCTGCTTTAATCGCCAAAAGAGTTTTCAGATTACCTACTCCCCGCACAAAAACTGCATTTGCACGACGTCTCCCCAATTTTCTGCACCCATACATCTACAATTTAGTGGTTAAGGCATGCAACATTTCCGAAAACTCCCCTCGTGAAGCAAAATCTAAGACTCTCAACTGGCTGAAAGGTCTAAGTTACAGTCAAACCGAGCAACTGCTGAAGGCAACTTAATTCCGTACACTGACACACTTAACTCCGTAGCCTCACATACACGCACTCACACGTTTACACACACTGATACACTTACCTACACACATACACACACTTGTACACAACTAATATATTGTATACTATTACTAACTCAGCTTAGATATACGTACTATAAATTTTATGGTTATTTCATCCATTTCATTGATAAAACTTAATTTTGGCTGTATTGTAACCGGTTAAAATAAATTTTTGTAACTGTATTGTTTTAAACCGAATCTGGTCACCACATGACAGGCATTGCCTAGCGTGGGACCGCTGGACAATTGTAATATGTTATTTAGGTTCTTCTTTTTAAATAAACATTTTTTTTTTTTTTTTTTTTTTTTTTATATGCTTCATTGCTGTACCGCGGCAAGCTTTTTAAATATGACCTCGATGCAACTTCATTAAAACGTTCTTTATATATACATAAAGAATGTAAACACTTTATTGTACACAAAAACAATTCACAACACTTCAAAAAACAATAAACATGTACAAAGGCGAACTTAGCCCTTTAAGGGATCCCTGCCAGTTAACCTTTGAGCAAATGAGATAATATACCTAATAAAATATGTGTAATTCCAAAATATAATACATAGATGTAACTTTATATTTATTTATTTAAACTTTATTGCACAAAACAAAAGTCAGTACAAATGGCGATCTTAATGCCTAATGGCATTCTCTACCAGTCAACCATAGGGCCAAACAGAGATGCTTCAAATGGTGCAATAATTATATACCTATATCATCATGTAAACAGTGTCAGACATAATGAAGGTGTCAATTTCATTAACGTGTGTGGTATTATGTTGTAAAAAAGTGCCTTTTCATCGCAACAGGCAAAAGAGAAGAGGTAGACCCATAGCTACATGGCTAATGACTGTCCAGAAGGATATAAAACGCATGGATTTACAGGAAAATGACGTCCACAACCGCAGCAAATGGCGCGTCTTGGTTAAGAAAGCGGACCCCGTCTGACCGGGAAGTGGGAGGGGAGGCAAAAGAAGAAGAGCAGGTTTCCCATAAGGTGTTGGCGCAACATTCTCTCGAAGGATAGCTTGTTCTCAGCTTCATGTAATTTCTTGAAGGGAGGGAGCATTCACATTCATTACTAAAACTGTCGTGAGACTCTTTAATAATTATAAAAATGGTAGAAACTCACTTAAAAATTGTCAGGAACGGCCCGACATGTTTCTAACTCATTTGGAGCAATTTCTATGTGAGTTTCTACCGTTTTTTTATAATTATGGAGGAGCATTCCATATATGAATCACCTGCACTGCACCTGAGGGAGGCTAGACTGGATTATTCCATTAACTACATGCTTTATGATTGGGGATTACATCTCTTTGTTCGTACTTAATTAGTTCAGAACAACAAAAACGAGTATAGAATATAATTAGCGATAAATAACCGTTTTTGTTCTGATCTCGCGTAGAATTGTGTAAGATTTAAATCAACATTATGTGGTTAGTTTGTATAGTATAGCTTTTTTGTTTATTAGGGTTGCATACCCAAATGTTAAAACGGGACCATATTACTAAGACTCCGCTGTCCGTCTGTCTGTCACCAGGCTGTATCTCATGAATCGTAAGAGCTAGACAGTTGATTTTTTTACTGATGACGTATTTCTGTTGCCGCTATAACAGCAAATACAGAAAAAAAAAACAAAAAAAAAATAGTTGTACAGAACCATCGGCGCGCGAGTCCAACTCGCATATTATTATTTAAGGTTTACTTTTCAGGGCCTTCAATAAAAATCTTTACTTTTTCGTGGTGTACGTCAATCAATTTGATTCCTAGGCAATTTCGTATCTTGTCACAGTGAACGTCAATATGAAAGCCGCTTGAAATCTCGCCGCTTGAAGGTTCTATATCTATATTAGACTAGAAATAAAATTGGTTGACTGTACCTAGCATTGCGCTTGGTAGTTTCTTATCTTCCTTTCATTGTTTTTTCTTTTGTAGAAATGGGTAAGTATATGATTTTAGGGTGGTGGAGAGGTTAACATGTTGGACCGGTAATCCAGAGGTACTGAGTTCGACTCCCGGTCTCTTCCGCCAGGTTACGCATTCAATTTTTTCTTTGTGCTTTGATTTTTGTATCAATGGTTTCATATATATATATATATATACTAGCTGTGCCCCGCGGTGTTACCCGCTCATCCCACGGGAACACTAAATTTATTCGGGATGAAAAGTATCCTATGTCCTTTCCCGGGTCTCAAACTATCTCCGTAACAAATTTCATCTAAGTCGGTTCAGCGGTTTAAGCGTGAAGAGGTAACAGACAGGCAGACAGACACACTTTCGCATTCATAATATTAGTATGGATATAGGACAGGTGTAATAGGTGTATTTTAAAAACAATAGAGAAACTAAGAGGAAACATGATTGGACACTTGCTGCGGCACGACGGATATCTAAAGACTAGAATAAAAGGAAAGATTGAGGGGCATAGAAAGAGAGGAAGACCAAGAAGGGCTTGCGTGGACCAAATAAAGGAGAAGGTGAACGTCGTGTCGTACCAGGTTGTCGAGGAGAAGTCTCAAGAACAAGATGCATGAAAATTGCTCCACCGACAAGGGCGTAGCTCTTAAATGTATGATGATAATGTCCCAAAAGGTGCTAACGGAATGCTGTGCGCTGTCTGTCTGTTCATCTGTATCACACAGGCTGTATCTTTCTAACGGTAATTGGTAGATCCTAATACACATTAAGCCTCATAATGTGTATTAGTATGATCTTTTTGTTATAGAATAACAAATACTGAAAATAAAGAGTTATAAAATACTAAAAATTGCTTTTTAGGACTTTTTACGTTTATTTTCTAACTATAGATAATAAATAGGTAGGCACTTAAGATTTTCATAAAGTCTTTATTTCTATAACAACGGCGACTATAAATGGGTGATTCTACAGGCGTATCAACTGCCGTCAGTCCACTGTCATAAAATATCAAAGCAATGGGCCATGCTTTAAATTAGATCAATTATTTTAAGAAGTATGGTTGCAATATATCACTGTATGAAAGTTTACAGCTTATTGTAGCTCATAATTTCAATATTTTTAACAGCGGACTGACGGCGATTAATACGCCTATATTTGATAGTACAGAACCCTTCTCGTCCGAGTCCGTCTCCGTTACAAAAATACAAGGTTTTTAAGCCCGTAACGGGAATTATTCCCTAAGTTGTGGTTTGCATCAAGTGCGAGCAGGTCTACGGCATACTAGAAAACGAACGTGCTTTCCGCTCAAGGTGGAAAAGATACTCTGGGGGGTTCATTATTTATTACGAGTACAGTTGGCGGGAAAAAGTAAGGATTTACAGAGAACCAGGCAAAACAGGTATTTTTTTAAATATACAATAATCCTAATCAGATGATTCAAAGTGAGGATTTTTGAACTATATTCATAATTCTATTCACCAGAGTGTGATTATTGTATAATAATAAATATCATGGTTCAATAATAGTTTTCACTTACAGTTAAAGAAATAAAAAAAATAGTGCTTGGAGGCCCTCCGCGCGGAAGAAGTGAAACTTCGTAATGTGGAACAGAAAACCTAACAATCAATTGATATTCACAAGAGACGTACCTTGACATAACCTTAAATCCGTCGCATTGTCCGTGGGATTGTTGCGTTGAACGTTTAACGCAACAGTGCTTTCCTACCCCCTCCACCGTAGTATGTAATACTATTTAGTATTCTGTGGTAGCGTTAAACGTTAAACGTCTAACGCAACCTTGTTGAAAGTCGCATAAGAAGTTTCACTTCAAAAAATCTAGCTGCAGATGACACCTACTATCGAAGCGATGGTATCGTAGCTTCATCAATAAAGTCTACGTGGACCACATGCGATCTCACCAGCGGCAAAATCTGAGCAAACAGTACCCTAACCATGAGTTTACAGTGACCGTGCTCGCTAGTGACTGCGTAAACGATGGCGAATTATAGTTCTACAAAGTAAACTCTAGGGAGGCTGTACTATTCTCCATACAAATACGTCTGGTAGGACATCATCATGACTAGAGGCACTGATATACTTTTTTTTTTTTATTTACCAACAAACAGCGCCATCTCTCTCGCAGTCTTCACACTTGCTGTAAAGCAATGGGGATTGGGGATCGTGCGTGTAAAACGCACATCCTAGGGTATGGCTAATGCGCAATAAGCATTTCAAAAAACATATATGACGCAGAGGGCGCTCCAGTAGCGTAAAGGATTAAGGGATGATAGATTTGGTGTGACTGACGTAGCGGTCGAATAGCTCAGTTGGGAGAGCAATGCGCCGGTAACGCAGAGGTCGCGGGTTCAAACCCCGCTTCGATTGTGTAGTAGATCGCATTCAATTTTTCTTTCTTAATTTGCCTTTGTGTCATTATTTTATAACAACAAACACATACATAAAATACAAATGTAAGTAATTTCTCACCAAACTGTAACGTTTATTGGCGGGACGCGCTCAATTTTAACAAAACAATTTAGCGTATCTTATCAACAGAATAAGCAATGAAGAGTTATTTCCTTCTCGACAACAACTCTCACAGGTGTCCGATTGTATTATAGGGTGGAATGAGTGCGTTCAACCTGCTGACAGCCTGTTATTGAGAAGGAAATCCCTAAGCTTTGACTTAACAGTGTTTTCTTTAATTTTGGTTCTTGTCTTAGCAAGTCTAATTTATTAAATATTTTTGGTACTTGTTATTAAGACACTGAACAGGTTACGTGCCCGCGTCTTTTAACAATTGCAGGTTAAAATAAATTGAAAAAGTGCTATCGCTTGCGCTGAGCTCCACTAGTAGTTACAGGAAAAACGCAGCCAACTCTGCAGGAACCCTAATGAAGACAATTATCAGATAATATATCACTTCGGACTTTTAAATCTCTTAGAAAACTTGCACGGACTGAATGTTTATACTGAACGTAAAACTTTTCTATTATTAAAATGTAGAATCGACTTCCATTGCTCATCTGTTTTGTAGGTCATCAACAACGTTGTATTATACATTTATGAAACGTGTAATGTCTCACAATTTTTGAATGGAGGGACACACCACAAAGCATAAAAATTCGAAAGGTCATTTGGCGTTACGGTAGTGGAAAGGTTTACAAGTTGGACCAGTAATCCAGGTACGGGTTCGATTCCCGGTTTTATTTGTGCTTTGATCCTTGTATGAATGGTTCAACGTTGTATTAGTATAAGTATTCTGACTGAATTTTAATCATTGAAATTGTGTGGTGTAAATAAAGCGTATCGCTAAAATAGACATAGGTATCACAGATACATTCAAGATATTAATTTCACCAATGATAAGTTAGAACTTATATATTAACGATTAGTTAGTTAGTTTAAGGCTATTTTTTTGCACAATACTAAAAGTAAAATATACAAATGACGAATTGAACCCCTTTAAGCATTCTTCATCAGAGAAATATATGTAATTCTTTGTAAAATAAACCATAACACCAAGATAAAAATATACTTTTACATTGTCAAATGAATGCAATGCGAGTTGTTAGCAGAGTGTGGTTGAGCCGTAATGAATCTAATAGAGATATTGCGTTGGTTCGTGATCGTGCTTCAGTCTCTGGAACAAAGTGCTCTTTATTTTAAAACGCTGAATAGATGGGATACGAAGAAAGCGATTTCTTTATGTTACGTACTAGAGGTTTTTAATTCAAAGTTATAGAAGCCTAAGGCGGTTAATTAATGAGTGTCCCAGATCGTAAGTGTTTCTGTTTACGAATAAACATGTTGACTGATGTTGAATTCTACAGCGTAATGTAGTTTATATGAATAAAATTAGCTAAATATATCACTAAACAAAGAATAAAAATGCATGCAAATGTTTTACAAAACAATAATTGTATGACAACCATGAACTTAAACGCACTTTTTAACCGTGAAAATGGCAAATTTCTTAATATCTCCATACAAATTATTGATACCTATACCGGCCTGTGACGTCACTAGCTTGGACGCCAATTGTATGGAGCGTTTTTAGCGCTACGTAGGAATGTTGAACTTTGACGGTCATTTCTGACTTTTAGAGCAGTTTAAGTGTAGTTAGTCCCATATAGACATTTGATCACAATAAAAAATAGAATCGATTGACATCTTTAAAAAAAAATTAGTCAACATGTCTATTACCCGTAGTTTGCCTAAAGTAAGTTTTGCCTTTTTAAATAAGTAATAAGATTAGCTTGACGTTTATTAGTTTGACGACGCGGTTGGCTCAGTTTGTACGCGCTTGCCTACTGGGCCGGCGGTCCCGGGTTTGAAATCCGGCCAGGGCAAATATTTGTGTGATGAACTCGAATATTTGTGCTTGGGTCATGGTTGTTCTATGTATTCAAGTATATATTTAGCTTTTAATAAAAAATCGATCTGGGTTAAGTATTATTTTTATACGAAATTGTCACCATTTAATCACAACGTAACTGACATCAATCTAAACTTCCCAACGTTTTCAAAGTCAACTTAATGAGACCTCACTCTTCCTCTACACGCAAACTGTAAACAACGTATATTCCGATGGCGAAAACTAATTTTCGATAGAAATCTTTGCACACTGCCCTGTAAATAGAAAAACGCACCATCTATCAAAGAAGTCTTTAGGCGCTTACTCCCTTTTTACTCTGAACGACGCGTCGACAGCGAGTCGAATTGGGTTGTAAATTCACGCGAAAATTCACCAGCTGAAAAGAAGAAGGAATTATGTGACATAGCATTATTAGGTGGGTAGCGTCTTTTGAAAAATAGCCATACAATTTTATCAGAGCAGTATTTTCGCAGCTCGTTCGAAAACGTGTTTTTTTAGGGTTCTGTATCCTAAGGGTGCTAAAGGAACCTAATTACTAGCCTTCTCTGTAGTACAGAAAAATTAGTATATTTTGGCGGCAAAATAGGTATACGTCAATGAAACTAGTTTTATAATTATATACTAGAAATGAGGATCTGCGAAGTCTTGCCAAGATTTTGTGGCCCTACCCCCATTTGGGGAGATATCGACAGGGGGGAATATTATAAAAGATCACATCATTTTACAAACTTGTCGAGTAGTGTCATTTTGTATGTAATTTCTCTTGCTGTATCGAAAGAGACCATGCACATTATTTTTCTAGTGGCAAGATAAAGTTAAAGACGGTTTCACTGACGTAAGTACCTACGCTAGTAAAAAGAAACGATCGGAACTTAAATAAACTAAAACTACCATTTTCCAAATTAAAATTAGTTTCTAACAGCCCACATCATATGCTAATAAAAATATATAATCATATCCCAAACACTATAAAAACCATCACACGGATAGAGCAATTTAATAAACATTTGAAAAATTATTTAATCGGCAAATGTTTCTACAGCCTGGACGAATTTTTTAACGAGAAATAAATTACATATATACTTCGATAGCTCTTGCCCTAAATATAATTTGTAACTGTTTAGATGTAAATATAAATGTAAATGTAAATGTAGATGTAAATGTTTATAATTTGAAATTTAAATTGTTTTGTATACTTATTTAAAAATTAAAAGAAAATAGTGTTAGTCCTCTTATGTTGCAGTGCCCTTGCAGGGTGTCACATTACCTTTCAATTATTCCATCAAAATTATGTAATGTGATATGCAATAAATGTTTGACTTTGACTTTGACTTACCTATTTTGCCGCAAAACTGTCTTATTTTACCTGTAGTGTGTCTTTCTCTCACATGGCTGTATCTTACTTTTGTAACTGCAAATTTTTGTTTTGCAATCTGCCGAATCCTGCACCAGATCAGACTACGCAACCGAGCCACTGTTACGTCGCCTAAATCAAATTCAATTTAAGTTTTTTTTTATTTTGTAATGTAATTTTGTAGTTTACAGTGCCTTGGTTTATTTACTGTTATGCTGTGTAACTAATTTAAATAAATAAAACATATTAAAAATAAAAATGTAATAGTAGAGGCTTGAAGGCTTCCGGTCCGGGACTCAAGATGGCCGCATGCGTTTAAGTTTTGTTGTTCGTTATTTATTCATTTTTGTTGTTCAATGTGTAGTATTGATAGCGTATTGTGCAGTGATCAATCAAATGAGTGAATAGCTAATGAAGAATTCAACTTGAAGCGTACATAGCCCTTCCTGGGTCAAGGCCCGATTGTCCGTGTGGTTTTTTGTAAATCGCTATTACTTTACAAAAAGCACGATTTTCTCAACTCACCGTACAACGTGGTAACGCCGTGTGCGATTGGCAACGAGACATTGGCAGTAATGGTCGCTTAACTGTGACCGGTTGGTCACAGTTCAGTCAAAAAAATAGAATAGAATAGAATACAGGCTTGAAATTGTCCTCTATTACAGACAATCTTATGCAGTGCTGTGGAGACACCTTTTTTGGTGACTGTGCAGAACGATGCGAGATGGCATGATCGCCCACACTTCCGACATAAATAATAATTAATACATATTATAAACATGACATGGCATAACCGCTATAATAACAAGTACCTTATTATTTCTATAATGTTGTTTTTTTATGTTTTTTATTTTATTTTTAATAATAATTCCAACAATAAATGGCTCTGCTCTCTGTCTGACGATTCGAAAGTGCTTCTGCAGCCCTACTTAAATAAAGAATGTTTTGGCTGACTTTAATTCGCCCCCGGCCTGCTATACGGCCACATCTCAAAAAACCATTTTTTCGAGAAATCGCTTGTTAAAGTTTTGGCAGCGTAGTGCGTGGTAGTAAAACGGGGCTTACTCCTTGAGTTTTGGGTCAATTCATTTTAAATTTTTTTTTTTTACTCTACATGATATAACGCTTCTCATGATACGTATTTTTATATAAAAAAGTGTATATTTTTTTAAGATACGAGGCCTTTAAGATAGGTACTTAGAGTTGTGGCTGTATTGCAGAAACATTTTGTTGAAATTTTGAGATGCGTCCAAAACCGAACAAGAATTATGGGAAAATGGTAACTTGAAAAATATTATACAAACACTAAAATAATTAAAATACCTTTATTAATCAACTTTTGTTACAGTAACAACATCACTGTAAGCGATAATCAGTGCATGCAGATTTAATACCACTTTCTAGATGCAGATATCATCATCATTTTGCATATAATTAATGATTATCTGATACCTTCCCTTTAAGGCACTTGTATCTTTAATTATTGTGTTAACATGTACCATATATGGTATTATGCCATATATAACATGTACCATGTACAAGGAGGCCCCATAGTTTTAGGTTTTAGCGTGGACTAGGTTCCCGTTGATATTAGTGTACTTACTGTTTTCCAGAATTCATCAACTTTTTTACAATATTACCTTTTCATAGTGCAGGATAAGCTTTTCGTTTTCTACTTTTAGGTTTAGCAATACTGGATGAAGACTGGTTCGAATCAAAGTCCCAATTTATGTGAGTCGGTATTTACAACGAATTTTTAGAACACTCTGGCCTAAGATGTAGGACGTGGCTCTCACAGTTCTATTTAGACATAGTCTCGGATAATATGATTCCTCCTAAGTTCAACTGCTCAAATATAATAGCCACACTCAATCCGGGTAGGCCAGGCAACTCTACTACTTAGTTCCATCTACAAATTTTTGGAGAGGCTAATCTACAATCAAATCGAACCTTTTGTCGTCAAAATAATTCCTGTGCAGCAGGCTGGATTCCGTAGTAGTCCGAACTACGTGGATCAGGTAAATTAAATAGAAAGAAAGAAAGAAAAGAAAGAAAGAAATAAGTTTATTTAGCATAATATAGACATAAACATGATTAACGCGTAATACTTATATGTAGATTAAATTAATGCTAAAAAGGTCGTCACTCAGCTTAATGTCATGAAGTAAGAAATACTCACTTCATGACGCTGATTTTCAGTGACGCCTATACTACAGCAGATCACTAGTGACACATAAAATGTACAAATATAAAACAAAATATAAAACATCACAAGTAACTACCTTAATTAATGATTTTTATTTAGTACCTAACTTTATATTCTTATGATTATACATTAAACTTTAAATTACCTACGTGCCGCACAAATTAATAATGAAAAATACAACAATACAACGAATAGGAAAACAAACAGACTCTGCGATTTAAAACTCTGAACCATCTGTTGAGTCTAGACTTACATAATTTGGTACTACTGCTGTTTTGTGTGATGCAAACAGATCGATTTCTGGCCTTCCCCATTTTGTGAATATAGCCTCCGTGGCCATGGGAAGTAGGTGCCATTCTGGAAGTGGACGGTTTCTGGACAAACGGTCTGCTATGGTGTTGAACCTCCCCGGGAGATAACATGCCGACAGTGTTACCTTCATTTCTGGTCGGTTAGTAGCAGAAGTTTGCATGTTAGGTTCAGCAGTAGTAGGGACTTTGTTCCACCTTCCTTCCTTATGTATGCTATTAATGTCCGATTGTCCGACTGTACTAATATATGAGCATACTAATATAAAAGGCTTTGTTCAAAGGTTATCTAAAGAGTTACTACAGCTCAAAAGGTCAAAAGTCTGTGCGGTGACTAGAACTCTGACCGGTCACTGCAAGCTGAAAAAACACCTGTCCCTAATGGGTATGGAACAGGACGCAACGTGCAGGTTCTGCCAAGAGTCAGAGGAGACAGCTATGCATATCCTCTGCTCCTGTGGACCACTTATGCACAAAAGAAGTATCCACTTAGGGCAACACTTTGTGCCCCCAGAGGAGATACAACAACTCACGGCCCAAAGAATCTGGGAATTCCTGGACTCAACGGGCCTCAGCAGTGAGCTTTAAGACAGGGCTGCCACAATAGATCAACTTTGGTCGATGCGGCACACAAAAGGCCCAAGCGAAAATAATATATAAAATATATATGAGCATTCTGTAGTTTTTCTTTTTGTCTTTGAATGGCTGCATACACTGCATACATCTCTTTCATATTTTAATGCCAAGACTCCTGGTGGTTTAGCCATGTCCCTGACAGATTTAAGCCGCTTAATTGGGCTCCCCAGCCTGTGTTCGCTGCATCTGTGGTCAGGAAATGTGTCACGTCTTTTTTGTGAATGGGAGCAGAGTTGAACAGCTGACTGCCACCATTTGATCTCTCCGAGAGCTCCTGGTGGGATTGATTTATTTACTTGAGGCAGACTTGCTTTGAATCTCCTCACAAATATTTGTAAATGCCGGCAATGTAGCTGTCCTCTCTGGATCACTATATTTGCGAAATTTAGGTGGCCTAAAAGGCGCTGAGTCTCCCGGAGAGAACTGCAGCCTCTGCGCCATGGTTCTGAGCAACTTTTGTATATTTTGTATCTTTTTTGATGGTAGTTCCATCGTTAGGGTATTTGTATTCCATTCCAAACCTAAATAAGTTAGAGTCTGAGTTGGCTTCAAAATTGATTTGGCATAATTTAGGTGTTCCAAAAACCTCACAGCTTCCGCAGCCTGTGTGCTTAATAGGGAACGATTCTGATTTACTATCAGGTAGTTGTCTAAGTAAACCAAGATCCGATAACCCTAATCTTGAAGAACCTCCGCGGTCCAGTTTGTTACAGCTGCAAAGGTTTGTGGCGCAGATGAAAGGCCGAAAGGGAGAGAAGTGAGTTGGAGTATCTCCCCTTGGTAAATAATTCGTAAGCACCTTCTGTGTGCCTTTGCAACTGGTATATGGAAGTACGCTTGTGAAAGATCTATTTTTATCATCCAATCTTGGTCCTGGAGAAACTCTGTGACTGTTGTTTGTGAAATAAGTTTGAAGTGCGTGCGTGCGTGCGTGCGTGCGTGCGTGCGTGCGTGCGTGCGTGTGTGTGTGTGTGTGTGTGTGTGTGTTTAATGATAGACATAATATACCTATGTATATGTATAAATAATTGAAATACATGAAATTATGGCTGCATGTGTTGGAACTTCTGTTTATTTATCAGGAACTTTGTGATACGGTTTTTGAATGCTGCTACACTATTTGAGTTCCTTATAGGCGGTGGCAGATCATTCCAACATTTCGTGGCAGCAAAGCGGAAGCTACCACGAAAAGCAGCCGAGTGGTGTAAGGGGCATATTAAGGCGTGGCGCTTCTTGTCTAGTTTGGCGTTGTGAAAAGGTAAGTTTTTGGAATAGGTATGTCGGTTGCTTATTTTTTATAACTCCAAAGAGTAATGTGGCCATGTGTAGGGTACGCCGCGCTTCCATGTTCAGCATGTTGTGACAATTTAGAAAGGGTGTAATATGGCCTCGATGGGGAACAGGGAAACAATATCGCGCACAGGCATTCTGGATCCTTTGAACCATTTTCTTGGTCCTCGCCAATAAGCATCCTTCGAAGACTGTATCAGCGTAATTGAGCTTTGACAATATGAGAGTTTCGCACAACTTTACACGCATATTGACACTTAGACATTCGCGAATCCTGTACAGAACTTTGAGTCGATAAAAACAATTGCGCATTGTTTCCAGGACATGTCTTTCGAAACGTAGTGTTTCGTCCATGATGAGACCCAGAGTCCGAGCCTCATATACCCTCTCTAGTTGGTCTCCCGCGATAGACACCACCAGATTATGTGTTTCTATTTTCTTGATTTGGGTTTTTGTACCTAAGATCATGTACTTCGATTTGTTTGGATTAATCATTAAGCTATTCTCACGACACCAGTTGCATATATTATTCAAATCGGAATTTATTTTGCTTACAGCTTCGTCGGTTGATTTAGTGTTAAAAGATAGATACAACTGTATATCGTCGGCGTAGATGTGATAATTGCAATTACTAATGCAATTTGTGATATCTGCACTGTAAACAATAAACAGAATTGGACCCAATATAGAGCCTTGAGGCACCCCTCTTACGACTGGGAGTTCTGAGGAAACAAATTCTGTCCCGTCCTCGTTACAAATTTTCACATACTGCGAGCGGCCGGAAAGATAACTATTGAACCACTTCAGTGTCAAACTGTCAAACCCATAGTAAGCCAATTTTGACAGAAGAAGCGTGGTATCGATAGTGTCAAAAGCACGGGTAAAGTCGAGCAAGACCAGTAATGATCCCTCCCCTGCATCCTGCGCTGTTAACATATCATCCACCACGTCTATTAGAGCCGTGGACGTACTACGACTCTTTCTAAAGCCCGATTGCTTCGTGGGGAGTATGTTGTTGGATTCCAGAAATTCCGTCATCTGTTCAGCCACAACTTTTTCAAGAATTTTGGATAAACAAGGCAAAATGCTAATAGGGCGAAGATCTTTATAAGCAGATGGGTTCTGGATTTTAGGGATAGGTTTAATAATAGCCCTCTTAATAAATGTCGCGCACAACACACATAGAGGCTGATTTTCAAAGGAGAGAGAAAACCGTGGCAGTATTTTCGACCTCTCAGCTGCATTCGATAGCGTATGTAGACAGGAGCTTATCTATAAGCTCCTGACCGTGGTGCAGATGGTGGGACTAATCAACTCTATGCTCAGCAATAGGGAATTTATCGTCTACCTCGGAAGCACTCCGAGCAAAGTCAGAAAGCTGAACAATGGACTACCTCAAGGATCGGTCCTGGCCCTGATCCTGTTTACACCATATCGTGTGTGTATAGGTTGAACAGGAGTGGGTCAGGACCGATTCCGAAAACAGAGGGTCGGAAATTTATGTATGGTGATGACATCGCCATCACAAACCAACATGGCAAATTTAAATCCTCGAAGGAAGCTCTTACTTGCAATCTGGAATGACATTTCTGATTAGGCTGCCCCAATGCTAGTAAAACAGAAGTTGCGATATTCCATCCTCGCAACAATGAAGCAAATTATGAGCCAAATATATGCTTCAGAAAGACTGCGCTTAAATTAAATCCTACACAAAAGTACTTGTGTCACTCTAGACCGCAGTCTTACCTATATGCGAAAAAGCTACAGACGCCGAATTACATACTCCACAGACTAAGGGGAACTACTTGGGGAGCAACAACTGATGTGCTACGTACTACTAGTCTTAGCCTAGTTTACTCCACAACAGAGTATTGCGCGCCAGTTTGGCTCAACAGCGCACAATGACGTTTATTTCGCTTATATTTAAAGGAATTCATCGTAATAATACTAGAATATACGTTATTTCTATGAGACGCAACTCAAAAAAAAGATTACAAATTTATGCTACACAGCCACAACTGAAAAGTGGCTGTCTTGCAGGGAGTCAACTGACAATTTTTGGTCAGATCCATAAGGCCACTTGTGGAAAAAAGCCTCTTAAAGACACTTTTTCTTATGGCTCTCGAAATAAGGTCGTAAATTAACCTATTCTGACTACGAATCTGCAATAATCCGAAAAAAATTTTTTTTGCGATGTGGCCGTATGGCAGGCAGGGGGCGTTATAACTAAAAAAGTTTAAAATTAAAGAGGGTTCAAGACCTCTTAAAAACAAGTTGTTCATACAACGACTTGTTTTTATGTGGTTTTTTTTCATATTATGAAAGAATGGTAATAGATAGGCACTTGAAATGTATATAGAGCATTTGTATTACTTAGGCGACTATATAACAACAAATGCTAAATAAAAAAGTTGATAATTAAAGGAGCCTCCCATATTGGATGTTTTTATTTGTATTTTTTTACGTTTTTTCTTTTCCTTAAGGGTGAATGGTTATAGGCACACTTGATATTTGTGAGTATGAATATGGCCACTATAGTAACAAAAACAAAAAAATAAAATTTCTGGTACGGAACGATTCGTGCGAAAGTTCGACTCGCACTTGGCCAGTTTTTTACCCGACTGAGCGGCAGCAAAGATTGGTTATTACGGATGTTTACGCAGGTATCGTTCCACTGGGACACGTCAGGCGTAGATTTGAACAGTTTTTTGATATTGCTTTGGTTCCAATGCTTTGAGATCCTTTGACACTTGAAAGAACAACATTGTTGACAAAACAATTTTGAGTTCTTCTTTTTACTACTTCCAATCATCCTTAAATTACGGGTGATATTGATTTAAAATAACTACTAACTACATTCTAAATTTATAGCATTTTGTAAAACTTAAATATAAAGTACTAAATGAGTATGAGTAAGAGTAGGCATATGAGTACGAGTATGAGTATGAATGAGTATATACTATATATAGCTATCCACGCCGTGACCGGCGACGGCGACCCTAGCTAATTATGGGCTGAGCCCTTACGTGGCTGGCAAAGCCAAACTTACTTTTAAATACCCGATCACAAGAAGCAGAGTGAAGCTGACCGGAGCTATTGTAGGTATAATTATTGTAGCTGGGTTAGGGGCGAGACTTTCTTTCTTGACGCGTCATATCAAGATCAGTCAAAGTAACAATTTAAAATTAAAGAAAATTAGTATTTTATAATCTTTCACAATAAAATTATAAAAGTGTGGCACCTTTAATACAGACTTTTTCCGTTACTGTATTGTATCGCCATTTTGATCTGGAGATAGTAAAGCATAAAAGAAACAGGAATAACCAGGCTATAAACCTAGTCTAACTCTAATTACCTGGGCAGCAATAAAACGTCTGGATTATCCAAAAAAATAAGCTTACAAACTACGCAATCAACCTTTTTTTACCGGAATTATATAATTGCCAGCAAGTCCACTTCTTGAAATAACCGCCCTTGAACTTAAAATTTGATCAGTATGAATAATAAACAAAGGCTGATTGCAGTGTATAATATTATTTAATTTAAGCACAAAAACGAAAAATCTAATTCTGTAATTTAATGGACGAGGTTATTTAAAAAACTTCAAAATTTGTATAGATTTATTTCTTTCTAGCACTGTCAGTCCTCAACGGATCAAATCTGAAACTTTGACAAAACGAGGGCGAAAAACTGGTTTTTAGATAGGAGTTTTCAGGTACTTAACAACATACCAAAAACATACACGCGTCGTCTTGAGAACTTCGTCTTTTGCGAAGCCGGCCGATTAAATAACATATCGTCGAACATATCCACCCGTTTCTATCATCCGATAATTTTAGATCCAAATATCAGTCCCAGATCAATAATAACAACTAATGAATCCAAATGCAAAACGGATTACAAATTTTCACTACCTTGTGTATGCATATTAAATTCATAGACAATTAGCTAGTATAAATTAGCATTCTGTCACCGCACGCATCATTTAGTAAGAAATTTAAAATGCGGCTGTGTTTTATATAATTTTCATCTGAAAAGAAACCCGAGCAAAATTTATCCTATCTAAGATTATTCCACGTGTTGATTGAATACATGAGTGTGTTATCTAAAAATATATGTAATTACATATATAGTTAATACTGAACATTAAAATATATATTTCATACTATCATCATACTTTGGGAAAATATGAATTACTTACAAAAGTAATACAGGTGTAATGAATGACTTAGACCACAAATGTAGGTATAACTATCAGAACAGCAGTATTTTTCAAGCTAGAGCTTTTTATAAATACTTACACAATCCCCATTAACTTAGGATGCATACTTTAAATACACGACCGTTCTTAAAACGAAACAATCTTATAAGCTTGTCTGTGCCAGGTTAGGCTATAAACAGGACAATTTGTACCTGCCGACATTTTATTTTGGCAATAAAACCAGTCTAATTTCACCGAAATTAACGCCAATTTTACTTTTACGAGCTGTAACCGCTTTCGAGTAACCTTTTTAATTTAAGCTGTGACATTTTGAGTAGCTTGTGTGGGTGTCTTAGCAAACTCGTCATTCGGCGATATTTATTATATATAGGTACGATATTTATACATAGGAAAAAAAAATACAAATTAATGAGCCTCTGAGTCTCTGCTATAGATCACCATTAACATTAATATACGTGTCGAAAAACGAAAATTTCCTTACTCTTTTATAAATAATAATAATAAAAAAAAAAACAGACAACCTCACACAAATCGATCTAGTCCTAAATTAAGCTCAAGAAGGCTTGTATTATTATGGGCACTAGACGACGATATACATACTTATAAAGATAAATATATACTTAAATAAACAGAACAACCATGACCCAAGCACAAATATTCGAGTTCATCACACAAATATTTGCCCTGGCCGGGATTCGAATTCGAACCCGGGACCCGGGAATAATAAATATACAAAACGACAAACGTTTAACCATCATAGATCTACATATGTCTATGAAATGAAACATTCTATGAAACAAACTTATGAAGCATGTAATGTCATCATTATTCTCATTATTTTCAATGTGGGTACACCACAATTGTACAGTAAGAAACATTCGAAAGCTATGGTTAGGTTAGTGGAGAAATTAACACGTTGGACCGATTCAGAGGTGCCGGGTTCGATTAGATTTAAATTTTTCTTTGTGCTTTCTATACATATTTATCTTTGTATCAATGATTCTATGAAATGTTTGGCTATAAAACATAGGTCCTTTGGATGTAAGGCCTATCTACGCGACTTTATTTATAGAGCGTTTTTAACGTCCGGCGACACCTCTCACTTTGACTCCGATTACTGAAATGTTTAGATTCCTAATCACATTAGTCAGTCTGGCACATTATGTTTCGTATGAAAATCTCATTTAATGTATTATAATTGCATATTTCCAATTGAATCGACTATTTTTTTAATACCTTTGAGTAGGTATTATTTTGTTTTGTTAATCTGCATCTTACTGCATGTAGATACTTCTCTCATGTAACTAACCACAGACGGTACAAAAATAATCTTATTATTAATTTCCAGCAAATTTTAATCATGCTTAAAGTAGCCAATTGGCTAACTATGTTTGTTTCTAACTCCATAAGCCATGATGAACTGTTTAATACATTAGAAAGTTTTGTAATTGTGTAATACCTACTCAAAGTTACCTACAGAGTAATTAACCTAAGTGTTAACTCCACAAATAAACTAAGTGGCTGTGAGCTGTACATCTCGTGTTCATTTTGAAAATGGCTGAAATATTCCTGTAGTATACTTGAAACACCCAGCCTGATTCACCCAGGTGAATCAACTACACTAAAAGTATATTTAATAGACCAAAATACTTCAAAAAGTAGATTTTTTTTTGGGCGTCTTTTATTTAAATATATCGTTTTATTATCGCGACTCATTTTCAAATCGTGAAGAGTTTTTTAGGGTTCCATACCCAAAGGGTAAAAACGGGACCCTATTACTGAGACTTCGCTGTCCGTCCGTCCGTCCGTCCGTCTGTCCGTCTGTCACCAGGCTGTATCTCAAGAACGGTGATAGCTAGACTGTTGAAATCTTCACAGATGGTGTATTTCTATTGCCGCTATAACAACAAATACTAAAAATAAAATAAAATAAATATTTAAGGGGGGGCTCCCATCCAACAAACGGGATTGGTTGCGTTAACTTTGCACCTCATTTGTATGGGGCGTTATAGATACCAGGTGCAAACTTAACTTAACCACTTAAGGATGGAAAGTGTTTGTACGGAACCCTTGGTGCGCGAGTCCGACTCGCACTTGACCGGTTTTAAAATTTGTCTGTTAAATGGGTCAATCAACTTTTTTCTGTTGCTTGTTGCCATGGTGATGTCCCCTGGGCTACTCTTTAAAACTACGATTTTCTGTGGCAATATTCAGCAAAAAATGTATAATTGCAGCAGTTATACGCCGATTCTTATTTAAAATATCTCTTAAAATTACCAATATTATAAATTATCAACACTTTTCTAAAACGTTTAATCACCATTGTCTCCTGGGTGACGGGACAGAATAACAACAAGAAAATTTTTATCCACCCAAATACGAGATTGACTTTACTAGGTTCAATCATCGAGTGCGAAAAATTAAGACACAAATAAGTTAACATGCTTGCACACTTCTTTTATTTAAGTAGGTATAAATACGTTATCTTAGTAGCTTGCCACTTAGTAGCTTGTAGTTCCTCACATTGATCTGCTTCCGCGAATGAAACAAAACTATTAAAATAACAGTATATCATTGTGCTTCAATATTTTCATCCAACGCAAGATGAAAGTAAAAACAGCAAAAATTTTAAACTTTTTCTTCCATTTGCGGCTGTAAAATAAATAGGAGGATAATAATACCTAAAAGCTTTATGGATAGAAAGAAAATATAGGTACCCGTATTCATCTCAAGTATCGCTAACGAATAATCTCAAGGAAGTGGCCTACGGAAATGTGTCCATCTAACAGGTCATTTAATTATTAAACTGTTGTATTTTCGTGAATTTGGTTTGCGATTGGTATTGGCATCTTTTTTAAATGCAACAATCTAGTCTACCAAATTTCTGTTATATTTCTTTCTTTGACTGCCTACGTAATGATTCGTCAAAAAAGACTGTATAGCATTCACGATTATTGAACGAAAGCCAAATCCAGTTTGTTTGGTTGTTAGCTATTAAAAAAAAACGAAATTAGCAAATCTAAAAACGGGATTTGTAGACATTGGCCTAAGTAACTCACTAGGTGTGTAAAGTAAACCAAAAGTTAACTTAATGCACCCATGCCAGCAGACGAGTGCATCAAGTCAACTTTTAGTAAACTTGATGCACTTACTGGGTGTGTAAAGTACACCAAAAGTTAACTTAATGCACCCATGCCCCCAGACGAGTGCATCAAGTCAACTTTTAGTAAACTTGATGCACTTACTGGGTGTGTAAAGTACACCAAAAGTTAGCTTAATGCACCCATGCCCCCAGACGAGTGCATCAAGTTGACTTTTAGTAAACTTAATGCACTTACTGGGTGTGTAAAGTAAACCAAAAGTTAACTTAATGCACCCATGCCCCCAGACGAGTGCATCAAGTCAACTTTTAGTAAACTTGATGCACTCACTAGGTGCACAAAGTGAATACAGGATACTATTAGTATAATTGATTCACCCAGGTGAACCAAGCTAGGTGTTTCAAGTATACTACAGGGAAATACTTTTTACGTTTCCAAGACAAATTTTCGTAAGTGAATTAACAAAAGTTATATAATCATTCTCTTCAGTTTTACGCTTGTCATAGAATGATAATGAAATAAATTAAAGTAATTATAAAAAGGGATGTGCCTTTTCCGAAAATTTCCGAAAATTTACCTCATTAAGATTAAGAGGTAAATTGCCGAAAATTTACAGTAATGGCACATCTCTAATTATATATTACTACTTATTTGAGCTTGCCAACGCGTCGGCAACGTTCAAGTTTAAAAAAAAACTCATCTTTCTATATCAAATCAACGTTACAATTGTGAATACTACTCAGTTTAGATAAAGTACCTCTATTCTATAATTTATAAACATTTATTTTAATACAAGAAGAAAGGAAAAACTAAGAAATGGTAAATAAAAAACTTAAACACTACTAACAACTATGTACAAAAACCTAATATTAAAATAAACTACAACATTCAAATTCAACAAAATAGCGAATTCAACAATATATTGCGGCAAGGTACCGAAAATGCTGGCAATAAGTACTACACATTTTATAGAGTCTGGCCAGCCAAATAATGTTGTCAGATATTTGCTTGTGGTATTTTACTAATTGTCTAAGTGGTATTTTACAAATTTTGGTACTTTATGTACCTACTAGTTCTAACATTCCGATCGAGTTGAAATTTGGCATTGTACTTACGTATTTTTTTGGTGACGGATTAATATAGTATTACCGAGCTAGGTGTTATTTACACAACATTTAATTTTTCGCCTTGAGTATGGTTAGAAAGTGAAAACATATGTGTTTGTCGTTGATTGTACTGTACATAGAGGAAGAAATTATGTGAACTGACTATGAGTCCACGTCAACATATATTTAACTTATTTCTTTAGGTACCTACCTTACGTGTGCATAGAAAATCAAAAATATGTTTTAGTATCAAAACTATAATTCCTACTGCACAAAGTGTGACAAGCCGCAGATTTTTTAAATTTCCCGCCAAAACTTTGAGTAATAATTAATTAGCCAGACTCTTAACATTTGAGATATTCATTGGCAGGACTCATAACACTTGAATTAAAAATAAAGGTTTACATTATGCGCCCGGTGGGCCTAATGTTCATGCTACACAGTCATGTGCCAGAAGAGTATGATTCATTATTTGATTTTAAATTATCAGCATTTCACTAAAAGGTTTTCCGGTTAAAAAAATCTGCCGTAAGAAAATAAATATTTAAAATGTTTAAACAGTGAAACGGATCACCCAATTGATACAATATATTTTTTTTTGCATTCCACAATGTTAGTTCACAGGATACTAGATAAACGTAAGTTTTATTTTTTACATTGCAGTGAATTTAATTGTGGACCCTGTTGGGGACAGCAAATTTGTCAAGAATTAAATATCTGTGACATAAAAACAAGTATCAACTTAAATTTAATGTATTTTTTTATTAGTAAGCCTATCACTCTATCAGTATGTTATATTAATAACCCACTCGAAAATGGAAGTAAAATTCAGTGTTAAATTATTTTCCTAAAATAATAATTACGACTAACTGATGAGTTTCTTTCAGCTTTTTTCTCTACAGTGGTCTCGTCTTGGGCCTTTCTACCTTACTTAAATAATAAAGTTCATTATTTCATTTCATTACGCCGAAGCGCTTAATTTGGTAAGCACTATTCATAGCTATGTTAATATAAACATAGCAAATGATTTTCTTGTAATACTTTGGGAAATAGTAAGAATTATTACAATCACGTACGTAACCAACTTCGTTTCGGGGTTCCTTGCAACTTCGTTAACTAACCCAACAGTGGTTATATTGAAAACAGTAAGTCGACAAACATCATGCCCTTGCCTATATCCCATTTATAATTTTATTAAAACTTTCGTTAGACATATTTAATTATTGTATTAAGCGGTTTACACTCACGTGAAATGGTCAGGAACGGCCCGACATGTTTCGAACTCGTATGGAGCTCTTCATCAGGGACGACTTACCTTGTTTAGTCATCTAAGTACTTTTTTGTGTAAAATACTTATTTCATAAATAGATTAAATGTCTAATTATAATCATTTGGACCGGCGGTACTCCAAGGTAGAATATTCACCATTGGTGAATAACTTTACTTACACGTCCTATAATGTTAAGACTGCACCGAGCCTTACAGACTGAACCATGGAGCGCGGGGAATGCGTATTTACGTAGATCGGCGCACGGCCGCCATAGTAAAAATGAATGGAGAATTAATAAGCACTTTTTGATAAGTCTGGACCTTTACGTAATACCAAAAAATAATCGAAATATTTGATGCGGACAAATTGTAATGTTAACATTCATCTTTTTTTTGAACTGAAAATGAGAATAGAGTTCCTTTGTTAAAATATTAAAAAAAACACTTAGCGCCTGCTTACGGTCTTACAGTTTTCGTCCAACTTTACTTAGTTTTTTAGGGTGATATATTAATAATCTTATAATTTTTCCACGGAGAAGTTGTTAACTCATTCTTCGAAGTGCTCAATATACAGGATGTCCCAGAAATACCGTGACACAGTGACACCGCAGGTAGGTCAGCTCAAGACGGATCTAACCAGCCTAAACATGACCTCAGTAAAAGTTGCTCGGTTTTCGAGTTATTGCCAAATTAAAGTGTTTAGTGAATTTTCCCGATTTCTTTAACATTGATATTGCTGGCATCGACTTGAAAGGGTCCAACATTGGTTTTATTCTATGCACGGTGCCTTGAATAGTTCATTAAGTTGTCGTAAGTGTTATTTTATCAATAACTAATTTAACATGCTGGAAAATTGTGACTTATCTTGATTTAGATTGTCATTGAGTCTTTAATTTAAAGTTTGACCACCGGCCGTAAAAAAAATCTTATGAAAGTAAACAAACAAATGACGTCAATAAATTGATCATGTTATGCAGCATACCGTTTCTTAGTGGAGTGCTGTGCCAATCTGCCCAGTAAAAGGGCCTTACAACAATGTTCCGCTATTCCCCCCTTTTTGTTAGAACTTCTGCTAACGTTTCCCGAATAAGCGTATTTTCTTTTGATAATGTAAGTTTCCTAATAGAACAGAGTTATGCTAATAAAATCGGAGCTAGACCCAATCCTGTGATTATTAGGAGGAAAGTAACCGTCTTTTCTTTTAAATACGAATCCGCGTCTAATCAATAGCTTAGAGATGTCTCAGGTATTAAAACGCGGTGTTTGCGATTCGAGTTGCATAAAGCGATATTTCACGTTACTATCTAGTCGATTTAAGTTTGTGCCATATATTAATGGCGACGCATATAAATGAGGCACAAATTAAACGCGACCAGGCTTTGGAAGTGAGATATGATATCTCTGAAATATCAAAGCGATATATTTGGATTGAGGCCCCCGGTTATTGTTGCAAATAAAATAAAACCCAGCAATAAATCCTTCATACCAAATTCCAATAGACCTTTTATAAAAAGACATTCCGTTATCGCTTTGGAATTCACAACCCTAAAACGCTAAGAAAACATGATAATATTTTGTAAATAAGACCCTTCCCGCGCCGGAGGGCCACTTTAACCTTTTCAGACCTCTAAATGATAATACATAAATATTTTTGTTTACTTTCGTCTGACCTTGGAATGTTCCGTATTAAAAGGGTCATTGTCAGTTCAAAAAACAAAATACATCCCTTCGGTGGTCAAAAGTAAAGAGCTTGTATGAATCTAGGTTATGTTGTTATTACATCGGATGATAGAAGAGGGAAAGTTTTTTATTCTCACAGGCATTTAATCAGAAAATTTGGTCCTGGAATCCTTAATTTCACAAATGTCCACCGGAAAGACATGCACTTAAATATGACAATGACCCAAAAATAAATAGGTATGATTTTTTTTTATTATGATTCAATTGGTGGTTTACACAGCTCACTGTTTGATTAATAAATAAATAAAATAGTAAATAAATAAATAAATATCGGATAACCTCACACAAATCAATCTAGTCCCAAAGTAAGCTCTAGTAGGCTTGTGTTATGGACACTAGACGACGATAAACATACTTATATAGATAAATACATACTTAAATACAAATAACATCCATGACCCAGGCACAAATATTCGAGTTCATCACACAAATATTTGCCCTTGCCGGGATTCGAACCCAGGACCGTCGGCTCAGTATAGGCAGTTGCTTAACCACTGCGCCAACCGCGTCGTCTAAAATGCTACATTCTGCATGAATTTGACACAAGGACGACAGTAGGCCTTAAATTCATTCGTGCACCAGCGCCGTTCTATAAAAATCCAAAATATTGTGTGGTTTTAGAGAAAACTGCTTTCGATGAAATAATATAATATGTCTATGAAATGAAACATTATGCGGAGATAATCCCATTAGCGGGTTATACGCCCACACAAAGTCCGACTCACTTGTATTGTAGTGAGGGCTGATAAAGTCAAGTTCTAGTCATGTTATAAAAACTCGCCCCTGAAAGCTACCAACAGGGAGAAGTGGAGAACTGCTATCAAAAATATTAATCAGCGAAGTCACGATCCCCAGCAGTGAAGGACTTAGAAAAAGAAACCCAAACAGTAAGTTTCTGTGTAAGCTTTTCAGTTGGGTTTTGCAAAAATCTACATTTTTTTTATTATTGTATTAAGCGGTTTACACTCACGTGAAATTTTCAGGAACGGCCCACGCATTTCACGTGAGTGTAAACCGCTTAATACAATAATGAAATATGTCTCACGAAAATTTAATAAAATTATTTTTTCTATTTTCACATCAACATGTCGTATGCCGTGATTTTAAACGTTACACGACGTGCTTTGATAACGCATTACGTTGACGTATCGTAAAGTTGTGTTGAGACCATAACAAAATAACTAAATATCAGTTATCATATAGAATTAAGCAGGTAGTAAATCCTTATTGGAATTGGCATTATTGGCAATAACCAATGAATTATTCACATATTGGTTTAGATTACGGAAATGCTAATCATTAATACACAGTCAATAAATACGAGTATGAAAAACATTAATTCATGTCATGAAATGTAAATTAATGCAAAAATACTCTGTATAATTAAAGAAAATGTACGCAACAAGAAAACAACATTTTCATTTAAATTCAAAATGTGTTTGAGGAAAGTAATCGCTTCATCCAAAATTTCAATTACCTTAATTATTACGTGCGTGCTGAAAGCTTGCATTCATGCGTCGTCATGTAATAATGATTTTACAGCACTCATTGAATTTACTAAATTAATAGTCAAACAATAACGAGAAAGCTTTTCATGGCTACATTTTATGTGACATATGATATTTGTCCGGGATATCGCTAGTACATTATAATATTATGACGTTTTTCTGCCAATAAACTGCTGTGCAGTATTATGTACTACCTATTTATGTTACTATTACTTATGCTAATTATACATAACTTATGTTGATTACCAGTAGCCCTCAGTTTGTCAGTCCTCCCATTTATGTGACTAGCAGCTAACATTTGGGCTTCTGTGTACTACTAAATCTTTTTTTTTTCAGTCCGGTGATATTTTCGAGGTATAGCTTAATTGGAGATATCGCAATGCTCGTTGAATTTGGCCTAAATCGCGTGCTAACGTCGCGTGTGGTTCACCAGGAAGGCTCTACTTAATTGAGATTTAACCGACTTGGGAACAGATAAGTATGTAATTTTTCTGTATAATGGGCGATTAAGGAGGAGACGTGATCAGTACCAAAGTACACAGCTGGGTAGATGAATATTATGAATCGTCCACTATGCAATATTTATGTGTAACATACACACTTTTTGTCTGTCCGTCTGTCCGTCTGTCCGTCTGTCTGTCTGTCTGTCTGTCTGTCTGTCTGTCTGTCTGTCCGTCTATCCGTCTGTGCGTCTGTCCGTCTGTCCGGCTGTCCGTCTGTCCGTATGTCTGTCGGTTTGTCTGTCTGTCTGTCCGTCTGTCATCAGGCTGTAGCTATAACAACGAAATACTTAAAACAGAATTAAATAAATACTTAAGTGGGGCTCCCATACGACAAACGTGATCGGTTGCATTAACTTTGCATTTCATTTCTATGCGGCGCCATACATACCAAGTGCAAACTTCACTTAACCCAACCCAGCCATTTAAGATGGGATAAGTGTTTGTACCGGAACCCTCGGTGAACGAGTCCAACTCGCACTTGGCCAGTTATTTTTCTCAAGAGAAAAGCGTTTAGGAAATATTAAGTTTTAAATTGCTAATTTTAGTAATTTTATAACAGCATAATTGTAAAATTACTTCATAGAAGTAGCAAAACACTGCTTAAGCTACAAATAAAGTCGTTAATTTTAATAAAAAGTACTGTCTCTCGAGTCCTTAAAGGTTTCATTTTATTCTTATTACCCTATTAAAGTAAGTTAGAGTTGGCAACGCCTTGGCTCTGTAACTTTCAACTAGTTGGGTTGTGTTTAAAGAACACTTAATTTATATTTAAACTTATAGTCAAAGCGACACAACTTTGTAACAAGAATTATTTTTTAATTAATTTCTGTCAGCGCATAGTTCGAGTGCAAAAAAATACGTTATATTTGATTTGAATAAATTTCGTATAGGTAATAATATATTATAAAAATCTTATTATTTCAATGCATTATATTATAGGTACGTTTTTTAGTCCACTCCAATTTCCCTTGAAGCTTTGCAATATAATTAAACGACGCAAGCGCACCGCCTCATATGGCTACGAACGCGCGCTGATTTTGACCGAACAAACGCGGAAGGTGTAGCGCGGAACGGGTAGTAAATTCCACTTGCGGCCTAGGACGAAATTATTTTTTAGCAACAGATTGCGTTGTACGGTTGGCACCGCGCAAGTCCTACATAGCACTGTTAATAATTATGTTACCTGAAATAATTACTCTCCATATCTAATTTTACAATTGATAACATTTCATATTTCTAACTGATAGGAATTAAAACAGAGATCGAATATTTGAATTTATTTATAGGGTTCCGTACCCAAAGGGTAAAAATGGGACCCTATTACTGAGACTTCGCTGTCCGTCCGTCCGTCCGTCCGTCTGTCACCAGAATATGAATATGTATCTGAAGAACGGTGATAGCTAGACAGTTCAAAGTTTCACAGATGATGTATTTCTATTGCCAATATAACAGCCAATACTAAAAATAAAATAAATATTTAAGGGGGGCTCCCATACAACAAACTTGTTGTAGATTATGGTACCGAACCGTTCATGCGCGAGTCGGACTCGCAATTGCCCAATTTTTTCTGTAATAATATGTATAAAATATAAATATGTACATAAAAATATGTCGTTAGAGTTTCCGATAAAGTTACGTCATTTTTTCTGCAACGATACAACATTCCGCTTCTCAATTTTAAAAAGTTCTTTAAAAGTATTTCAGTGTTAGATTTATGTTACTTTTTCGAGTTGAGATTGTTTTGCGACAAAATGACTCTCTAGTTACACGCGTCGCAAGTACAAGGAAACTAAATTGACTCAATTTGACAAAAATATGAAGTTACAGTTTTGTCGAGGCGGCTCTTGTGTCGAGTGTCAAGCTCTAATTGTTGCTTGTTTCTTGACATCCTTATAGAGAAATGACAGTATTTATTTAAGAGCAGTTTGCACTAGTTAAAGCAATATGAAACTACGCGCTGATAACCGCACTTGTAGCCTACGCGTGAGCGTGCACTTGAGTGCTCACTGCTCCCAGTTAGGGCCAGTACAGTTGATTGATTGATTACACAAACGAACAATAAAATATAGTTTCAAGCCGGCTTTTGCGGAGAGAAAATAGTGACCCGTCTGTAATATTTTACTCTGTGGTCAAAAATTGTATGTGCACGTATAAGGGGCTTGGGTCTGTACTCGTATACTACTACCGATAATGAGTCGTTAACAGTTCTTTTGAAAATATATTTTAAATATACGTAGTGTTTTTGAGAAAAAATAAAAACATGCTGTAAAACACAACCGTAGTTGTCTTTTATGTTTTTTTTTTCATTTTCATGATTCCTTAAAAACGCACGATAAAATTATAAAAATATTAAACAATGTACAAACGCAAAAATGTCCGCAGTTCAACAAACTCCACTTAAGAGCATAAGGTAAGCACGTTTAGATACGAGGTAATTTAAGCCTTTAGTAGTCTCTTAAGAGGCATGAATCTCGGAGAGATCGCCGACAAGGTTGGACGAAAGAAGACATTAATGGTCTTAACTACATATTGTTGTAAGCTTATATATATGGCTCATTTAACTGAAATGTGCTAACAGCAAGACTACGCGCCGCGAGCAAGGCTAATAGACTTGGTACAATTTTTGAATAACCATGACTTTTTTTCGATAGTTCTAGCTGTACTTCAAATTAATTTATGATTTTTTTTCTTAACTTTGGTTTTTCCTACATCTTTTTTTAAATTGTCATTTTGACAGTTCTCTATAATAGGCGCAGGCATTTAAACGACATTATAAAAAAAATACATGAAAACCATTGCTTGTGCTTATAACATTTGAGCGTTGCCCTCGACTTTCCTGAGATCCCATCATCAACTACCGGCATGGTGAATGTTTAAATAAAAAAAAAACGGACCACACTTGGCGGAGATATCTGTGAAAAAAGGTAAATTAAAAAAGAAAAACTGAATGCGATCTAATACAATGTAAGCAGGATTTGAACCTGCGACCTCTACGTTTCCGGCGTATTGCTATACGCTGGATAAAAAAATCTATAAAAATATTAACAAGAGATTTAGCCCAAGATAGACGTTAAAGTATACGTATAAAATTCTTTCGTAATAAAATAAAATTAACAAAAAACTGCATAATACCGAGGGAACCCTGAAATACGAATTATTAACGTTTGGGGTAAAACACTAGAAAATGGTACTTCCCGCTTATCATGCAAATGTTATGTTGCCTAAATAGGAGCATAAAGATATCACAAACCTCTGGCGTCGTGCTGAAAAATAAGTGCTGGTTATGAGCCACAAAGCCAAATAAGCATGTATTTTTAAGGCGCATTTTGTTGCAAATGATCTTGTTTTTATGTTTGTTTGGGCACAAATACTACGGTTTGTTTCGCCGAAATGATAAATGTACGTTTAAATTTTAAATACTTAAGTTAAGTTAAACTGAGGGCAGGAATCGCCAATAAACGTATGTTTGGCCAAAGTAAGATAAATTTACCAATTGTAAACAATGAATTGAGATAAATAAATAAATAAAAAAATACTACAAAGAATTATAATAGCAAACAAACTTAAAATGGAAAATCTATAATAATTGTAAATATAAGCAGTTTACACGGTGTACCCTTGTTTTGTCGACAAACTTTTCATCGAATATTATTTCATCGACAACGATTCATCGAAACTTCAGTACTAGTAATATTGTTTGGCGTTATTGTATTTCAACTACTATTTATTTAAAGGACGATGGGCAAATTTGTATGGGGGGTGTCCCCACCCACCAACAGAGATGAGACCGGTGCAGATAGTTTTATAATGACCCAAAAAAGGTGGTTAGATAATTATTAACTTAAAAATCAATGGGGTTCTCCCGTAATTAGAGTTTAAAGTTCGGTAATTATCTGCATGTGGCGGACGTTGGTACTAATTAACTCATATATTTTTAGAGCTTTTACATAGATGGTAGCGCCGGTATATTAATAAACAGCTTGACAACTTTAGAAATGGTCGGAAATGAATGATATAATTATATTATTAAATAAATATGCTTAAGTTGCAGTCATAAAATGTTTATATTGCAATAAAATGCAATTTTATTGAAACTACACTGACCATCTAGTGTGGAATAGGAGAACTGACACTGACATTATTCTTGACAGTAATTACTAAACGTGTTGAGTAGCCGAACTAATGATGTACGTCAATAATGCTAGATCCATATAATCGTTTATAAACGCCGCGCGCCAAAGACAGTAAGCAATACATAAAAGTATGTATACCTAGGTACGGAACGAAAATAAGAGCAGAAACGTACATTATCTATCTTACTCATGCTATATGGATTAGAGCGGGACGATAATACAATAATCTCGTTGCGATATCTATCTACATTCCTGCAACTTGATATACGTCTTGATTATTTATTACTACTACTAGTTTTTAAGATATTTCAAGCATTCCGTCAGTATTTAGCCCGTCTCACATACAGGTCGTAAGCTTTAAGATTGGAATACGGCTTTGGATGAAATGGAAGAAGTTCTTAAATAGGTATCTCGAACACATATGTGCGAGTGAGACTAGGTATTAAACTAGAATCATATCGTCAGCTCACGCACTGTACAAGATTAGCTGGTACCGAAAGTATACCTGGCCTAGAAGTTACCTAACATACATTTACTACAGCAGGTAGTGAGTGTCCAGAGTTTCAGAGATACTATTTAGCCCTAAACGTGAAAGAATGATTATTGTCACCTTGACAGTATATCCTCTCTTTTTTCTCATTTAGAATGTGAAAAAGAGACAAAAAATGTACTGTCACAGTGGTAAAAAATCACCAGTGCGCGCCTAGCCTTATATACTTGTCGTTTCCAGGATACTTTCGCTTGCGCACTTTCACTGAAATATGCAAGTTATCCCTATCTTCCTCGACTTCAAAAAATGTGGCACTCTGGGACTGTTCTACCCAATGTCTACCAGGCCGCTTTGTATTATTATGGAAAGAATAACACGTTCACTATCCGTGTCTCAGAGCCTCTATATTACAGAGACATAACATGTCAAAATGGGACAGTGAACGTGTTAAGTATATACCATGTCTGGTTGTGATGGGTATAAAAACTCCTCAGAATTAAACACAAACGCCTTACCTGTGTCAATATTTCCGTACCTACTTTTTGAGAGCGCTTATCAAAAAAATGTAGAAAAAAAGTAAAAATTGTAGAAATGAGAAGTTGGATGTTACGATTGAGACCTGCATCCATCACCTTAATATACTCGTAAAGTATCATTTCATATATACCATGTGGCTAGACTTGACAGAAAATTAATCATCATCATACCCCCCGATTCAGTCTATCCGTACCACCACTTCCCCCATCGAAGAAAAATGTGGATTATTCCCTAATGTTTTTTTTGTTCTTCACTTTGATTTTGACGTTTTCACAAGCTTAATTACTTGTATACCATTTCAGTATGTAATCCTCAGTATCGTGAGATTTTCGATGTGGAGTAGTTTCCGATTTAGGACCTATTTGGAACTATCCAGAAACTTTAAAAAAAATTGCAAAAAAAAGAACCGACTTCAATAAAACTAAAAAGCCAAAAATAACCCGTTCAAGTACAGATTACATTTGACTCACCCTTTGAAGTAGGTTTATATATTACTAGCTTTTGCCCGCGACTACGTACGCGTGGAACTTGATAAAAGGGATTATTAAAAGCGCCTAAGTAAATGTATAATGTATCAACATATCGTTTGAATTATCTCCTAACTCCTAACCGTTAAGGAGTTGTACCTTCCATCATCAGATCAGCATTAGAAAATGATGACTACCATATGCAAATACTTAAATAGTTTTAGAAAATATATGAAAAATATTATGTGCCTATAAAATTTCATGAATTCCTTCGATTCCTCATGGATCTCGTCATTCGATCTTCACCAAAATTTTATGGGACCAACCTTGATATGTCTATTCATGAACCTAAAAAGAATTTTCCAAATCGACTGACAAATAACGGAGTTCCGAGGTAACAAACATAAAAAAACATACAACCGAATTGAGAGCCCCCTCCTTAAAGTCGGTTAAAAAAATTATATAATAAGAAAGAATGTGTTTCAGCCATTCTGATGTCAAGTTGGCAATTATGCGTCCATATAAGTACTAAAACTTGGTATCACTCACCTGGAGTGGTATCCGACTATCATATAGCCCTTGGGATCTCTCTCACCATTTCTCCCAAGTATTTTCCCTCTATCAGCGAGATACTTTTTACTTAATGAATGGCACTGCACAGTGCCATATATACCTTACTATCTATCGCGTGTCTGTCTGTCTGTCTGTCTGTCACCAGGCTGTATCTCATGAATCACGATAGTTAGATACTTTCCACAGATGATGTATTTCTGTTGCCGCTATAACAACAAATACTAAAGACAGAATAAAATAAAAAAACATTGAGGGGGCTCCCATACAAAATAAGTGATCAGGTTGCGATAACTTTGCACGTCATTTGTATCCGGCGCCATACATACCAGGTGCAAACTTAATCCGGCCAGTTAACACGTTCACAGTCCAGTGCCCTATACATAGGTCATGACGAACTATCTCCACAAGTCCGTGCCCCATACATGGGTCACGATAGCCGACCAGGTACGCACTCAAATCACTGTAATAATATTTTTGTTTAGATTGTTCTATTTTATTATATTCTGATGATCATGATGCGAATTATTGTGTACTGATCATTGCACATAAAGTGTTGTCAAACACAATTTTTATGAACCATTTTCGTTACATATTTTTAACTGTGGAAACACCACTATTACCCCTGACACCGACGAGCCCCGGGTTCTATTCCCGGGGTGTTCCGTTACTCCTAAAGGCTAAATTTTTCTTTGTTTAATATTTTAGTTAGATATGAAATAGCATTCTATATGGTAACAATCTGAGTGCATACCTGGTCGTTTCATAGTAACCCAAACGTGGAGCACGGACGTGTGATGGAAGTGATTTGCTTGGACATCCAAGAAAATGGAAACATTTTGTATGGGGACTGCGAACGTGTTAAGATGGGACAAGCACGAAACCCTCGGTGCGTGAGTTAAACTGGCACTTGGCCGGTTTATCTCTTTTAAACAAGGTTCAATTTTATTCATTTCAATTCATAATTTATTTAAGACTAAAAATCCATATTATTTGTCAGTAACAATAACTTAATACATAGTGTTAGCATTATTGGACAAAATAAATTAAAACGAATCACACAGTGTGGACTGGATCCATTTCCGCAGGAGTGGAGAGTTCCACCGCACCGGTCTGAGAACACACGACTGTTGGACCTCTCGCGTAAGCGCTTTAATGCAGATGCACACCGCTTCCTCGTGATGGCCGGGAAACCGTCTGTATGGGCATCCGTCGCGCTACACCGCCACGCACCCTGATTTCGTTATTGTACTGGACATGTACATCGCTATATGGCCGCTGCGAATATGAGACCCATAGACAGCACGTGTACATAGACTGACAATATGCTTTAAATAGCGTTAATTTACCTTGTGTAGTACATAGTGCAAATCTAGCCAGCATATTACAACGGACAGCCAGCGACCTACGTTCCTTATCCATGTCAAGGTCCTTCCAAGATCCTTCAGGTAACCCAGTGGCCCAAATTAGTTACCTTAATATGCATGTTTTCTTTCTTATATTTTATTTATAAAGGTTTTAAATATTATATACATACAATACACGACAATGCTGATATTTGAATTTACTGAATTTACTCTCTTTCAGCAGCAAATACCTTAAACAAATCTCTCTCTACCTTATGACCTAGTAGCATACCGTTTGCATCATTCTCTTAAGATCCATTCTACATTCAGCATCAGCGATTATTGTCCACCCAGATCCATTGTTCTGAAGTAAGAATCTAGTAAGAGATTTTGTGACTTGATATTTATAATCACGCCTTTTTCCCAACGGCGTAGCCATAGCTAAGTTCATACTCTTGCTACGGTCCTGGCGTGCACGTTGCACTTCAACACTAATTTATCTCGCCTGCATGCTCGTTGGTTTAGTTCTTTTGACCTGCCCTTTTATAGAACGTGTAATCGAGAAACGTTTGTCTATGTCTTCTTCTTCCAACATATCCATTTACCTTGTAGATTTGTCTGCTCAATCTACTTCCATTCATCCTCTCTAACATACCCAAACTATCTTAGCATCCATTTCTCAATTCGAATTACTACATCTTTTTTCACACCTTAAAGTTTACAAACCGCATTTATTTTAATCTACATTTGCTACATCTAACTTTCCGTACACAAAAATGTTGGAACCAATATGCACATCCAGAAACGCCTTATCTTAGAGATTTCATGGCTGGGCAGCTTGGCAAACGGGTCGACCGTCTCTTGTGAACATCCTAATTCACGTGTTCTAATATCTCACCATCATTCGCAACCATACACACACAATTTTTATACTATTTTCTTTATCAAATACCATGGTTTTCGCCTTTTTGGCATTCAATTTAATTCCATTCGTTTACGAAACTTTATTACGATTTTCACAATCTCCTGCAAAATTCAATCTGTCGACGAAAGCGATACTTGACTGAACTGAGAGCATCGTAAAAGAAGAATTGAACACGTAATTACTCCATCATCAATCCACAATCATTCTCTTTAAATTCTGTCAGAGAGTTAGTTAATTCATAAATAAATAATTGAACAGCTATCGTTACACGTATATCCATGTCTATTACCGTTGGATATTGAACCGACACTCATTACAACCGTGCACCAGTCTCCTGTCTTTCCTCCAACGCAAATTCAAAACGCAGTATGACTTACTCTCATGTGCGTTCCCATTGAGGGTCCACGTTGGAATTTCGAGCTTTTGAATGTGTCAGTCTTTAGTAAAAGTTCTCAAACGATTGTAAATTCATCCTTTAATTTGTAAAAGTCGGCACTCAAAAGTTACATTCGGTTAAAGGTGGACCCTCAGTCGTGCCTGTCAGGTACCCATATTTAAAAATCTACTTAAAATTTACAACTGCTGTAAATTGCTACTCTTAGTAAAAGATTTGTAAAACTCTCCACTACGCTCTGGCCTCGGGTTTTCGGCGGGTACCCACCGTAATGTTTAAAACGTCTTTTACGCTTTCTCAAAATCCTTCCCATTCCTTCTTATGCAGTCGCACCAGACAGCTACGCTTCGCTCCCGGTGGTAACTTCACTTAATACATTATTGTATCCACTTTTAAGAAATATATGTAGAACTTATTTTTCAGTAAATAGATCGCACATGGAGTTAGTTCAAGTGGGGAGCGAAGCAAATATAGTTGAGTAAAATACAAAGATAGCGAACATTTTCAATACTAATTAGACAATTTAACTTACGGACTAAACCTTCGAACGTTATGTTGCTAAGTAAAAAAAGTTTATTTGATAAAAAACAAAAATATGAATATTTACAAATATAACAAAAAACTGTACAAAATAGACTACCTAATCAAATAACTCGCCCCTTATCTATACAGGCGCAAAGGCCCCTACTCGTATATCACGTTGAATCACGATGGACAGGACAGCCTTTGCCCCATTGTTGACCCAGAACGGTGTCATGAGTCCTCTCGCGTAGCCGATGCACAATTCCCAAAAAAACCCCTTCACCTCCCTTTTTGCCTCTGAGGCCCAAAAACCGGTCGTTTTCAGCGCCAGTTACATTTCGTATGCCAACTCTAAGAACATTTTCATTTACTCGTCTCACTCGATTGTCAGTCCACGCTGAGTTGTTACTCGTATCTCTTGTTTTATTCTGAAACAGAGTTTAGCAATTATTATTACAAGCTTTTATTTTACTTGCTATCTATGTATGTATGTTTTGGTCAAATCATGCAAGCAGGATTTGAGGCACTTTCAGGTTCGAAGAAAAAAAACGAAGGATATATCGTTCACATGTGTTGATACATACATATGGTGACCGTACCAAGCGTAGCGAAACCGTATATGTCAGGATATACCGTATATATTAGGACAAGAGCCTTTTGACGACATGAACTAGACAAATAAAAGGGAAATTAAATGCACAGTATTGGACAAGATTTTGAAAGGGTTGAAAAGTATGAAATCAGGTAACGCTGCGGTATATGACAGAGTATCGGTCGAAGATACAATGGCAAGACGTAGCGGTGGACACGCGTCGGTAGCTCGTGTCACCACGTCCCAAGAAGCGTTCGCCTTGAATTTTACACAAAAAATCAATAAAATACAGTTCATCGTAATTTTGACTCCGAGATGTCCATTGTTAAATACATGTCTCCCCATAGACTTCCATAACAAAACGGTTCGTTTTTGGTACGGTTCAGTTTGGTTTCATTTCGGTTGCCTGTACATTCTATATATATATTATAATTTTAGTGGACAATACAAATACAGTCCAACAGTTCTCTAAAGAAATGAGGTCGAAGGAACTGAAATATTATCACCTAGGTATCTCATGAACGCAACCGCTTGGTAGCCGGAATCGAACCCAGGTAGATTAATAAAAAAGATTTCTAATCATCATACTTTGCAGCGAGCTAATAACATCGTCATGTTTACAAGGCTCTGCTCTGATACTAAAAATAAGGTTTAAGTGGAATAATAATAATAACGTTAATGTGTAATACAGAAACGTTATTAAACGTTAAATAGACAAACAAACATGAAAAATAGACAGACATAGAGATTACAATTCATTTATGCAGGGGTAAAGCAGTTCTTTTTTGTAGGCCTTTTATGGTCCAAAATTCAAACTGCTTTATGAACAAGAATGTTTATTGTGATGCCACAGACAGACTCACCATACATAGACACACATACAATACATACGTTAAAATTAAGACATCCCTATGCTGCTTGGAATTTTGTCCCGGTAACGTTTAGGCTATGGAATGACCGTGCTGATGCTGTCCCTGCCGAGGTTATCCCGAGACTACATACAAAAAAACCAGCCAAGAGCATGTCGGCCTTGCTCAGTGTAGGGTTCCGTAGTTGCCCATCCTTGAAGAAAATAAGAAATATCGCGTTATACCCGTTATAATTAGTGTTAATTATGTGTACAAACCGCGAGAGTATTAAAGTGTCATATTTCACAATAAACATTTGTTGTTTCTTAAATAAAATAAAAAAATAGTTTTTATTTTACCGTTTTGTCGGCGTAATACATACACATACTCATACAAAATTTTAGCTTTCTAGTACTAATGATCACGGACAGACGGACAGACGGACAGACGGACAGACGGACAGACGGACAGACGGACAGACGGACAGATAGACAGACCGACAGACCGACAGACGGACAGACGGACATGGCAAAATTGTAAGGGTTACTAGTTGACTACGGAACCCTAAAAATGACCATTTCAAGAAAAAGAGTGTACTGGGTCGGCAAAACGTATGCGAATCCACTGGAGATGCAAGCGTCCATAGGCTTTAGTAACCGCTTACCGTCAGGCGGGACAAACGTTTGTTTGCCACCTCCGTAATATGTATATAACAATAACTTAAATTATGCAGGATTTGAAAAGTAAGTACCTTAAATACTTACCTGATTTGTTTGTTTTATTTTCATAGGTATTTTATAATATGACTCTCTGAAAAGAAAACATTCTGTTAACATGAAAAAGAAAACGACTTTTTAAACTGAGCTATCTTAAAGTATGAAAAAAGTTAGATTTATTGCAGAGTCAAGCTTTTACTGCTGACTTTTCGCGGTATAGAAAGAACCTGATCCTTTCCACACAGCTGTGCAGATTTTTTTGGTACAGAACTCGATGCTCTAGACTCTCCAGATAAAAACACAATTCGATGTTTAATAAATATCAAAGCATCTGTTCAGGAGCTACGACGCACAGACAGACTTAGTAATACATACAGTCATACATACTTAGGTACATACTTAAAAATGATGACACATAATCGAGGTTAAAAATAATGAAAAATACTATTAGGTAACATTCTTCCCTCAACAACTGAACGCCAGATTCGTGTGAATATGTCCATGTTATATGGACCGCATTTTAGATAAGAACAATAAAATAGGCTACGATTTGAGCATCATCATTACTATTTCTCTCTTCGACGGGTACAATCAAAACAATCACCTTAAAATCCGATTTTAAGTGTATTTGTTTTATTTGGCGAGATAAACATTTCAATTGAGTGTTAGGTATCTTGTAGCACGCTGTTCTCAGAATCACATAGGTGTGGCGTAAGTAACAATAACCTAAATACAAAATTCTAATTCTTAACTTTATCATTGGCCGAGATCCTATGCCTTGACCCAAACTTATAATAAGTCTATATCTTGGAAACGACTGCGGTTATTTTCAACAAACAAATCTAAGTATCATCTCGACAGCCAAGGCATTCGATAAAAAAACCGCATTCGAATCGGTCCATCTGCTTGAGAGCTACGATGCCACAGACAGACACACAGCTAAACAGATACATACAATACACGTACACATATTATACTTATCAGTTATAACACCCCTCTTTTTTTGTCGGGGGTTTCAAAACGTTAGTTGCACAGGAAGCTGAGACGATGGTGTCCGTACCGAGATGGGCTCAGTGCGCAACCCAGGATCCCTAGCTTGATAAAAAAAATACTTCAAATCACCATACTTGCAGTGAGCTGACAATAAAAATAAGGTTTAAGTGGAATATATCGTTCGTGTGTATTACAGAAACGTTATTAAACGTTAGACAGACATACAAACATGAAAATAGACAGACAGACAGACAGACAGAAAGACTTAAATCCATTTATGCAGGGGTAAAGCAGTTCTTTTCTGTATACCTTTTATGCTCCAAAATCCAAACTGCTGTACCTAAAGAATGTTTATTGTGACGCCACAGATACAGTCAGATACGCATACAATACATACTTTAATATTATGACATCCTTGAGTGAGCGAATGGCTACTGGGGCAGAAAAGTCCAGGTGTAGCGACTACGTAGTTATAGAAAAACTCAGCGTAGGAAGGATTCCACCTAGGTGGACAGATGACCTCGTGTAGGCCGCGGGGAGGCAGTGGATGCACTACAAGCAGGCTCTTTTTCTGTAGCGAGCTCCCCTATAGCTCCTGCCTGTGTTTAACAATGGACGTCCGTGGCTCATAAATAGATAGGCAGAAGCTTGAGAATAGGAGAAGCTTAACAGTTGTCTCGCCAGCTAGACTAGCAAATCAGACTTGTATCCTCCTTCACCGCGCCGTTCTTGTCCACGGCAGGGCATTCGTCCTCACCTTGGAGCCTAAATGGTCGCATATGGTACGGTTCAAAAAAAAAATCTCTCGAGATCGTTTAGTATGGAGTTGACTGCAGTAACCGCTTACCGTCAGGCGGGCCATACCCATGTTTGCCACCTCCGTGTAATGTAAAAATAACATTATGCAGGATTTTAATAATACCTTAAATACCATCCTGATTTGTCATATTTTCATATTTTATAATATGACTGTGCTGAAAAAAAAACATTCTGTTAACAAGAAAAAAAATACTTTATAAGTACCTAGCTACCTTAAAGTATGAAATAAGTTAGGTTTAACGCAAAAACGCTAAGCTTAAGTATTAGTTCCGTGATACATCTAAATCGGTTCAGCAGTTTAAATGGGAACAGGGATTTATTTCGCATCTATATTATTAGGGATTATCATTTTAATGAGTACTGAAACATCTGACCAACTTATAGGTACTATCAGTTGTAGTTAACTCGTCCAGTACGAACTCTAAATTCATCTGGCTGGTATCTATGTAAGGCGGCTGTTCTTTAAGTCTTTCACCGGTATACGATAAACATCTCCCGAAAACAACCTGATGATCTCGAGACAGCTATACAGATTTTCTTGATTCATAACTGGATGTTCTCGATATCAGATCTTCTTTAGTAAATAGCTATAACCTAAATTCAAAATTTTAAAACTCCCGTCACAAGATGCTGGTTGCTTCCCTCATTTTAATGAGTGGTAAAAAATGTTGCCTCTGACTTGTTTCAAAGTTGAGTATCTAGGAAATGGCTGCGGTTATTTTCAACAAACAAATCTAAAAACCATCTGGACTGACAAGGCATTCGGTTTAAAAACTGCATTCAAATGGGTCCACCCGTTTGAGAGCTACGATGCCACAGACAAACACACAGATATGTAGATAAACAGCTACACACATACACATATTCAACTTATAATACCCCTTTTTTTCGTCGAGAGTTCAAAACGTTAGTTGAACAGGAAACTGAGACGATGGTGGGCTTACTGCGCACCGCAAACCGCGCTATTAGCCTGCGCGTACACTTGGATGTTCGGCTCCGTTCATAGCGTCGATTACTTGTATCACTTGTATGGCGACGTAATATGAATAATCGCCTTGCATTTTCTACAAACAACTAATAAAATGCAGTTCATCATCATTTCAACCCCAAGACGTTCACTGTTGTATACATATATAAGTATATCTCCCTGGCGATTTGTACAACAAGCGGTTCTGTTTGGTTTTGGGTCCGGTATACTTTCTCCGAGAATAGAAATACGCTTGAAATGGAAATCTTACAAGGCCCATAGGCAAATACATAAATCGTTGATGCCTTATAAAAAAATGTTATTTGAAATATCTACGTACCTGTATTATGGTAATCATTATAATTTTTTCACCATTTTCTCGATGAGAATTCAATTTCGCAACTTTTTGAAGACTTGACATATTTTTAAAGTGACAGGTGACTTTTGTTTGTTATAATTTCTTTATAATTTTTAGCCCATAGACAATGCTTTTAAATATTTTTAATGCTAAAGCTAGACTGATGTTTAAAAAAAACTACTCACCACCAGAGGTCGGTAGTCTAGATCTAGTTGTTAGCACTAGAGAACTCTAGTGAGCAGTAGAAGAAATTCAATTTTGCTAAATCAAAAGTGTAAAATGGCTATAACTATACTGATAGACACATATATACAATTACAAGTACGTAATTAGAAACAGTAACTACCATAATACATTTGTGTTCCATGCAATACAACTTAAATACTAAGCATATGCAAGTTTACAGAAATAAAAAATCTGCACATGAATCAAGTTTTAAGTAATACAATAGTGTAATAATAAGATAACACTAGTTACTACAACATTTAAAATGAAAACTATCACGGGACGTTAATAGGCCAACCTCCAATACAGAGTGCTCATTAGTAAATAGACAAAATATATATACAAACACAAAATACGATTTTCCAAGACAACACCATGCTTAAGCCGAATGCTGTCTTAGTGAAAAAACATCATGTTGTTAAGGCCTATAAATAGAGATATGTTTCATTTCTGTTGGTTATCGGGAACATTGGCCCCCACCGTTAAATAAAAAGTGTAAATTAATATTGGCGCCACCGGCTATGCATAAGTAGTCGTTTTGTATGAGTTAAATAGTACCAATTTTGTCCACATTCCTCTTAACAAAACTCGATTTTCCAGGAAAACCCCATATTTCCGGGGATTGTTCCCATACTAAAAAATAATCACATTGTTGAGATCTACAAGATGAGATATGTCCCATCTCTGTTGGTGGGTGGGGACGTTTTGCCATAACCATGACTTTTTTTCGATAGTTCTAGCTGTACTTCAAATTAATTTATGATTTTTTTTCTTAACTTTGGTTTTTCCTACATCTTTTTTTAAATTGTCATTTTGACAGTTCTCTATAATAGGCGCAGGCATTTAAACGACATTATAAAAAAAATACATGAAAACCATTGCTTGTGCTTATAACATTTGAGCGTTGCCCTCGACTTTCCTGAGATCCCATCATCAACTACCGGCATGGTGAATGTTTAAATAAAAAAAAAACGGACCACACTTGGCGGAGATATCTGTGAAAAAAGGTAAATTAAAAAAGAAAAACTGAATGCGATCTAATACAATGTAAGCAGGATTTGAACCTGCGACCTCTACGTTTCCGGCGTATTGCTATACGCTGGATAAAAAAATCTATAAAAATATTAACAAGAGATTTAGCCCAAGATAGACGTTAAAGTATACGTATAAAATTCTTTCGTAATAAAATAAAATTAACAAAAAACTGCATAATACCGAGGGAACCCTGAAATACGAATTATTAACGTTTGGGGTAAAACACTAGAAAATGGTACTTCCCGCTTATCATGCAAATGTTATGTTGCCTAAATAGGAGCATAAAGATATCACAAACCTCTGGCGTCGTGCTGAAAAATAAGTGCTGGTTATGAGCCACAAAGCCAAATAAGCATGTATTTTTAAGGCGCATTTTGTTGCAAATGATCTTGTTTTTATGTTTGTTTGGGCACAAATACTACGGTTTGTTTCGCCGAAATGATAAATGTACGTTTAAATTTTAAATACTTAAGTTAAGTTAAACTGAGGGCAGGAATCGCCAATAAACGTATGTTTGGCCAAAGTAAGATAAATTTACCAATTGTAAACAATGAATTGAGATAAATAAATAAATAAAAAAATACTACAAAGAATTATAATAGCAAACAAACTTAAAATGGAAAATCTATAATAATTGTAAATATAAGCAGTTTACACGGTGTACCCTTGTTTTGTCGACAAACTTTTCATCGAATATTATTTCATCGACAACGATTCATCGAAACTTCAGTACTAGTAATATTGTTTGGCGTTATTGTATTTCAACTACTATTTATTTAAATTTATCTTACTACGTAGAAATACTATTCAACGAATATTACTTAATCGCTGATTTGTTTCAAATTATCTTAATTGGCACAACTACAAAACATTGCAATTCATTTCTTCGACGTATTACTTTAATATAATTTTATATGTCCTACTGCACATTTATACATTTACAAAAAAAACGGCCGAGTCGGATCTGCTCTGAAAGGTGAATCATTTAAAGTTTGAGAATAGGTTGAGGTGAATCAATCACCTTTCAGAGCAGATCCGACTCGGCCGGGTTAGGTTAGGGTAGTTTTTTTTTTATATCCCTAAAAAATATTTTCCATTTTAGTTGTAGCGAGCTGGACCCGTACATGCAAGTGAAATTATATTACGTGAAGTAAGTTTTATGTAATTTAAAAAGATTTTAAACGATAAATTATGAAACGTACTTCTATGAAATAATACATCTGTGTAATGAATCATCCGCCATATAAAAATCCGTGATATAAAAATACGCGTAATGAAATTTCGATGAAGTGACTTGTCGATGAAATGAAAATACTTGAAACGTTATCTTTGAAGTAAAATTCGACGTAACGAGTGTCGGCGATTCAAGGGTAAACCAGTTTACACTCACGTGAAATTGTCAGGAACGGCCCGACATGTTTCGAAGTCATACGACTTCGGAGCTCTTCATCAGGGACTGCTACAAAACGCACGGTGACAAAGTTACCGCGTATACTGTACCCGCAAGGTAGCAGTACCTATTGAAGAACCATCAAGTTTTGCCCCTATGATGTCTTTTTATATCGGAAATATTGTAAGCAACTTCGGCGTAATATCACAAAACAGATAGGTAGATAAATCAATCTACATACTCGTACAAGCGCGCTCGAGCAAACGCACACATAGACATTACTCACGGACAAGTTAAGCGGATGGCACTCGCGCTCGCACTGGTCTGAACTGGTCCGAGATATCGGGTCCGTGAGCAATGTCTATGTGTGCGTTTGCTCGAGCGCTTGTATGTAGATTGATTTCTGTACCTATCTGTTATATGGTAATATTCACGTCTTAAAAAGCATGGAATCATGTTGCCCGGATAGCTAAATCATAAGATGAACTAATGTAGGTAGGTACTAGTATACTTAATATTATTTAGTCACTTAATTGAACCACTATTGCCACCCCATATCTGCAAACGTGCTTACCTTGGATATGACCAGGAATCACGCATCGCACCCCATCACACTTAGTAGAGATGGGCGATAAATACGGTGCGATCTAAAAGTCACAGTGACTGGCCATTGAAAATTACCACAAGGTTTTTTATATGATACTAGGTAAGGACTTAATCAAAGCTACTTTCATACCAAAATTTATCAAAATTGGTCCAGCCGTTTGAGGGTGAAGAAGTAACAATGAGTAACAGGCGTGAAGACGTGATATTTGACGACGCGGCTGGCGCAGTGGTTAAGCAACTGCCTACTAAGCCGGCGGTCCTGGGTTCGACTATTTGTGCCTGGGTCATGGATGTTATTTGTATTTATGTATATAAGTATGTTTATCGTCGTCTAGTGTCTATAACACAAGCCTACTACTAGAGCTTACTGTGGGACTAGATTGATTTGTGTGAGGTTGTCCGATATTTATTTATTTATCATATTTCACAGTGATTTCTTCGGAACTGGAACTACAGTCACAGTGATTGAAATCGAATGGTTTCCCCCATAACATTATAGGAATCATAAAAACAAACAGCTCCGCTGCTAATAGAAGAACGACATAAGAGCCTACGAAGTCCATACACACATACAGTGATGTTCCTCTGAGCCGTAGACAGACGTTGAACACCTACGTGGTCCATCATAAGTAGCTACGCAAGGATTCTATGACGTTTATTTTTATTAATCTATATCCGATAACGGACAATGGATATTGGATAAAGCTTTTTGTTTATCCTTATTGTAATCTCAAACCATCAAACAAAAGCATCGAGCTCTTGTTAGGTACTCTTATTTAAAGGAACCAAAATAGCCAATTCTAAAAAACATTTATATACACCCGTAAACTAAATAAATAAATAAATATTAAGGGACAAGTACAAATCAACCTCGTCCCAACTAAGCAAAGCTTGTACTATATATTGCAAACTAAACTAAACATAGTATTTTATTACAATAACAATTTCAGATTTAGGTTGGGCATGGAGGCGCAAATTCAGAGATGGTATTTCATAACATTACGATATTTATATATATATATTTGTCGGGGAATGGGTTGTGATGGCCGGTGCGGTGTGTGGCACATTAGATAAGCTATCCGACGTAGTTGTGGACGAGAAGGTAGTTCGAGCGAGATGAAACACTTCAGATACAATTAACTTGATTTATTCCTTATACAATGAAGCACAAAATAACAGTTCCTCGCACAGAGGTCTGTCAGCTAAGTCTCGAACAGGATAGTCTTTATTAAATAAACATTAGGCACATTGCAGGGTTATAACATTGACTCTAATCAACTTGGTATAGCACAACGAAACGGGACAGTTCCAAGGCAGTAGTGCACTCGACGGTGACCCAAAGTGAAGGGTGGTGGGCGTTCGCTGAGTGAACCACCAAGAATCGGTCTAGCGCGCCAAAACAGGTTCAAGGGGGCGCTACTGTCGCCTTCCAATGGCGCGCCGGTTTCGTTGAGCTTCCATACTCATGACCGTCTGCGACATATTTTATGCATATACTGACCAGCGATTGACCTGGGTAGCAACTGATGGTAAGTGACTACGGGGTCTAAGATTTGGCTCGCTGGTCTTGTAACAGCTTCTTGTCTTGAAGAGACCCCAGTTATAATTTTCAGTCAGGAAATACACACGATTGGAGCGAGTCCTTTAGTGGTTCATTTCGTGGAAAATCGCTTCGTGTGAATAAGTGGTAAGCTGACGACATAAGGATGAGATCGTTCCCCTCGCCTGCACCTCAAGCACAACTGTTACAAGCGAGATAATTGCCTGTCTCTTTCTATATAGTAATGTGAGAGGGTGACGGGTAGAAGAGTCGCGAAGCATAGTTGTGTTAAACGGGCTGGTTGTGCGATGGTGAAACGGGGATGGTGGGATTAACTCGTGCAATTCCAGCGCATACTCTCTAAAATATATCCGATAGGAGACTGATAAGATGACAAGTTTGCGGCGATGTTATGAAGATGTTATGGCGGCCTTCGCCTCCCGCACTGCCGCGGCCGCATTTATTCCTGCGCGGAAGTTACTGAAAGTACTGAATGGTTCACATCTAAAAAAAGAAAGTCTATGCTCTCGCGTTTTCTATCGCCTATACCATGGCGAGTGCGCTGAGAGCTATTTTCTCTTATCCCACCCTCCCCTTTACGTCATAGAACCACACGTGCCGGTTTGCGATATCATCGCTTCACCGTGGAACATATTCCCACGCGTACCAAGAAGTTTGGCAATTCCTTCATCTGCCGAACTATTAAAAAGTGGAACTCTTCGTCGGCACATGTGTTTCCTCCTTATTACATCATGGGGCCCTTCAAACGAGGCGTAAAAAAGCATATAGCAGTATCAACTGACATGATACCGTTGGTTTCTTGTCAGTTGACATTGCCACTTGGGCTCCCCTTTTAACATCAGGCAAAGTGGAGAAAAAAAAAATATCATGACGAGAGATAAACACAATTAAAATTCTTAGTACTTACATCATTTGGCCATGAAACACTAGTGTGATTTTATAACCTAATAAGGTTAATTATTAACCGCACTTGTGTTATAAGTGTAAGTTACGAGTGTGCGCGCGCGCATGATCGCACTTAAATCGGCTCCGTGTTAAATTTATCCCCGTAATCGCATCTATGTGAATACCAGTGAAAGCAATATATCAATATAAAGCTGCGAACCTACGATTTTTGAATCTAGTTTTATTATTGCAAACAAACAATAATATCCAGAGCAATTACAGTGCAAAGTGAATCAAATCAAAACAGTGCTTACAAAGTGATCGTTAGCTGTATGACTCATCGGTAAACCGGCCGGCGAAGTGTTCAAATCAGCTGGGTCACTGCGCGCCCTGTACCAAGAAACTGTGCCGGTGCGAGTTTTGAGTGACTAAGCGAAGCAATTAGTGGGCGCCGCGACCGCCGTAAGCGTAAGCAGTGATACCGTGGTACGAGGTCACCTAATAATGTCATCTAAACTAACTTGTGCACACTGTAACAGGAAGATATTAGGTAAACATTATCTTACATGCTCGCAGTGTAAGAATTCCTATGATCTACAATGCTCTAATGCTGATAAACTTTACAACTTAATGAGCAGAGAAAGTAAAGCTGGGTGGACTTGCATTAAATGCCGGCGAAATAAATCGCAACAAAAGGGTACGAGTACACCTATTCCCCCAAAAAGAATAGCTGCATCATCCTCGAATCTATTTCAACCTGGCAGTCAAAGCACTAGAGATGCGGCGAAAAACTTTGAAAATAGTCTGCAAGAGATATCTTCATCTCCGCGATATCATCGTCATGAAATGTCAGCAAGTGATACTGTTGATAACATATCACCAACGTCCTCGGAGCCCATACAACAACAATTTCGCAAATCCTACGACAATATTACTGTTCGAAGGTACAACATCCCTATTCGAAACTCGTTCGACTCGTTATCTGACGAAGAGGGCCTACCTACATAGTGCTATTATTCACAATGACACTCTAAATCGAAGCTGCCCAGATCTAAGTAAAAACTACAAGGGCGAAGCAGAAGCAATGAAAGGGAAAATTGAGTATTTACAAGAAAAACTTGTGGCATCGGACACCTTTGGTACAAAGCTACTACTAGAAAACGAGGACTTAAAGAAACAAATTTCACACCTCACTCTCCAAATCGAGCAATTAAAGCTGATTTGCAAATCTACTCCTTCATCAACTAAAAAAATGACTAATCAGTGCTTAAGCAGTATGAGTATAACACCCTTACTTAAGAATGTTAAAAACGTAGAAGAAGAACAAGTGAAATACTCAGGAAGCTATAACATCCAGCAGGATAAAGAAAACCAGACACCTAAAAACATAAATAATACAACGAAAGAGGACCCTGATACAAGACTTGAAATTGAGCTACAGGATACAACGAGTAAGGACACTTGTAATGAAAGGAGCATCTACATTCTCGGAGGAGCTATGTGCAGCGGTTTGGCGTCGTCACTAATACGTACAAGAGAAAATACGCCTTATGGCCAATATAAAATAGTGTCGTTCATTAAACCTGGTGCGCGTGCCGAAGACATATTAAAATCATCGGACACTCTGAATACAACCGTTGACGATGTAATTATCATTAATGTAGGCGACTATGATTGTAACCCGACAAAATTAGCCATTGAATTAAGTTGTTTTTTGAAAATGCATCCTAAGCCATTAATTATAGTAACGGGAGTAATAAGTAGTGTATGTTTAAATGAAAAAAAACTCAATGAAACTTTAAGGTTGTATTGTAAAAATGTTGAGAACTGTGTATTTCTGTCTGTGAACGATTTGAACTATTCTGATAGTAGATTTATACGTAAGCTTTGCTCCAAAATCAATTTTCTAATCAATTCAGAGTATTATAGAAAGAAATACCTTAGTTTTAAGCAGGGTGCAATGCAAAAAATTGGTGAAATGCCATTAGATTCTAAAAGCACACTCTACTCAAAGATATCACCTAAAAATAGTATTATTCAAAAAAAGATCACGGATTTTTATTGCCGAAGAAGTGTAAGCAAGGCTACTACAGGGATACAGGTAATAGGAACAAGGGATATAGGTACTGAGAATGATCTTTTTCGTGAAAGAACAACTTTTCGTGCAACCCAAAACAATTAGTTTCATGTTTCAAAACATGCAAAGCCTAGTAAACAAACATGAATGTTTTGAGGCATTTCTTGAAGAGCATAGCGACTCACCTTATGTTACACTATGTATTTCTGAGACTTGGCTATCGGAAGCTAAGGCAAACATACTTCACTTTCAAGATTACCACCTAGCGACATCATTCTTTAGAAATAAATACAATGGAGGCGGCGTTTCCATCATAATACGCAACAATGTTGATTACATTGAGCGAAAGGAGATAAGGGACATGTCAGTGGAATATATTATAGAAGTATGTGCGGTAGAATTATTAAATCTTGACATCATATTAATATTATTGTATTGGAATAGCAGAGAGACCGACATTTTTTATAACCAATTGAAATTAATTTTAGAATACCTTGATTCGAAATGTAATGATAAAAGAATAATTATCGGTGGTGACTTTAATATAAACGTATTAGAAAAATCGAAACAGAACATGAACTTGTTGGACCTAATGTTGGAACATGACTTTAAGCAATATGTTGATGAGCCTACGAGAGTAAATAAAAATAGCTCGACTTGTCTCGATCTAATTTTCACTAACTTTACCACAAACTTCACAACTTCCGTTATTGAATTGGGATTCTCCGATCATAAGTGCACCACACTACATTTAGAAAACCCGACTGTAAACTATAAACCAAACATTTGGTACCAGACCAAGCGAATATATAGTCTTAAAAACATTGAAAATTTTAAACTAGAACTACAGAAAGTTGACTGGGGCAAGTATATATCACCATATAAAAATGTAAACGATAATTATAATGACCTACACAAAAAAATATTTGATATCCTAGAAAAAACCATTCCCAAAAAACGTGTAAAAATAAAACCAGTAAAAACAAATCTTTGGCTTACGCGAGGTATAAAAATTTCATGCAGACATAAGCGGTTGCTACGCATCCACGTTATGTCATCTAGAAACAAAATTTTGAAACAACATTATAAAACCTACGAAAAGACTCTAAAAAACATAATTACAAAATCTAAAAAACAACAATTCATTAAAAAAATGCAAAAATCGTCAAATAAAGTAAAATGCATGTGGCAAATAATAAAACAATGCAACAATAAAAAATTTAACAATCATAGGCAAAAAATACAGATAAGAATCCGCGATAAGTTAACGTCGGACCCTAAGCTAGTAGCTAACGCATTTAATGATTTGTTCGCAATGGCCGGGCAGTCGCCGGTGGCGGCGGACGCGAGCGCCGCGCCCGCGCCGCGCGGCCGGCCCGTGCTGCAGCCCACCGAGAATCCGAGAACACTCTGTTTCTTAGTCCCGTGGAACCGCAAGAGGTATATAACCTAATTCGCAGCCTAAAGAACAAAACGAGTTATGGACATGACGAGCTACCAGCAACACTTATAAAAGCCTGTATAGAAGAATTAACCCCACCGTTAACCTATATTATAAATCAGTCTTTCTCCGAAGGTATATTTCCCGATATACTAAAACAAGCTGTTATAAAACCAATACATAAAAAGAATGAAAAAACGGACCCCAATAACTACCGCCCGATTGCATTGCTGCCCGTAATATCTAAGATATTCGAGAAGGCAATGTGTAAACGACTGTACTCTTTCTGCGAAAAGTATAAAATTTTCTCCGACTCACAAAACGGTTTTCGTAAGAGAAGGTCTACGACGTTAGCGGCATATAAATATATCAATGACATCTTAAATATTCTAGACAGAAAAGAGTATGCAATCGGAGTTCTGTTTGACATGACAAAGGCATATGAAAAAGTAAAATTTAGTATCCTACTCGATAAATTATATGGTATCGGAGTACGTGGTATAGTACACAAATGGTTCCAGTCTTACTTAAATAACAGAAAGCAATACGTAGATATCGAGTACGCGGATGAAGACTCGCGAGAAATAGGTACTGTCAGATCGGATGCCAAGCGTGTGTCGGACTCAATCCCACAGGGAAGTGTGATTGGGTGCCTCCTGTTTATCATATACATAAATGACCTTCCAAAATCATTTAGTGAACCGTGTGTCATGTTTGCGGATGATTTCTCCTTGTTATTATCAAGTAAGAATAATTCAAACCTAAATGAACAACTACACCAAATTGTAACAAACATTGTAGATTGGATGAAAGACCATAATTTAGAAATAAATTTCTCCAAAACTAAAATCATGCAGTTCAGGCCTCACCAAAAAGCAGAATTAAACATAAATTTTTCATTCGAAACCAATAAACTGGAATGTGTCAATGTGTTCTCGCTGCTCGGGATGACAATTGACTGTCATTTAAACTGGAAGCAACACGTACAAAAAATAAAATCAAAACTAAGCCAATTTGTTTATGCCCTAAGACAGCTAAAAAAGACCACCAACTTAGAAACTGCATTGACGGCGTACTATGCCTACGCACATGCGTGGATTAGTTATGGTATAATTTTGTATGGCAATAGTACAAACGCGCAAGATGTATTCATCCTACAGAAAAAATGCATTCGCATACTGGCGAACATTAAACAGACCGATAGCTGCAGACCACATTTTAGAAATCTTAAAATATTAACCGTACCGTGCATCTACATTTTAGAATCGTGTAAATTTGTAAAAACATACCCAGAATTTTATACCAGACTTGGTGATAAGCCCCGTCGATTCGAATCTCGTTCTAAAAATAACCTAATTCAAACGACTTCAAAATTAAAAATACATAAAAACGGACCTCATCCCATGTCAATAAAAATATTTAATAAACTGCCTGACCACATAAAGAAAGAACCTAATAAAAACAAGTTTTTAGAATCTTTAAAAAAGTTCCTTTTGGAACAAGCATACTACACGGTAAAAGAATATTTAGAGTAATTTATTAGAGTAATTAAAATAGTTCGGTACAATTTAGCAGAAATTAATGTCTGCCTCTCTTCTCTTTCCATTATATAAATATAAATTATTATTAATTAATTTGAATTATAATTAATTAATTTGAATAATTCAATTGCGTATTATTATTAATATTATTTCATAAATTATCATCTCTTTCTAGTATTGTATTATTAATGCTTGCTAATTTGATATTAGTAGTTAAATTAAAATATTATATAGTTATGTCTAGTGCAGTGCCCTTACAGGGTTTGTGTTGGAACATCTTAGATATTTAAGACCTTTTTGTACACACAAATGCATTGAATAAATGAATATGAATATGAATATGAATAAGTCCTATCATTATAAATACCTATACGATAAGATTCGGTGGAGAAAGGATCTGCACGAAAGAAATACCCGCAGTAAACTGCTAAATAAAATGACTGTCCCGCTGCATAAAACTGCAGGCTTCAGAGGTAGTTTCAAATTTTCGGCTTCGAAGATTTGGAACGACCTCCCACCCCCATTGCGATCCAATGTGTCCCGCCCAACATTTAAATGTAAATTGCGTTTATTATTCTTAAAGAAACAATTAGAAACCGAAGATTTGTTTGTCTAATGTAATGCTATGGCCATTTAAGTGCTTAGTTCAAATATAAATAATGTATAATGTATTAATTAAGTTTAATAAATTAGTTAACCAGGTATTCTCTCAATACTTTTTAATAATAAATCCTCTCGTTTTGGAACATTATTTGTTACATAGAATATATTGTATATAAATTACTTGTATTTATATTTTTTAATTTTAATTTAGTTGATGTTGATGTCACTTTTAGCATGTACTCATGTACATGCATGTATGTGTGGACGTGTTGTATGCACGCACATACATGCATGTATACCTTGGTCGCACCCGCAAGTATGGAAATGTGGTTCAGAGTGAGAAAAGGGACGGCCTGAAAACCAGCGCTGCGCAGCCGCCTGTCTGTCGCAGCACATGCTGAGTCCGCTCCTTTTGTCACACGGGATAATTTGGGTGGACAATTATAATGTGAATGTTGTTATTGTTTAATCTATGTACCTATTTTATTTTTTTGGTGTGGCAATAAACGTTTCTTTCTTTCTTTCTTTCTTCTTCTATTATGTAACATTTGCATAAACTACTATTTGGATTGTTACAATATATTTAGCCACTTGATACTTGTAAGCACTACGAAAAACAACATCTTTTACCTAAAAACGTAATAATCCTTTTTCCTTTGCGTTCATCAGATATCATGAATTCACAGTTCAGCGAACCATGTTTTACAAGCGAGAAACACGGCGACCATAACTTCCCTGACTTATGAATAATTTGTCGCATTTAGCTTTTAGTCAACACGTCAAAGTTTGAAGAGGCCGAATATTTTCGAAACAAAGATTCCATGATTATGCAAAAATGTTTATGTATCGGTATATAGCCGCGAAGATGGAAACTGTGACGAATTCTTTCGTTGGGGTTCCTTTGGTTTACAAAACAGGTTTCCTTTGGACGAAATCATAATTTTAACTAATTTGGCTGAAGGGTGTCATATTCCAGCGTTTCCAAGGCAGTTGGCAGTTGACACTGTCAAGTTATGCCACACGTCGCCTACTGAATGATTTCTAATGTTTGTGTTTAAATGAATTGTTTGTTACATCTGTACTTTTCAATATATTTATGGTTAGGTGGGCGTTTTCCAAAAAAGAAATCGCACGTCCCTGTTTTTTCCATAACTTGACGTTTTCGGGTCCGTGTTACTCAAAATCGATAGCATTTTCCCAAAAAATTTTTGGGACACTCTCTTTTACGGTTCCGTACCCAAAGGGTAAAAACGGGACCCTATTACTGAGACTTCGCTGTCCGTCCGTCCGTCCGTCCGTCCATCTGTCACCTGGCTGTATCTCAAGAACGGTGATAGCTAGACAGTTGAAATTTTCACAGATGATGTATTTCTCTGATAGTATTTCTATTGGAAGCGGTGGTAGCCTAGTGGTTAGGGCATGCGACTTTCAATCCGGAGGTCGCGGGTTCGAACCCGGCCCGTACCAATGAGTTTTTCGGAACTTATGTACGGAATGTCATTTGATATTTACCACTCGCATTTCGGTGAAGGAAAACATCGTGAGGAAACCACCGAAGCCCAATAAGGCCTAGTTTCCCCTCTGGGTTGGAAGGTCAGATGGCAGTCGCTTGCGTAAAAACTAGTGCCTACGCCACATCTTGGGATTTAGGTAGCCGACCCCCATTGAGAATTCATTCTCAAAAAATGGGACAAAGGCTAGGAGGATGATGTATTTCTATTGCCGCTATAACAACAAATACTAAAAATTAAATTAAATAAATATTCAAGGGGCTCCCATACAACAAACTTGTTATAGATTATGGTACGGAACCCTTCATGCGCGAGTCGGACTCGCACTTGCCCATTTTTTTTTATTCTTCACATTGAAAATGCTATCGATTGTGAGCGTGATGAATCCGAAAAAGGCAAGTTCTAGAAGAAACAGGGATTCAGTTTTTTTTTGGAAAACACTCAGTACGCTGACTCTATTGTGGCGCGCCTCGACTGACGGACACAGCTGGTTAGTCTCATCATCAGTGATAAGGTACCTATAGACGAAAAAAACACGGAATCTCAAAGCCCCCGCAGTAACTGACTTGACCGCTCTTCTTGACTCAGACTTGTAAAACTTTTTGTGCCATCAGTCCCCGAAGGGTGTTAAAATGAAGAACGAAACAAAACGAAAGAGGGAATGCTTTGTAGCCCAAATCCTTTTGTTCTCTACAGAAATAACAATTTTTAGTGCATTAAAAGACTTTTTCGGTTGAAACTGAATATTTCATGAAAATCGAATTGAAATTCGTGTCGTTAATACATGAGTTTTTATTGCAGTTACACTTGGTTTGGTTTTAAATGTAAAATCAATTATCAGCTGATATTCATTTTAAAGCTAATCTTCATTCAAGTCGTAAGAAAAATAAGATTATTTCTCTTGCGACTTGACTGAAAATTGCTAATACGGAAATCAGCCTCCATTTCCCATTCGTGTAAACATAAGTAAAGGTATAACATGTTTTCTAATTGATGGCAAGTCTGCGACGAGATCTTGATTATCAACTGTCACCACAGCAGGTAACACCGGGAATTGACTAATAATTATTACAAACTGATTGTAATTTGCTAACCGTGGGATCGAACGTTTAGCAGTCCCTAACAAAGAACTCCATACGAGTTCGAAACATGTCGGGCCGTTACTGACAACTTGACTTTAAACCGTTTATAATAAACGTCTCAAAGTTTTAATGGGAATTGTTTAGTTAAGTTAGATTTCGCGCGAGTTTGCTCCAAACCCTCTCAGTTGAAATGCACCATTAGACAGCTAAAAAAAATCAATAACTTTAAGATATAAGTAATGATTTATGCGAAGGAACCGCCCAAAGAAATATCTCCCATTGATTTGGATTTGAGCATCAATTTGAAGCCAATTTTCAAAGAGATTTTATAATCGAAAATGGGGAAAAGATATTCAACATGCCGGATACTGCAAAAAGCGGAATATTTTAACGAAAATTTAAACACCCGAATGCGAGTTCATTCGTGAAAAATGTGTTTACGTTGCCAACTTCCCAAGGCGTCATCTGGCAGAAACATAATTTGGCTTCAGTAGTCATGTTAAAGTGAGCTATGTTATTCCACATAAATTAAATTAATATTATCTTTCTATTGCATTAAGCCTCTTCAAAGATATCTTGAAGAGGCTTACTGGTGACCGGAGAGCTGGCGGTTTCCTCGCTGAAGGAATCAGATTAGCGATTCAGCGAGGAAACGCCGCCAGCATCTTCGGCCCTAGCAGGGGTCATTTTTAGCTTTCACAAGGGTCATCGGATGCTGTCTGTACTGGATCGCACCTGGTGGCGAGCTATGAGGAAGGCCTATATACAGCAGTGGATAGTCTGTGGCTGACAGATAAAAACATCTAATTCAATGTGAAATAAGTTTAACTTTAATGTTTCGTGTGTTTAGGCGGTGACGTAAAAACGTAATTTTCATACACTGACTGTAATTATATATAGCCTTTTTGCAATAAGGAAAACATTTTCCAACTTAATTTTAAAACACCTGCATGAGAAATGGTACAAAGACATGGCAGCAGGCCATTAATTAGGTGAAAATAATTTGCATAAGATATAAAGTGCATTTTAACCGTTTTAAGTAGTTCTGGAAATTGTATTCAAGCCCGTTGTTGCTTTTACAAGCTTGATCCATAAATCATGTAGCATTTGCTATAATCCCCTATAATTATGAAGTTCTAATTTACTGTTCAGCTTTTAAGATGTATTATACTTTTAACAAATTTAGCTTTTTTTAAAATGATCTTACGATACACATTGAAGACGGAAACTGGAATTTTAGAGATACGTTGTTTTGAATTAATATCATGACCTCGATAATTGGGAAACCTTTGATATGAAAATGTACTCTGAGTTTTAAATAAACGGTTAGGTATGCGTGTTATTTGATCTAACCGCAAATTGTAGCCAGACGGAAATTTTAGTGCTATGATCTGATATTTATAACAATTATTAGGTAATTTAGCGTTAACATCCATAGCGTAATTAATTTTTGAAAATTTTCTGAGCAATGTATGGTGTAGTTATTACTAGTGACAGTTGTGACATCACTATGTTATTTATGTATGTCAATATAAGTGTCAACAAGCAACGAGAAACAAATACTACGGGCTGAAATATTTTTTATGAAAAAAAAGTTCGATTTTTTTAATGATATATGGATCAATATTTTAATAAGTACCTATACTAAGACCCCGTAAATTATTTGGTTTTATATCAAATATACACGCTGTATTTCATTTCTTTGACAAACTTTAACAATTTGTGCCGAAAAATTGGATGAGTGCTATACTATTATTTATTTAAGAAATTGTTAATAAGTTAGTCCTCTTTATGCCTGAAACACAGGGAATCCTAGTTCAGGCGCATGTAATTTTTTTTTTTTGCCAAGTAGAATGTCTTAGGCTATAGCTATTATTACTGTAAAATAAGTTATTATTCAATAAATATCTTATCTTATCTTATCTTATTAGTAAAATAATAATAATAGACAATATTAGTTTGGGATAAGGTCGATTTGTGTAAGATTGTCCCTATCTTACACAAATCGACCTTATCCCAAACTAAGCAATGCTTGTTCTATGGGTACTAGACGACGATGTACGTAACATATACATAATAATCATATACAGCTTAAATTAGAGTTATTATGGCTGTATAGGCTTCTTATACAACGTGGGACCTAATTCGAGAATGCCGTTTGAGAGATCGCCAAACGTCAAAACTCAATTAGATAACAGTGATATCGCATTTGAACTGTCATTAAAATGCGATGAGCTTCAAACTCAATTTTGGAAATACGAAGGCGATAATGATTGTCAAAAATGCTATTCATGCATAGGAATTTCTGTTTTGAACAAAACTTAACTAACTAATTTCACGCACTACACGGTCAAGTTAAAGTATGCGCCTGTTATTTATGCCGTCACATACAAAGGAAACGCAAATTAAGCGCGACCGGATTGACGAAGTTGCAATGTTATAGGGATATCGCCTCTTGTCAAGTATGGACACGTCAAAAGTGACGGATGGCGATAAGACCTCTATTATACTACTTGAAGCCTCATTTAATGCCCTATTTCGGCAAAAAACATAAACAGGCAGTGAAAGTCTACGTGAAATACGCCCTATAGTGTAAACAGGGCAATATACCTAAATACAGGACACAAACCGTCCATTAGTAGCGCAAATAATGAAGCCCTCAGCAATGAAAGCATTCGCTGTTAATGGCATCGAACAATTTGCTAAACCGCTCTCACCGAAACGGCCTATGGATGTTCGTATCAACAATGCTCATAAGACCTTCTTGGTGCGAGGAAGTTGCTGCCACAAGCAACCTGCGATGCTTCCTATAGGAGGAAATGTGGGAACTACCTTTTAGGCCGTCGCTGCGAAGTTGATCGCGTAGCTATGGAAATAGAAAGACTGGTACATTTTTGAGAAAATATACTACAATAGCTGCGCCCTTAGGTCATCCCACGGGAATACTAAATTTTTTCGGGATAAAAAAAAGCTTATGTGTTAATCCAGGGTGTCAGGGACGTTCTTTTTTTCAATTGATCTCATTAAAAGCTTTTATTTAACTTGCATTGTATGTATGTATGTATGTATCTAAGTATATTTGTTCGGGTGAAATCTTGCAACTCAATTTTGAAGCAGATATCGTCAACCGATTGAGCTGAAATTTTGCATACTTACTTAACTTTGATGACAATACAATAATATGTTACCATGGGGCTGATCTGATGATGGAGCCGGAAGGTGGCCATAGGAACTCTATAATAGAAAAAGCAATCCTACCGAGCTTGGGCTCTTTAGAATCGTCTCAGTGAGCATTTGATGGATATCCAAAGAAAAGTACAGTCGGCTATAAAAGCTTGCCACTAAAATGTCATTTTTGACAGAAACTTATTTTAAATTTATCGTTTAAATTTTATTTTAATGTACCTACCTAAAATTTATTTGGAGAATCTAGGTATACATCTTCTTTACGTGTACCAATGTAATTAGCTATACCTAACATAAATGTAATTGATTGTTTTAAGTATTATTAACGAAAAAATTACTAACTGTTGAGCTTCTTTCGGCTTTCTTCTCAACAGCGGGCTTCTCTTGGGAAATGCCGGTAGATTCACAATCTGACTTGTACCAATGCCCTTGTGGCATACTTACTGAATAAAATGATTAAATTTAATTTTATTTCAATTCATTTCATACCAGTTTAAGAAAATTGGTCCAGCCGTTTGAACGTAAACAAGTAACGAACATACACATGAACAACTCACAAACTTTTGCCTTTATAATATTAGTGTGATTTATTAAAAAAAAAAAACCGTCTGTGCGTTATTTTTTTTTATGTCATTCGGGTTTTTTTTTATGTCATTCGGGGCAAACGAGCAAACGGTTCGCCTGATGGAAAGCGATTACCGTCGCCCATTGACGCCTGGAATACCAGAGGAGTCACAGTCATTAACCCTTCGTATGCCGTGTCCCGAATCCGTCCTATACAGATATAGGTAACGGATACGGGGAGGCGGCATACGAAGGGTTAACCGAGCGAGGTGCCTCCGTTTCGGCTTGGGCAAAATGATTTCGTATTAACCGGAACTACAGATGTACGGCTGTTCTCGTCTGCAGCAGGTTTGATAATTAATTATATTTTTACTATTCGGTTTTTCGAAACTTTTTAAATGGCGGAGATAATCGGGGGTTGAAAATTTTAAAATGGACATGTTTTTGCCATTACTAACAATTAATGTTCTCGAAGACTACAGCTCATAGTGCCTCAAGTATTTTTTAGAAATTTAATGATCATGGAATAGTTTTACGCTTAATAACTGTTCTAAAGCCGATATTGCTAAATTGGGAATATTACGTAATTAATTGAATCAGGCGTTACTTTGCGATAATCCATATTAATGAAAATAATAATAGTTATTGCTAATAAAATAAATAATTATATCGCGGAATAGCAAAGCAATATTTTTATTTTCATTGGGAATATTACATTGCTTCATTGAGTTAGGGCTTCGAGTTATTCCTAAAGAGACAGTTATGGTCTCTAAAACTAAAACTGCATAAGTCTCGTAGAAAACTATAATAATATTAATAATGTTGGCAGACATGGGAAAAACTACCACTGTGACTGTTGTTCCGGTTACAAATACATCACTGTGACGTTGTCATGCCAGTTATCTATTAAAGTCGCGTTGACGTTAATTACTAATGTAAAGCCTGACCAGAAATATATGAGGATGCGCCATATTGCGGAATTTCACTGGAACTAATTTCTTACACTGGCAATGATTTTATGATGGTTTGTCAACAATGTCAATGTCATTCGTGGTGATTTCTTTAAAAGACAATGCCGAAAACCATTCACAGTCGTCGACGTAAGATTATAAAGAAAGTGTACATGTGTTTACTACACGAAAAACAGTAAGAAAAAGAGTGCATTCCATTAAATGGTATTACGAGGTTAACATAGTGGAACTGACAGGTATTTAAAACTAATATTATAGTGGGTTACGATTGGTTGCAAAATTGTTGCCATATAAATCTTATAAATAGCGCTCTCTTGACAATCCTCATATATTTCTGGTCAGGCTTTACATGTATTATTATGATAGGTATAACAGTTATTTTATGTGCCAGACTTTATTCTTTCTATTGACGACGCGCTGGGTTCCGTGCCGACACTGCCGGCGGTTTTGAATCACAGCCAGGGATGAATTCCAATATTAAATTTCCTGCCGGGTAATGTATTTTTTTATAAAGTATTTATTAAGCCTGCTAGAATTTAATTTGAAATTAGGTCGTTTTGTTTGAGGCTGTCCGATATTAATACAAAAAAGATGGTATAAAATAAATAATTATCATTAGACGCCGAGAAAATTACGTAATTACGTAACGTTGCCCCTTATAGGTATAAGTTCGCCTTTGTACCTATGTTATTTGTAATAGATGTATTTTTAAGTGTTTTTGTGTACAATAAAGTGTTTACTTACTTACTTACTTACGTTGCTCCTTCGTGAAAAGTCAAGTGAAGTATGATTGTGACATGCCAAAGAGGAATGGAGCGGAGTATTCTAAAATAAAAAATAAAAAAATACTTTCAACTATTCCATTATCAGAAGCAAAACAAAAGGTGTATCTTCCATGCTGCATCTTGGTAAGGTCCAGCAGGTAAGAGAAAAGAGGGTCGGCCACTGTCACGCTGGGAAGATGATATTGTCCAGATAGCAGGTCCTTACTGGATATGGAGGGCCCAGGACAGAAATGCATGGAAATCTCTGGAGTAGGCGTTTACCTTAACGAGGGTACTGGTGTGGAGATAACCTAATAATTAGGTATTAAGTAAAATAATAATCTACCAATTAGTAAATTTTTGGAGACACTTTACATCTCCGAAATGACTGTCGAGACCTTTTACATCTCCGAATTTTATTGACCATGGAGACTCTACATCTCCATTAAACATAGTAATAAGCTAATTTTTATTTTATTTTAATCTTGACGCCTGAGACCCTTTACATCTGAAAGTATAGTTTAAGTTTATTGTAAGTAATATAATAGATCCAGAGACAATATACAATTATTACTACTTTATTACTTACTACTACTTTTTACGTAATTTAGAATCTGACACGTACAAGAGCGATTATAGCCTATTGCAGAATAAAGTGTTGAATTTTGAATTTTAAACGTTTTTTTAACTTGGTTTGTGTTTTTAGGAATGTATCTCACCATATGGTAGGTTTTTTTATTTTTATTTTAGGTATCTAAGTGGATCCAATCACTGTAAATTTGTAATTGTGGCTTTTTATTTGCCACCCCTCTCCAAATGTTCGTAGAGTGGTTATCGGATGACGATGCACTTGGGCGAAATAACAAATAACATTGTATTTGTAATGTCACTCGAAACGGTGATCGACCCAATAAGGGCATAGTGCATTATTGCAATAATCATAATATAACCTACGCTTTTGCTTTGTATCAAAATATGGAGAGCTATGAGATCTATGCCGTAGTCCTGATCAGAACTATTGGCTATATATTGATTCCATTTCATTACATTTAATTCCGATTCATTGCTCTCCGTTTCATTTCTATAAATATTGACACAAAGGTAAATTATGAACGAAAACTGTGATCTACTACAATGCAAGCAGGACTCAAACTTGCGAACCTATGTGTCCGGCGTAGTGTTCTCCCAACTGAGCTATTAGATCGTTACGTCAACCACCACGCACAAAAAATTTTGATTCCATAATTCTACCTCAGTATAATAGAGTACGATTCTACGCTACTAGAGCGCCCCCTGCGTCATATACGTTCCTTAAAAGAGGCCTTATTCCTTTAAAAAATATCTTTTTCATATTATGACAAATATTATATTGATAATTTCAACCAACTTTTTGAAGTGAATAATGCTTTTCCTCGTGTTCTAGGAAGTAAAATAGCTATTTCATGATTTCATTGCGTGCAGTCGAAAATAAGTTGAAAAACTAATTTCCCGCGTGTATTTTGTCAATTTCAAGTAGTTTTTCAAACAAAAATTATCAATGAAAAATTCAAACTGAGTGTTTCAAATTTATCTAATAATTTTCATTAGCCCTGTTCTAGGTATTAACATCAATAATATCAATAATATGTTAAGAAAGAGAAAAATGTCTAAAACTATCAGAATTTTAAAAGGAATAAGGCCTTTTAAGCGCATTAGCCATTATCCTAGGATGTGCGTTTTTCACTTTCATTTCAGCCATTCACTCACGATCGTTTCATTTTATTTCATTGCACAATGCACAACACGAGCATTGGCTATTGAACATCATTTCGGGAAAGTCATAGATCTTCTAGAGATAATTTTGGCAAATTTGATAAGAATTATCTGGAGGGACGGCTCATCTATGTCTTACTCAACAATACGCAGGTTTTTTTGGTAATCAAGTGAAATCATGCTTCGAGAACATTCGATTTCTTCTTGGTACGTAGCCAATACAATGAGATTTTACCTTGAAATGAAATTTAACAAATGGACCTTAGCTAATCAACAACACCCGAGTATATTATAACAATAATGTTTATGTGTTTCGATTATGCATATATTAATTGGTTTGGCACATAATGTATATTTCAAGATGGCGAGTTTTATCGGTAAAACACAAATAACAAGCTCGAGCAATGTACCTGCATAATCACAATATATTTTGTCATATTTATTTTCAAAATATCACTGGATGCAGTTTCAATAGCTTAAATGAAAATATGTGTGTAATACGCTCAATGATGATGCCGAGATTTATTCAACAGCATATAAAATTTTCAAATAGTATTCAGTTTAAACGAATTTCATTAATTTATTATCACAATATCCAAAACTATAATTTTTATTTGATTATGGGCCTTGATTGTTCAATCACCAGATAAATTTATCTGCCAGTTAAAATTATTGCTATCCTTTTCTCCCGCCATATAAAAGAAAAGTGACAGCCAATATTTATCTGACAGATATGTTTTATCTGGTGATGGAACAATTAGCCCTATACCGACTGGTTTAAAAATAAAAAAAAGACAAATTGAAAGCAGCGTCATCTAAGAATCGGCCCTGTACATGACGTCACCTTGTGGAAAATTAGGCTGTCAGAACACACAATAACAGTGATACAATTTCCATAATAAATCCATCTTAGTAATGTTATAGTCCGACTGTATGATTTGCTGCGCTGCGACCAATTACTGGTCGCCTACGCTCTTTTAGAATGAGGAACTATCCAAATTAATTTACCAATCACAAATTGGGATATTTTTATATTTTGAAAATATAAAAATGTGGTAATTTTTTTTTTTTACCCTTTACTTGAATAGGAATTGGAGGTACCTATATAAAAATGCCTCGTTGAATTCGGGCCAAGTATTTAAATAGGTGTCACGGCACTCCGTCGTCAGTGAGATCAAGAGAATGATGTTAATCTTACTCTTATATTTAGTTAGTTTTGTTGTGAGTAAAGAGTGTTACTGGAACCGACGATGCCCAAACTTGAGGTATTCCTCAAAGACGCCTTACGATTCTTTTCGTGGGGATATTAGGGATTACCCGAGAACGGAGTGTGAGTAATTCTATTATTGCTACTTAGATATATATATATATTTTTTTTGATGCCGGTAGCACACCTGTTAAGAACACAACACCTGGCTTCAATCTGAAACAGAAAATATAATAAATTAATAATTATAAATATAGGAACTTACTTGGTCTGTTTAAACCCGCTACTGATGTGTGCCTGTAACGTAATGTATATGTGAGAATAAACGCTCGTGTACGGGTGCGAGTCTATGTGTGTGTTACCTTGTAATATTCAGTGACCCTTTGACCGCCATCTAAAGCACGCTTGTACTCGCTCCTTAAGCACAAACTTTCCAAAATATCGCTGTTTCTACTCACCGAAGTCCTTACTTGTCCTGCGCCTGCTCCTGTCGGCTACAACACCTCCGCCGTGAAACCGCGAAACGCCATACAAAGCGCTCGAAACTAAAAAACTTCCTTGGGTTTGACAGTTCTTGTAATTCAATAGAAAATTTTGTAGGACATATCGTGAAATTAGGCTTACCTTGTTCAGAATAAGCAACTTTACCAACTCACCAAATTTTATTGAAATCTGAGAAAAAAAAACAAAATCGTAAACAAAATAAAAATTGGCCCATTAATCTTTTTTGCACAAATGAAAAATAAATCGTACAAAACACGGACTTAATTCCATTGGGCATTCTCTGCCAGTCAAGCATTAGGCAATGCAAAGTAGTAGGCGGGCAACTAACTTAAATAAGTTTTTACAGATAAATACTTACCTACATAAAAACATCCATCTATGCTATTGTAAAACTCTAAAATTGTAGGTATTGACAACCAATTTTGTAAGGAAAATAGGTCATCATTTCAGAAGAATATACGCCAATTTAAAGATAAATGTTCAAAATAAAGCAGGCAATAAATGAAATACCTAATAAACGAATGGATGTTCTGATTAATAAATATTTTTTATAGCCTACAGTTGGCCGGGGATTTTCTTTACATATTACTCATATTAGTGAAGTTTGCATTAAAATCCGTTCAGCCATTTCCACGTGATGCGCGTTCCCATAGACAGACAAACTGATAAACATACAAAAATCTAAAAACTGCTGGTACGTGTTCTGTTATCTATTCTACAAATATTTTCATCACACAAATATTTTCCCTGGCTGGGATTCGAACCCGAGACCGCTGGCTCAGTAGGCAGGTGTTTAAAAACTGCGCCAACCGCGTCGTCATACGTCATTTATATATGTAATAGTGTCATACAGATTTGTTAGTATGAATATGAATTAAATGCTATGCATATTTCTGTGGACACCAAAAAATTAAGAGGGTTTGAATTAGAATTTCCTTTTACGATATTTCAGTTTGCGAAGCAGTCAGCGTTTGGAGCGTGGCGCGGCATGGCAACCGAAACCCAGGCGCCAACTTTGCCCCTGCCATGAAAGAGCTGATAGATGCCGTGCAGCATCAGATCGTCGAAGCCTTTGAAGCTGGTCGAAGCCAACTTTGCGCTCAGGTTTGATTCTATTAAGGCTTCTGCTTAGTCCGCTAACGCAGCGACCCGAAGGTCGGCTTCCGATATCAGATGGCGCCAACATCCTGCTTTGTGCGATTTCCTCCCAGTTTACTGCATACGCGTAGCTCCTTCAACATTATCTTTCCTACGCTTCACGTCCCCATCCACACCTCCATCAGCATCAAGGTGGTTTTCCACTGGCGAGGCGAGGCGGGGCGTGGCGGGGCGAGAATTGAAATTAGTATGGTAAAATTTCAATCCCCGCATAGCGCATATCTTCTGTGGAAATAGTAAGAATTGACGCGGATGTGCTTGACTTAAATTGAAATATTTGTTTGTGTAAAAATGAACCTTATTGCTTTTAATATAGGGTAAAGATTAAATCTGATTTTTCCACCGGCGAAGCGGGAAGAGGAGAGGCGAGGCGAGGAGAGACGAGACGGGGCGGGAGTTTTTATTTGTATTGCATTTTTCAATCCCCTCCCAGCGCATCTTCGGTCGGTGGAAATAGTAGGAATTGGCGACGATGTCCGGGACATGAATTGAAATATTTGTTGGTGTAAAATAAACCGTCCTGCTTTCGTCAGATTATACATTAATTAACAGAAAAACCGCTTCACGCGATCGATAGGTTTTAGTTGTTCGTTACCGCTGCCGTTTATGTCTTGATTTTTTTGGGTCCTTTCGTCCATCCGTACTATTTCACAGACACTCTTAGTACTAATACTAAGCTGTAATTTGGCAGGTGTATAGTAGTGTATAGAAATAATTCTTTTGGTTGAGCGAATCCACTTAGCTTTGTACCCGATGAACAATACACATTATCTCTATTGTTAGCTGTGGCCACAACTGCCACTTCAAAATGTAAGGCGTTATAAGTGCAAACTACTTTTACACTAAATTAGTCTTTAAGTCAAACGAAATAAGGTTTACTCTTAAACAAAGCGAACAGAGATGTTGGTCACTTCATTGTCTTTATCAGCATCGAAACGAGCTTCACTGCTCTTTCACTTACGAAGTGACCAACATCTGTGTTCTCTTTGTTTAAGAGTAAACCTTATTTTGTTTGATTTAAAGACTAATTTAGTGTAAAAGTAATTTGCACTTATAACGCCTTACATTTTGAAGTGGCAGTTGCGGCCACAGCTAACAATAGAGATAATGTGTATTGTTCATCGGGTACAAAGCTAATGGGATTCGCTTAAAAAATGGGAGTAGGACTATATTAGTCACGAAAAAAATGTGGTAGAATATAATTTATAAACAAACAAACGGTGAGTTCGTTTTCTTGAAAGCACTATGAGATTATTTCTTGTTGCATTATCTTCATCCGATTCTTCTTCTTCCATGAATATATTTAATAGTACTAATTTACGAGACATGATACAACAATCACGTGTGTATTTCACTGTGAATTTAACAGCACTACATCTACATCCAAGCCGTATCTTCGGCGCGGCGGTCGCGTGATTAATGTCAACCGCGAGCTCGGGCAGGCACGCGAGAGGCTCGCGCGGGCCCGCGATAGCTATTAATGACAATTTTTAGTGGAAAAGGGTCAGCGCGATTTCAATTCTCGCCCCGCCACGCCCCGCCTCTCCTCGCCAGTGGAAAACCACCTTCATCCTCGTTCAGCCGACCGATCGACGAATTATCGTCCAACATTCTCTCTAGATTTATTTTATCGGTCAATATTACACATTTCCTTGCTTTAAAATAGTCCAATTAGTCTTACTCCCACTCGACTAAGCTATGTTTGTACTATGGCTATTAGATGACTGTAGTTTGATATGTTAAATATAAAGGATACGTAACTTAGAAAGCATCATGATCCGAAAATAAATATGCAAACTCATTAGTTACTCGTACCTACACAAATATTTGGCAGTTCATTAATGAAAAACGCAAAACGCGATGGCTAGCCGAAATTATCACAGTCCCTAGTACCAAATCTTGGTTTGAAAAAAAATCAAAATAGGTACTTACAATGAAAAACGAGTGTTTTCAAAAGTTATGATATTTTGACTATCTTCGAATTACGAGTACGTAGAAGTTCATCTCTAGATATTATTAAAAAAAATAAGCAATTCGCTTTCTAGTTTGAATGGGGATGAACTAATAAATCGGGAGTTCTTAAATAATAAGGGATATTTTCCTTTCAGGACATAGAAGACTTTCGTAAATGGAGATTCAACGAAACTATTTTATCTTCTTTGTCTCACCTGTCGGAAACCGGTTACAAGGAGCTATACGATATAGGTAAACGTTTACGTCACCGCTACCCTCAACTGCTGAAGGGTATTCCCGAAGACTACTACTTCAAATCCAGTGATAAGGAACGGGCAATGGCCAGTGCTGCCGCTTTTGTGGAAGGTCTCACTGGAACCAATCAGAGCGTCATCATCGAGAGAACGTCGGAAGAAGAATACCTTTTACAGGTTCGGTTTGTACCAAAGGCCTATCATAAAAATAGCATTAGGGCACTTCACACTAAGCTAAACAATCTACAGAACTTCTCGTAAGACAATTAGAAACTATGATAAACAATTGAACACTAAGGTAGATTGTTGTGTTTTTACAGCCACACCTAAATTGTCCAAGATATGAACAAGGAGCTTCTCTAGAGAAGCAACAAATAGAAGGTCATTATCAATCTGCTGAATATCTAGCCGTAAGTATAAAAAATATTTATCAGAATACTTCCTATCGAAAGAAAAAAAACATCAGTGTCATCTTACACGCTTAAAAACTACGTTGTAATGTTGTTGTAAGTAGGGACGTGGTAGGTACTTATAGAACTAAATTTAATCATGTTGATTTGAATTTTGTTTTTGCCTTTAGAGTAGGACGTCCAGAAATCCGGAAACGGATTTTGCTCTTGGACATCAGAATTTTGAGTTAAATCAATTAATAAGTTGAAGAACTAACCGCAAAAATTCGTTGCCTAAAAACATAAGCACTTTGGGTAGGTAGTGTAGATTCAGCATCAAAAATATACAAGAAATTATGGTTTTTCACTGCCATCGCTATAAGGAGTCCAACTCATCCGGCCATCGTCGGCTAGTGCCGCTTCGTCTCCTATATCCCACCAAAAACATTTCATGTAAAATTGGCGGCCAAGACTCACATTCTCATAACATTTTCGCTGCAAAAATAGTTATCAGATCCCAGGAAAAGCCAAGCCCCTAAGCTAAGCCCTGACTTTACTAACCCCACCACCTTGGTTTAAAAAGTATGGCATCAACTGGTTTCAAGCCCCTAAGCCCGGAGTTTACTAAGCCTACACCTTGGTTTCAAAAGTATGGCTTGGCCGTTTCATAGAGTACCGTAAATAAGTCCAGCGGACCATCTGGCCCATATTTATGGTATCAAGAAATTAAGTTTATTTTAGTGTGTAGTATAGTTTTGATGCCAAACTTTTTAAACCAAGGTGGTGGGGTTAGTAAAGTCAGGGCTTAGGGGCTTGGCTTTTCCTGGGATCTGATAACTATTTTTGCAGCGAAAATGTTATGAGAATGTGAGTCTTGGCCGTCAATTTTACATGAAATGTTTTTGGTGGGATCTCATTTCTTTTTGTAAGGTGCCCTAGTTTTTTTATTTGTTTGGGCTGTAGGGTTTCTTGAGCGTCAACTGAAGTAGTAATAATTGTGTATTTAAGAAATACTTAAGTTTAGCCCCATATATATATACACTTTTATCCCCTATTATGGGAAACCCATACAAACTTCCATCCCCTTATTTAAAGGGTGGGGGGTGATTTTTTAAAAATCCTACGATATGTATTTTATTTATAACAATGAGTCCCTATAGGTATCAATTTTCAGACCTCTAGTATCAAAATTTGCGGAAGTCTCATACAAACTTCCATCCCCTAGTTTAAGGGGTTTGGGGGTAAAAATTCCAAGTTTTAGAATTATTTTATTGTTTGTGTACTAATACTAGCTTACATACCAAATGTCAACTTTCTAGGTCATCGGGAAGTACCCCAGAGGTTTTGATATGTCAGTGTATAAGTGAGTGGCAAAATCGGCGTAAGGTACCAATAAAACCTAAAGTATAAAAGCTAGATCAATTAAATTTTGTACATTTTATATGTTCCCTAACTGCATCTTAACCTGTGAATTAGGGCGCTCTGGTGTTAACTGGGACAAAGCTATGAGGATTTGAAAATTAGACGAAACGGTTCGAGAAAAGGTAGGTAGTGCCCCCTTCTTTATTGTTCGTCTTGGCGGGGGCACTCCTGTGCCCCCAGATTAATACTATCACGGCTAAAATACAAACCTTCTGTACTGCCTCCCCAAACCGAATGCCAATCGCAATCCCCAATAATTTCATCCACCTACAGCTCCAAAAAACTGTCCAACAACGTCTTGGCATCGCGTACAAATTGAGTTCTGCCGACATTTTCACGCTGTATGATATCTGCCGGTTCCACTGAACCTGGAGCCCTGCGCTCCAGGACGCCTGGTGCGCCGCCTTCTCCAACGAGGATATAGACGTGATGGAATATCAGGATGACCTTCGCCACTACTACAGGAACGGGTATGGCTCGTGGGTGAGTGTGGACAAAGTTTGTGTAAGAGTGAAATACTGTCTCTTATACCAGCTGAAGACAAGCTCAGTATGAATGAATGAATCATATGGTTGTGAAGAATGGAGTGTAATTAAAGACTAGATTTTAAGAGTCTTTACTGTCTGTCATACAATCGATAGTGATAATGTAATGTGTGTAAAAGTTTTCATTTGTCATGATTTTTTATGAAATATAATGAAATAATGAAATAATGAACTTTATTCTGCAAGTAGGCCACAAGGGCACTTTTACTTGTCTGAGTCTACCGGCATTTCACAAGAGGAGACCACTGTTGAGAAGAAACGCCGAAGGAAACTCAAAAGTAAGTCATTTTTTCAGAAAGCATAAGTAGTTACTTAACTATTACAATGATATGAACTTAACTATACGTAGTTCTACAAGAAAACATATTAAAAGTGTATTTTAAGATATAAGTGAGGAAAAGTGTAAGAATAAAATAGAAACTACAAGAAAGCCTGACGGTTTATCACAATTTATCTACGTTTGATATGCTTTCTTATTAGAACTGTGTCCCTTAAACGGGTACGTATTACAATCCCGAAAGTTCATAATACCTACAGTTGAAATACCGATGGTCAAAATACCGAAAATCAAAATACCGAAAGTACGAAAAGCCGATATTCGATATAGGTACCGATGCTCAAAAGACCTATTTTGAAAAGATCGAAAGTTCAAAATCTCGAATTTTATAATACCGAAAGTTTAAAATCTCGAAATTTTATAACCCCGAAAGTTTTGAATCTCGAAATTTTATAATCAGCAAATATAAAGCATTATTTTTTTTATTTTTGGCTGCAATATAAACATTAATCTTGTAGTATCTATTTCCAGATGCACGGCACATGGATCCATATCTCATCGAGTGCAGTTTTTCATCAATGAAAAGCCAACCAACCTCTGTCCCCTGTCAGGGTGCCCCTGGGAAGAGTTTAAAGAGCTGCTTAAAGACTTTGATGATAACCGAAAGAAGATCTGCGATTTAGACTATCCCGAGCCCCTCGAGTTGCCTGGTGCAACCGAGAACGATGGGGCTGTCAGGGCGAGTTGGATAGTTTTCATCCCGATAGTATTGTTAATATGGGCACCCTATGTGAAGAAACCTAGCAACATTTTTTTTACTTATTACATACCTGTGCTAACTCGGGGCACGATCTAGGGATTTGATATCGATAAAAAAGATGTCGATATATTTTAATACATGTCTCATTGAAAGTTCTCGATTACTATAAAACGGTGTGATATTATTATCATGTCTGATGAAGTGGATATTTTAATCTAGACGGCAATTTTAATACCGACGAATATTGATTGTATACTACTTACTATGAAAATTATTTAAAATATAGAAATAAATAAACGTTTTAATTTTGTTCATTGTATTCATTCTGAAATGAAGAGATTTTTTTTTTCTATGTTGATTAACATTTAGATGTTGACAGTAACAACGATATTTATTTGTCGATAAAATATTTTGCTACATTACTTTAGTATCAGTACCCCGCGTTAGCACAGGCATGCTTACTATTATCCACTTAATAAGTTTTGATCTCATTACAATCAATACCGGTTTAAAAATGTATTATTTGCTGTGCTTGACATTTCCACATATTGGTAGATGAATACGGACAGTAGGCGCGTATTTATCTACATACGCGCCTGCTGTCCGTTAGCTCTCTGATTGAGATTCGGGTTTGGGTGAAAACCGAGAGGTTCTTATCTGGATATTCTGGATCGCGTTAGAGCAAGCGAGACAGCTATAAAACGCTAATGGCATTTTGAAAGCTCTCGCACAATACAGAATGATCAATACAAATGGGTCAGTAGGGAGAAAACGAAAACTATATGAGATAGAGAAATCTGTTCTTAAGAACCATAGCGTCGATTTAAGATTTATTAGAAATTGCATTATATATTTTTTATAAAACTCATACATAACCGGGAATTCAACCTGGTTAAAATTCTGTATGTAATTGCATGTCTTATTGTAACATTCTTTACAGCGGTTTTGACCAGGTTATGTATGAAATTATGTATTAGATTTATAAAAAATAAATAATGCCGTTTTTATTAAGAACAAATTTCCCTATCTCTTATAGTTTGTGACTTTTTCCTACTGACTCATTTGGATTGATCACCCGGTATATTGATTTAAACTTATACGATTTTCACACATTAGTAAAACAAAACCAGGAGTTAATTCAAAAAGGATTTATTTAATTACCTCGACGTTTTGAACGTGATGTTACGTTCATGGTCTTGAAGGGATCAAGGGAAGGGGAGGGAGGAATTTTTGATCAAATATTTCGGATCACGGCAGTTTCTCCGCCAAGTCAGGTAGGAGCAGCCGAAACATCCTTCACACGAAGCAACTCGGGGCAATTTCGACTTTCGAGATCCATATGTTTGTCTCAAATAAAAGTAGGACACAGATAAGTGGTAATGTCTTTTTAGTCACGATACGTTATACAAAAATAAATGGTTGTAACTTGATTGTACACGAGATTTACTTTTGAAAGTGAGTTAATGGTATTTATGGATTACTAGCTGCGCGGTGTTACCCGCTCATCCCACGGGAACACTAATTTTTTTGGGATAAAAAGTAGCTTGTATGTTAATCCAGAGTGTCAGCTACCTTCATACCAAAATTTATCAAAATCGGTCTAAACGTTTGAGCGTGAAGAAGTAACAAACACACACACACTCACAAATTTCGGATATGAAGGAAAGAAAGAAAGAAAATTAATTTATTGCCACAATTTTCACAAACTTGGCATGTAAGTACCTACTAAAACTAACAATAAAATAAATTAAAAAATAAACTAGTCCATGCATAGGTTAGCTTAGAAACTAAGTGTGGCAAACGGTTAGGGCGTCAGCATGATGCTGATCGTGTCGTCTAGCGACACTTCAGCGCTGTTTTTCAGCCCAAACCAGTATTACATAACATATCTAATCGTATATGCGCACTTACAACAACCACGTATGTTGCGACCTTAGAGCATAGACAAATGGAGATGTCATAACGTAAACTCTTCGAACAAATTTTTTCGCCAATTTTAGCGGGGGGCGAGGTACACACGTACAGCACACCACCAAAAGACGAATAACTCAACAGACACAAATTTTGCTGTTGCGATAAACGCACACTACAGCAAAATTCAACACATCAAAAATGACATGCACACAGATACTGTTTTCACGTAACTGTGCAGCATACATAAGAAAAACATAGTGATGGGACACATATGAAGAATGAGTCAAATCATTTTAATGAATGAACTGAATTGTCTTATAGGTACTATTTATTGTGAAATTTGAAAACTGTAAATTCTGTATATTGAAGATGTTATCCAATAAATATATTTGTTTCTATGTATAATTATCTGTCTATATTTATTGTGTACTTATCACTCTCGCATAACTAAACTGTGAAATAAAACTGTCGCCCGCGGTTGTTTCGGGCTTAAACAATCACGGACTTCTAAAACAAGTACACTCGACTTCATATTGTTGTTGCTAAAATGAAACCACTTAATTTTCGCCATTTTGGAGCCGATAGCTATGTGCAAGTTGTGTGAGCGTCCATGGATCTAATATTAGAGATTCACAGATCGTCACAGATCAAAGAACCGTTTGCCTGAAATGTAAATTTTAGTAGACGTTCACGCAGGATGCTTTGAATGGGCACTGAAAACAACTGTCATTCCCTATGGAATATTTAGTCCAACGTGCTTGTAGTTTAGAGGTCAGTGAATATAATCTTCAGGAAAAGAACGTACGCCCCTCTAAAAATTAAGGTGATTATATGAAACCACATATAAAGTGATTTAAAGATATGAGTAAATAATAAGTAAAGAGAAAACAATAAAACAAATTGTTATTAATTTAATTAGAATTACCACATATAAAACAAAATAAAAAAGTTATAATTAAGTAAATATATTCATCTATCTATCAGCCACAGACGTCCACTGCTGAACATAGGCCTCCCCAAGAATCATCACAACGCTCGCTACGCTGCGCTTTCCTATACGTGGTCGCCACTCTAGCACTTTGCTGACCTAACGGCCATCGATTCTCCGGACTACATGGCTTGCTCATTGCCACTTCAATCGTGCAGTCCTGTGAGCTATGCCGGTTACCTTGGTTCTTCTGCGGCATATCCTCATTTCTCATTCTATAAAAGAAAAGAAGAATACGGAAATAAGGAGGCAGCAGTGAAGATGGAAAGAATATGAAATAAAGTCTATAAATAATAGTATATGTATAACGCATATACTCATAGCCCAGCATTAAATGTTCCTTTTACCTAGGTATACTTTTAGCAAACAATTATTTTCATTTTCATATTAAATTCAATCACTACATAGTATAGAACAAAGTCGCTTTTTGCTGTCTGCCTGTTTGTCTGTCTGTCCCTATGTTTGCTTAGATCTTTAGAACTACGCAACGGATTTTGATGCAGTTTTTCTTAATAGATAGAGTGATTCAAGTGAAAGGTTTATAATATGTATAATGCATTCATAATTTATCAGTTCTGCACCCGTGCGAAGCCGGGAGGGTCGCAAGTATCTAATAATACACTAACTATTAAACGAACTGCAGTGATCGAATGAATGAATGATTCATTCAAATGTTGAGTCGCGGTTTTGACTTTGTCACATCCCTCGCCCCTGTACCACCGTTTTATGGTTACATTTTTCTGTCGTTTACGTATCGCAACGGTTTTTTTCTTTAAATGGAGATTGTACTTTAATACACATTTAACACTTCGTAAAAATACTTACCTGTGATAGGAAACGCGATCTTGTTACGTATTTGAGCTGTCAGATCGCCTTTTACAAGAAAATATCTGCACAATTCACCATTTTTAGAGAGAAGTGTCACGCGACACAGATCAATGCAAAATGGCGGTGAAGCGACTTCAAGTAGTTTTATATAACGTGCTTGACCAGTTGACCAGTTATTTTGCCGGAGGGGGTCGCCCGTCCATGGCATCTCCTGTCATTAAATACTCAAAGGTTGCGACCCACAATTTACATGTAAAATAATAATAATAAGAGACATAATATATTTAATATCAGTGTGACCAGCTTTTGGCAACTTCGCTCGCGTTGAAATCGGATACACTATCCATATGAAATGAAATGAAATGAAATATGAAATGAAATGAAATAATTTATTCAGTAAGTAGGCCACAAGGGCACTTTTACAAGTCAGATTGTGAATCTACCGGCATACAAACTAATCCAATAATGCTACGTGCAAAACGGAATATAATAACTTCCATTTAAGCAGTTATTTCAAGCCAAAAAACGAGTACAGTAAGCTGCAGAAGTTGGTACGCACGCCAGGGTGCTCAAAAAACATAATAATATTAGACTTACCATTTCTATGGAGACAGTAGAACGCCTCTAGCGGTTACTTTGTAAAACTACAATTTTCTATTAATACGAATCGTTTTCGCAATCGCTAGCGAGTACGGTCACTGTAAACTCCTGGTAAGGTAATATTATTATATTATCTAGAGTGTGTTTCTTCTTTATTTGTATTCAAGGAGGGATTCGATTCTGTCACAGTTTGATAGCCATTTTGTAAAGTTTTAGTGTGTTAGGCTTAGTCACGGTTTCTATAACCTGCAGTCTCGTTTAGCTCAACTCGTGGATCCACATGATACCAGCCGTCAAATCAGCCCCGTGGTTTGGCGCTGTGCTGAGTGGACTCATTTTTCACACAATGTTTATGCACAAACGAAACACAGTTAACTTCACACCCAAAGAACTTAACATGTTGCAATAAGGTTTGTATTCATTTACAAATGTACAGTTATGAGTGTCTTCGTTTGTACTCTTAATTGCAGCGAAATTAATTGTCATTATTTCTTTCTTCCTTCTTTCTTTCTAAAGGTTGTACAGATCAATGTAAGCGTGTTATGTGTTCACTCACTTGTGCTGCTAACTGTATCTCATACATAATCTGGCTCGTCCGCAAGCTTACCGGAATTATGAATGTCACTTAACAATTAATTAGGGTACTGGTGCTGGCACTACTGACAATGACTTATCAAAACCAAAGGTCGTATCATAATCAGAAATTTCACGTGTTTTACGTCCTTTTGAACAAAGGGCGGCATGGTTCATTTGGTATTCCTTTTTCCCTAGTTAATTACGGTACCCACAGTTTCTCGTCACGAAACTTCACCATTTTAGTTTCGGTCGTCTCTTTATTTATTTAAGCATTACTGACTATAATTTGTTCGAAAGTTTCAGTTAAAAATGTGGTATTACCGCATAAAAAAAAAAAAAAAAAAATATATGAATCGATAAAAAGATTCTATACAAATAGTTTCAGTTTTATTAAATATTATTTATCAAAAATGCTCGGGGATGTTGACTTTATTGATAAAAATCACGGTACGAAGTACATAGTTTATGGTCAGTCAAAAAACCTTGCCGGCTTGGATTGCACCACTTTATTTTGACGTGATACAAAATAAAAAAAAAGTTAAAACGGCCAGAGTATGGTAAAGAAAACAATATTTACCTTCTACAGCTGTTAGTGACTCAGGCAGTGATTTTGATTGATAATAAACTCGTCAAATATCCTGAACTAAATATTAGAATAATCATAACTGGCAACACTTTAATAACCCGCCATTGAATCGCGTCTCTGATTGGTTAAGTTTTTCATGAACCAATCACAGACGAGTTTACGTATAGTTTTTAAAATGGCGGGAACTGGTTGCGTGAACGGGAAGATAGGCGGTCTGGGCCATTCTGCTGTTGCGAGTCCTACCGTCAAAGTGTATAAGGTGAGATGTGCTTGTTACCAAATTCTTGTGTAAATTGTGTTTTGTGCACTGTGAAATTGCGATAATAAATATATTTAAACATGCCTTGGACTACTCCTTTCAACTCAGAAGTGGGATAAATGCAGATAAAATTGTTAATTTTATCCAAGCAGCCCCAGCCTGCAAATAATCGGCCTAATTGTTAATTTTTACTGCTTTAACTGAAGGGAGTAACACCAAATACATGTCGTTTTTATCTCGTTTTCATCAGCAGATAGTAAGTACAAGTTTTGGGAGTGTTAGTTTAGAATGCATACACATAAATGATAATTGTTTTTTTTGTTACGTAACGTTGTTTATGCTACATTATTATATTATATATTCGGTCCAATTTGGACAATACAGTAAATTCTTGATGCCCGTTATTTTATTTATCATGTTGTTTATTTTATGAAACGGGTAGTTTAACATTCATTCTTAACAAGTGAGCAAATTACAGACGAAGAGGTTTATATAAACTAAAATTAAAATAAACTAAAGCTAGTGTAAATCTAATCGAATCTTATGTTAGATGACGTCATGTGATCTGATCTGGTCTGTTCTGGCCGGATCTAGTCGGATCGGATCAGGACAAGTCAAGTCTAATCGAATCGAATCGAATCGAATCGAATCTAATATAATCTGATCTGATCTGATCTGATCTGGTCTGGTCTGGTCTGGTCTGGTCGGTCTCATCTAATCTAATCTAATCTAATATAATCTAATCTAATCTAATCATCTAAATAACTTCTTTTTCCTTTTCAAACTACATCGTGTACGGTTCCGGTACTCGGGTAATTAGGTGTTAGCTACAATAAAGTTTAATTATAAAGAAATTAATGCGATGATAACATTAACAGATGATGAGAACGCGGGCAGCATCCGAATGTGAAGGTCGCAGTGATGTGGAGGGTGAGCCAATCAGCAGGGGTCTGTATAACCAAGACTCTGCACGGCAGACTCCACAGCGACATGAAAATCAGAGCGAGGGAGCGGAAGGGAGCACTAAAAGGCAAGTCCGCAAACGCTCACATATACGATCGAGGAGTAGGGAGTTGTCAGTGGTGCTGGGAACGGGTACAGCTCGGCAACAAGACTCCAATGATCAATCTTATTTTTCACGTCGAAGAATTGACTATCAACGTAAAAGCCGGTCCAGATCGCGTCGACGGGAGACACCTAGACGACCTAGAAGTTCACAGCGGACTTATGTCGTCAGAGAGTCTACTTCCGATGGGGAGCGCGCACCGAGGGTAGGGCGACGCCGGCGTCGTAGTCCAAGTAGCGATAGTCAAAAATGTAGTCCTGTAAAACGCTTACTGAAGCGTAGGAGGTCTCGCACTCCCTCACGGCGTGCTCTTCACGATTTACCACACGACAGTGACGACTTACCCGATACAACGAGCGGTATATTAAATAAGTTTCTCGAAATAATAAGTAGTGTAAAAGGGCAATCGACTCCTAAGCTTTCGATGACCAATGTGGTTCCCGAGTTCGACCCAATGTGTAAAGACCAAACAATAATTACGTGGTTGACTAAGGTAGAAGAATGTGTGGAAATTTACAATTGGGACGAGCGCGAGACTATTCATTTTGCTATCCCTAAATTGACTGGCGTTGCTAAACAATGGTATCAAGGATTGAGCTCGGTTCTTTATACATGGAATGAATGGAAACGAAAGCTTATAGAGTCATTTCCCTGTAGAGAAGATTATGCAGAATTACTTACCGATATGCTGGCCAAGCATGCGTGTTATGGAGAATCATTGGAACAGTACTATTACCAAAAAATTAACTTATTAAACAAATGCGGTATCACGGGACGAAAAGCGGTAGATTGCGTAATACATGGCGTAGACGATCGTGCGGTAAAAATAGGGGCACAAGCAGCGCGCTTTCGTGAACCTGAGGACGTATTAAAATATTTTAAAACGGTAAAGCCTGTTGTTAGTAGTAGAGGACTTAATGATAAAAATGGTTGTGATAGGAAAATTGCTCCATCCACTTCATCATCCATCCATCCATCAGATAAAAAAGTAGACTCGTCCGAGAAACCCAACGCCAATGTTTTTACCTGCCATAACTGTAATGTAGAGGGTCATAAGAGCTTCAAATGTAATAAACCACCTAACAAATGCAGTTCCTGCGATAAAATGGGACATCTTGACATGTACTGTAGATCGAAACCCCCAAATAGCTCTCAGACAATAGATTGTAGTGATGATGGACCTAAAAATCAAAAACAAGTGTTCGTGTTAGATCAAACAGGTAACTCTAATCATAAATACATAATTGATATATGCGTAAATGCTGCGTAAATACTTACCTGTCAGGTGGACTACGTAGTCAGTGTACGTTATTAAGAGAGAGTGAGGCTAAAAAAAATGGAACTAAAATTTGATACAGAAGAACTACCAACTTTGCGAGGATTAGGTGGCCATTGTGTACAACCACCTGGTATTAGGTGTAATACTAAATTAGTGGTTAAATTTCAGGGCCCGTATCGTATTTAAAAGACTCTACCTAATGATCGTTTTTTATACAGGATACACCATTAACGCGCAAGCATGGTCATCGCCGTCATGAAAATGTTGTAGCAATAGACAAATTGAAACCTTGGCTTGTATTCGATAAAAACTTTGAAACTTCAGAATCTGAAGCTGAAGTCAGTGTATATATATATAGATTACTAAAATCGATTAGTTGCTAGTTTAGTTGTCATATGATTTTATCACTTAGTATCATTATTAGAAACTAGTGTCAGGGCTAAAGAAACAATTGTTAATTTCACAAATCAATATATATAAAAGACAAGTGAATTATAATAAGTAGGTAAGAAAAGGTTAGTACCTATTTATTGTATGTTGTAAATAATAAAACTATGATTTGGTCAATTACGCTACAATTTCGTAAGTAGTTAAAACTATCGATTATTGCTGATCCCGAATAAATTATTAATTGTAGCGGTAGCGGTATCATATACCTACCTAGTAATATATGAGTTATGTACAATTGACCATACCATTGATACGTTTTGAATATATCTAAAACATGGTATTATTATATCACAGAATTTTAAAGTAGTCTTATTTATTAATCAATTTAATCGCGACGGGACTCGCTCAAGTAGGATGGCCGAGCTGTTAGCGACTCAGGCAGTGATTTTGATTGATAATAAACTCGTCAAATATCCTGAACTAAATATTAGAATAATCATAACTGGCAACACTTTAATAACCCGCCATTGAATCGCGTCTCTGATTGGTTAAGTTTTTCATGAACCAATCACAGACGAGTTTACGTATAGTTTTTAAAATGGCGGGAACTGGTTGCGTGAACGGGAAGATAGGCGGTCTGGGCCATTCTGCTGTTGCGAGTCCTACCGTCAAAGTGTATAAGGTGAGATGTGCTTGTTACCAAATTCTTGTGTAAATTGTGTTTTGTGCACTGTGAAATTGCGATAATAAATATATTTAAACATGCCTTGGACTACTCCTTTCACTACAATATATAATCAAAAATACCTAATACGCCGAAAATCTAAATTCCATGTTCATAGCAAAATCCTACGATATTGTGCTCTCGGGAGAATTTTGACTCTTATAGAAACTTATTTCGTCTTATGTTTCACTTTGATGATTTTTTATTCCTCTTTAGTCTTTAACTTTCCGTAATTCTTGCACATATCGTCGTATTTCTGCCATGCTACGGTAAAAGGACGTGTCTTACTATGACATCCGTATAAAGATACGACCTTTTACCATTACACGGCAGATTTATTAGGTTAGGTTAAGTTTGTTTTATAGCAATCTCAAATAGTTGACGGTTGCAAAGAAAAACGCTTTCCACGAGATGATTTTTCGGCGAAATTAGACATTCGACGAAATATTTTTCTATGAGTCAATATACCTATAGATCCTATGCTCTCATAGTCTAAGACTGTACTCTAAGAGTCAATATAGACCTTTTGCTCTCTCATAGTCTAAGACTGCACTCGAAGAGTCAATATAGACCTTTTGCTCTCTCATAGTCTAAGACTGCACTCGAAGAGTCAATATAGACCTTTTGCTCTCTCATAGTCTAAGACTGCACTCGAAGAGTCAATATAGACCTTTTGCTCTCTCATAGTCTAAGACTGCACTCGAAGAGTCAATATAAACCTTTTGCTCTCCCATAGTCTAAGATTGCACTCGAAGAGTCAATATATACCTTTTGCTCTCTCATAGTCTAAGACTGCACTCGAAGAGTCAATATAGACCCTTATTATGCTCTCTCATAGTCTATGTCCGCACTCGAAGAGTGTTGTGAGTTTTTACTCTAGCGGCCTTTGGGTCCGGTATACCAAACGAGCTTTTAACGCCCTGCGCGTTCAGTATAATAACGCTTTCAGAATGCTGTTGGGATTTCCAAGATGGTGCAGTGCGTCGGGAATGTTTGCAGAGGCGCGCACAGACGACTTCCAAGCGTTTATGCGGAATAAAATCACTTCGTTGATGGGCCGCATCAGAAGGAGTCGCAATAGTATTCTGAAAGTAATTGCTGACAGATTTAATTGCCCCATATTGAAGCACTGGATTGAGCAGGTTAGGACTACGTTAAGATATATTAAGTAGACCGGACATACCTCTTAAACTTAAGTGTAAAAAAAAACCATTTCTTATTTGTATTTTTTTTTTAATGTCATAGGGGGCAAACGAGCAAACGTATCGCCGTTGTATTTATTTTTAACCTAACTAACATACTTTCTAAGCATTTTGTATGTACTAACAACATATGGACCTAGTCTGAAATAGAATATTTGTTTGTTTGAAGAGTCAATATTTCAGACCATGAGGTCAATATACGAGTATAGACCCTATGCTCTCATAGTCTAAGACTGCACTCTAACACTTTTCAGTGGATTAATGCGATATTCCTTTGTGAAATGTGAGTGCAGAGCTTAATTTCAAGCTAGAGTGGTTCGCAAATTCAGTCCACTTGCTGCTGTTATAGTATCATAATAGCGAGCCCTGGAGAATAGCTTGTGGTACAAGGAATGTTAACGGGAAATAATATCATGCCGCATTTTTTCATACAAAGCGTTTCGTCTGTTTTCTTTTACAAAACTTAACCAACCTTTACGATAGTTAATGAACTACTAGCGACCCGCCCCGGCTTTGCACGAGTGCAATGCTGATTCCAACTTTACTATACTATATTATGCATTGTAGAATAGAATAGAATACTCTTTATTGCACACCTCAAGAAGAAAGAAATACAAATACATATGACACTTAACATTACAATAGAGGCAAACAAAAGGCGATCTTATCGCTTAAAAGCGATCTATTCCAGACAACTTTTGGGTAGTGTATTAATATAATATGGGCATTGTATTGTATCACTGTCTAATAAAAAGCCGCACAAAATCTGTTGCGTAGTTTTAAAGATCTAGGCATACACAGGGACAGACAGACAGCAGGAAGCGACTTTGTTTTATACGATGTAGTGGAAGGAGAAGGAAATGTTCTGTGTCGGACCGTATTGATTTTAGGCGTTTATTTTTAGCCAAAATTTTTGGCACAAATTCTGTAATAATTTATGCAAAACTCGAAACGGTCCGAGTTCCTAAAATATTTTATTTATTTATTTATTTTAATTAGAAACAAACAGTCTTACATGGTTGTAGGTGATACAGTAAACTTTGCAAATTGAAGACTTTCAGTTTCCTGAACGAATATATATCTTATAAACTAGAATAATCTACCCAATTGACACAGTTAAAAACTTACTTGTACAAATTACAATGCAAATCAAAATAGGTATAATACAATAATATACCTATTTTGCACTGTGACGTTTGCCTTCTGAAACTATAAAGACTTTGTCCAAGAATATCCAAATGTATAAATTTATCGTTATACAACCCGCAGGTAGTGATGGGCCGTTCCCGGGAATATTCCCCAGGCGGGAATATTCCCGGGAATGTTCCCGGGAACATTCTCCATGAGGGGAATATAGGGGAATTCAGGTTTTGTATATGAATAACATATATTTTATGACATTCTCTATTTAAGTAAATGTTTATCTATTTAATAGGTTAACAATTCAATAGAAAAAAATATAAAAAGTCAGCTGAAAATGTAAATTCCCTTTGCTCCCGGGAATATTCCCATTGTTCCCCGGGAATATTCCCAATGTTCCCGGGAATATTCTCATTGTTCCCGAGGAATATTCCGCAAGTTTTTAAATTGCTCTCAGGAATAAAATGGTAAAATACTAGTGAGACGAGCAAGTTAATTTCTGACAGAAAAGAAATAGAGACAGCACGTGTGTTGTGAAAAAAATAATCCTAACGTAAAGCTCAAGTTTCAACGCAATTAGCAAAATAATTGTATTTTGTTTAGTTTCTATCGTTTTTATGTATTTATTTATTTCATTATTTCACTAGTATTTTAAATAGGTAGTGTATAGTAGTACCAAAGACAGGCATGCCATAATTCATTAATTAATTACCCCGCCAGAAACATAAAATTAAAAATAAATATATATCAGCATTTAATCTTTTGCAATATTTGATAAAATTATTTTTCTTTAGTCAGTTGGATCCTAGCCAATGTTGATGCTCCAGGCAGGGTTCCATAGCCGTTATCACAAAAATATTACAAGATCAAGAAGAGAAGTCTTGTTTTGGTGCGGGGGGCTCATCCCCCCGAGCCCTCGTTTCGTAAATCTACTCGTGATTTGAAAGTTCAAAGTTGTGTTTATTATCTAAATACGGGGGCTCTGCCTCCTAGAGTGTATCTAGTAGTCATCGTCTCATCACTTTGGATTTTAGCTATCTTGTTTCTGTTCTTATTAGTTGCTTTGATTTTAGTGCCGCCGCCGCTTGTCATAGCTCCACTTTGTGACTTTAAAGTTATATCTTATAGTTATCGTTTCCGAAGTAGACTTAAAATAATTAAAAGACTAACTATATCTTGTTTCCCTTCTGTTTGGTTTCTCCCCTAATCCCCCCGTATTTAATAGTCTTCGACTCCTCACTAGATTTTACAGAATCAGAAAACTAATACTATCTTGTAATTTTCGGATTCAACCGTAACTTTTTGCTGGAAACGTTATTCGCCCCTTCAATGAGGCGCATATTTGGCGCACTTTCAGTGGATTATTTCTGCCATGTCTCTGTAGCAGAAAATCATGCTGACTGTCTTTCGCGTGGCTTGACGTCTTTAAAGATTCCAGGCCAACTTCTGGTTTCAAAGATCTTCTTAAATGCAGCGAGATCCTACCGACTGGTCGGTAACCTCGTTTGATACGTCAGTAGTTTCAAAACCAGCCCAAGAGAAGACACATGCATTGATTTCAAATCCATTAATTGAATTACCGCTCTTCCTTGTAATAGCTAACCGGATATCATCTTGGTCGAAGTTGTTGCGCTATGTGGTACACGTCCTCGATTTGGAAAACTGCTTCCTCAACGTCAATATGTGTCTGCTTCAGATTTAGTTTTTGCGCAGTCTATGATTATGTGTGTGCTACAACAGTGTCATTTCTCAAATGAGTTTACGGGAAGATAACACGTCTTCGATTTGGAAAACTGCTTCCTCAACGTCAATATGTGTCTGCTTCAGATTTAGATTTTGCGCAGTCTGCGGCATAAGTTTGCGGGAAGATAAGCTGTGTTCAAGAGATTTTCAGCTCTTAGAATTATTTCTGCAGCATGGTGTTATTGGAGTAGGGGGTAGCTAGGCTTCTGAATTAACCTACCAACAAAAACACTAGATCATACTACCGCAAAATGGAGACGTACACGTAACCAATCTGATTGTAGATTCATAAAATATATTGTAATGCTGGGCCAGATGAATTGTTATGTGGCAGCGCATCAGTGTTAATGAACTTTTTCTGCTAAGAAAGTCATACAAGCAATTTTCAATTGAATTTTTACTTCTCTAAGTACTCTTTATGAGTTGGTTGACTATTATTACTCGTAAACTTGTAAAGCCTTCCTTAGCAGTGATTATTTATATAATTTCCTTTTAATTTCGGTAGATATACCTAACACTATAGTGAATTCGTTTATATAGCCAATACCCAAGTACTACCAAAATTTGCAATTTAAAGTTTGACATTTCACAAACAGATCTTTAAATCGGAAAATTGTTGCAACAAACCTACAACATTTTGAAAGGCCTATCCAACGACGTATCACACCATGGGGTAGACTAGAAAAAAAAGACATCCCCACTTTAGTATAGGGGGAGGTACAGTAAAAAAGTATTTTTGCAAGAATTTGTTCTACCAATTTGTCAAAATGACTAATATGTATCACCATGCCAAATTATAACTTTCTGGTACTAAGAGTTTCTCTATAGTACTAATAAATGTTCAATGTTCCCCATTTTGGGGAATATTCCCGGGAACAAAGGAAATTTCCGGGAATATTCCCGCGACCCATCACTACCTGCAGGCCCTTCTAACAAAACTATTTCTCGCGTATTCTACGGTTTCTTACGACAAGCACGCTCACAACGTCTCGGTACTCTAAGCGAGACAGATTCTAGTAGAGTAGGTACATTTTAATAATGTTATTAATAATTTTATAAAGAACTAATACATCAGAACGCTCACGCCGAAGACTCAGGGAAGTAATATTATGCTTTTTCATGGCAGTGTCATAATCTGAATATATATTATCAATACGAAACTCAATCGCTCTAACAAACTTTTTCTGCACATTTTCAATCCTATCACTGTGGATATTAAAAATAGGGTTCCAAACAGCACTAGCAAATTCAAGTTTACTACGCACGTAACAATTATATAGCACCTTATAAGTTAAGATTCCCTGAAATGGTTTACCTACACGCAATATTAAATCCTAAATATTTTAAATGTTAGGTAAGTTTTGGAGGAGGAAACAGACGAGAAAGAAACGTCGATTTGTATAACTAGGTTATGTTAAGTTTGGACCTCATTTGTATGCAAACTTAACGGAAATTAACTATTAACTTAAGTTATTGTATTAAGCGGTTTATACTCACGTGAATTTTTTAGGAACGACCCGACATGTTTCGAACTCGTATGGAGCTCTTCATCAGGGACGACTGCCCGTACACCGCCGCGGCAACCTCGTCACTGACGTCAGTCGTCAGTGACGAGGTTGCCGCGGCGGTGTACGAGTTGGAAACATGTGGGGCCGTTCCTGACAATTTCACGTGAGTGTAAACCGCTTAATACAATCATTATTAACTTAAGTTATGCACTATGATTATAAGGCGGAAATAAATGCTCACTGATTAATGTCCTACACAATCACACTAATATTATAACTAGGGCGAAAGTTTCTGAGTGTGTTTGTGTGTTTATATGTGTGTTACTTCTTCACGCTCAAACGGCTGGACCAATTTTGATAAATTTTGGAATTAAGGTAACTGACATCCTGCATTAACACATAGGCTAGTTTTTATCCCGAATAAATGTAGCGTTTCCATGGGGCGCAGCTAATGCTTTCATATTTTGTAACGTTGCACGTACATGTATTATTATTATTATTATATAACAAGATACTTATTCCCTAAAACCTACATAAATTACATCATTTAAAATAAAAAGTAAACTAAAAACATAAATAAACAAATAACTAAATCTATTAAACACTAACTATTAACTAAACATGAATAAAACATAATATTTTCTTCGGTTTCCGCGACTGTCACACATTTAAATAAAACAATTTAAACGGATTATATCGCGTATATTAATTATTTGAGCCTCCCTGACGTTTCAGTACCTTTACAGATACCGTTGTCAAAGGTTGACTGAGAAAAACACAATTTTTCTCTGTCAAAGTTACATTTGTGCAAACTACCCATTTTGTAAATATTAATTTAAAAATAAAGGCGTTCATACATGCCAGATGGGCCTAATGTGTAAAGACAGTTACACATGTGCCAGAAGGGCATTTATTATTTATTTAAAATATTTAGTGAACCGCTGGTAGATATTTTAAATAAATAATAAATGCCCTTCTGGCACATGTGTAACTGTCTTTACACATTAGGCCCATCTGGCATGTATGAACGCCTTTATTTTTAAATTAATATTTACAAAATGGGTAGTTTGCACAAATGTAACTTTGACAGAGAAAAATTGTGTTTTTCTCAGTCAACCTTTGACAACGGTATCTGTAAAGGTACTGAAACGTCAGGGAGGCTCAAATAATTAATATACGCGATATAATCCGTTTAAATTGTTTTATTTAAATGAATAAAACAGCTATAAGTAACAAATAATTATAAATAACAACTATAAAAAAAACATCGGACGGAAAACAAGCAGAAATATACTAAACGTTCAACACTTGTGCGCGCGACGATAAACTACTTTGAGTCGAGATAAGAGAATAGCGCACGGATTGGCTGTCGCCTATTTGACGAGTTCTGCATCTGAATGTTCGGGACGCTTTGCTAACGGCGATTGCGAATTATTTCTTTCCGTGGTACACCTGTGCCGGAGCGTTCACTAGTTTCATCTAAGTGTCGTCTTACGAGCCGGTACACATTAAAAAGTACCTATTTAATTTCGCCGTCCTTCCTCCAACGTATTTGGACAATAATTTTAATTATAAATAAATTCAGTGTTTGTGTCCGCACCCCGATAGGGGTGCGTAATTACGGCTTAGGAAATCCGACCTTACGGCCTTAGGGATAAGGTTCAGGGATTCCGGCAGCGCCTTATCGCCGCCTTACCACCTCGCAGCCGTGAAGTACATGACACCAGCTACCCGGTGCGCCCCGGTCTACCACCAGCTCCGCGACCGGACAACTCCTCGCAGCCGCCTTCGCCGACTACGTTCGCCTTCCAGGAGAGTACCGAACTACGCGAGTCAAACCAGACGGGCTTCACCCCCACGACCAATATTTTTAAATAAATTGTTATTTTGTTGTTGACTTCAGTTGTTTCCTTTAGCATCACATCCTGGGGAACTGAACGTCACACTGGCGCCCTCTAACGTGGTCTAAAGGTCTGGTTTTACTCCGTAGAGTAGTTGTGTGTTTTGTGTTTTTTTATTTTTGTGAACGTTTTCTATTTATTTTTGGTTGCCCGTAACTAAAGTGTACGAGTCTGCTCATTTATAATCTTGTTGTTTTTTTTTATTCTGGAAAATTTCAAATTTATATATATATTATCAATTGTTGTCACGTATTCCAAATTAAATCTCTTTGTACGCATATATTGCATCTTTAATAATTTATTTCCCACTCTTTATTGTGTTCATGTAGTACTGCCAAACACAAAAGTGTTAACATTATTAATTATTTTGCGAGGTTGTACACATTAGTTGCAATTTCTTACTGCTTATTTTTTCTTTTGTTTTGTGAATGTGATTTTATTTTCATGCTTTATTTTTTTTTGGTTTTTGCCATTTTCACAACCATAACGTCTGTAGTCTGCTTTGTAACAGAACGGAGTTTTTTTTTAATACTTGTTCAACACCTTCCTTATTGCGGTGCATTTTAAGTTAAATATTTTCTGGTCTTATTAATTTACATTTGGGTATAATCCATGGATTTCCCTGTAAAATTTTTGTCGCTCCAAAAGGCTGAACTGGAGTATGAGGTGCAAATTAGGGGCACTACTCCGGCAGCTACTGTTCAGGATTTGCGAAAGCAAATTGCCAAATTAGGGCCGTTATTTCCTTCTGAGGATATTTTAGAAAGTCCATTTCAAATAGATGATGACTTGAAAGGAGCCAACGAAGTCCTCCTGAAGATCAAGTCTCTCCTTGATTCTTCGTTGGATAGGAATGCCGTGCTGCGAGTGCAAAACTATTTGCACCACCTGTATCACCGACTTAAGCGGATGGGGGTGGAAGAAGCCTCGCTACAGGCACATGAAGCCTGTATAGACGAATTTCAGGTTTTATTTCAGCGGTTCAATTCCGTTAAGGACGAGGTTGAAGTGGATAGGTTGGTGGCACCTATTGTACACAGCAATCCTGAACAGCAGCCAGCTATGCCTCCTTTTAATATAAATGTGTCATGCGATCGTGGTGTTACTAGTGAACTGCCTAAGATTAAGTTTGACGGAAAAACGTGCGTCCGGGCATTTATACAACGCATTACGGAATTTAGCAAAGCTAGGAACGTCTCTACTTCCAAACTTCTTTCTTTCGCCACGGAAATTTTTACTGGTGACGCATTACACTGGTTCCGCGGTGTCCAGGGCCAGGTATCTGATTGGGATGATTTAGTCGAACGACTTAAACAAGATTTTGATCAAGCAGATTTTGATTACCGGTTACTCTCAGAAATTCGTGCAAGGACTCAAGGTGAGACCGAAAATATTACTATATACTTGGCTATAATGTCTGGGCTGTTCGCGTGCTTATCCAAATCATTGTCAGAAGAGGACAAGCTGGAGATTCTTCTTCACAACATCAGGCCTTGCTATGCGAGCACATTGGCCTCAGCCACCAACATTGCTGATATTGACAGTCTTAAATCTTTATGTCGTAATTATGAAAACATACAAGCGCGTCTAACTGGTTTTCGTGAACCTCCCAAACAGACATCTGACACCATGGCACCCGAATTTGCGTATTGTGGTCATTCATCACATAAAAACAATACCAGTAACACGAATCAAAATTATAATCAAAATTCGAATTATAACTACAATAAAAACAAAACTTATCCTAATTATAAACCTAATAATAATAATAATAAATATGTACATGCGATGCATACTTCAAATTCTAAATCATTATTTTGTCCCAGGTGTCGTGTGAACACGCATAACTTGCGTCAGTGTCAAGCTGATAAGAACAGAATTGTTTGTTTTGTCTGTGGACGTGAGGGTGTAAAAACTCCTGAATGTCCAAATTGTAATAAACACAAGCCAGGTTCGTCAAAAAACTAGGGGACCTGCAGACTTGTGACAATTCTGTACAAAATAGTAAGTGTGATAACGAAGATTGGGTTAAATGGTTACAAACAGTAAATTTCTATTTTAATTCGTACAAAATCGACACAATTCTGCAGAACCAACCGGTTAAAGGCCCTCGGCCTTATGCTTCAGTACGGATTTATAACTTGACTTTGTTAGGTCTATTAGACTCCGGCTCAGCTGTCACCATAGTTGGTAATAATATTCATCACAGTTTGGAGCAGCACGGTATTCAACTTCAACAGGGTCCTAATATAACCGTCACTGCTGCTGGAGGTCAATCCATGAAAAGTATAGGTTTCATGAACTTGCCAATTAATTTTGAGGACACTTTTCATGTTGTCAAGGCTTTTGTTGTGCCAGACATTAACATAGACCTCGTTTTAGGTATAGACTTTTGGCACAAATTTCAGATTTTTCCAAAACACTTAACTAGCATTACCTTTTCTAGTGACTTTGTTTCCAATGCTAGTCTCGATGTAAATCGACCCTCCTTTTTGCAGGACTACGATCATTTATCTGATACTGAAAGGCCGCTAGCCGACAATATAATTGCACAATTTAACGATATCTCTTCCGAATCCAAGGGGTTGGGTGAGACTGGGTTGATAACTCACCGAATAGATACGGGAGATGCGCAGCCCATTCGACAGCGTTATTACAGGATGTCCCCAGAAAAACAGCGCATCTTAATCGAACAGGTGGACGAAATGTTAGCACTCGACGTTATCGAGAGCTGTGAAAGTGCTTGGTCTTCGCCGGTTCTAGTTGTGACCAAAAAGAATGGCCAGCCCCGTTTCTGTCTTGATAGCCGGAAATTGAACTCTGTCACGAAACGCGACGCGTACAATTTGCCGTACGTGTCTGAAATCTTGGACAATCTCCGTGACGCTCGCTATCTTACCAGCATAGATTTGTCCAAGGCGTTTTGGCAGATTCCAATTGCACCGGAGGACAGGGACAAGACGGCGTTCTACATTCCGGGCCGTGGTACCCTAAGATTTAAGCGTACAGCATTTGGCTTGACCAACGCACCGGCGACCCAGCAACGTTTGGTTGACATGCTTTTTAGGGAATTTGAGCTCAAGGTGTTCGCGTACCTCGATGACATCATCATCGTCTCGAGTGATTTTAATTCTCATGTCTCCCTTTTGCTTCGCGTGCTAGATAAATTAAAGCAGGCCAATCTGACGGTGAACCTCGAAAAGTGCCAGTTCTTTCGAAGTCAACTTAGGTACTTGGGCTATGTTGTTGACAGTGGTGGGCTACGTACTGATCCTGAGAAAGTGCAGGCCATCCTTAATTACCCGACACCTACTTGTCGGAAGGACATTAAGCGTTTCCTCGGGACCGCTACATGGTACCGTCGTTTTGTCCCTAGCTTCAGCACCATAGCCGGCCCTCTCAATAGGTTGACATCAAGCAAGAAGGGTGGCCCACCGTTCGTCTGGACTCCCGAAGCTGATGCTGCTTTCCAAAAACTTAAGGAGTGTCTCGTTTCCGCTCCAGTCCTTTCCTGCCCTGACTACGACAAGCCATTTGAAGTGCATACTGACGCTAGCAACTACGGCGTGGGAGCTATGCTAACACAGATCGTAGATGGTAAGGAGCACCCTATCGCTTATATGAGCAAGTCGTTGTCAGCGGCAGAAAAGAACTACAGTATTACGGAGCGTGAGACGCTGGCTGTAGTTGTAGCCTTAGAGCATTGGAGGTGTTATTTAGAGAACGGAAAGCCTTTCACCGTTTATACTGATCATAGTGCTTTAAAATGGTTCCTTTCTCTAAATAACCCTACCGGTAGGTTGGCTCGTTGGGGTGTTAGGTTGTCCGCTTTTCATTTCGAGCTGAAACATCGTCGCGGCGTTGACAACGTCATTCCGGATGCGCTTTCAAGGGCATTCCCAGTTAATGCAATAAGTACTTCAGGCTCGTTTTTGACGACAACCGACCCGTGGTACAAAAACATTTACAACTCGTGCTTAACAAAACCGCAGAATTTTTCTAATTTCCTCATAAAGAATAATTCTTTATTCAGACTTTCGAAAAATAAGCACGACCTGACTGATTTAACCTCTGAATTTTCTTGGAAGGAGGTTGTTCCGCGTGAGATTCGTGACCAGGTCATCCATGAAAATCACGCAGAACCTACTGCCGGACATCTTGGCATTTTTAAAACGTACCGTCGTCTTGCGTTGCGTTATTTCTGGCCAGGCATGCACCAAGACGTCGTGAAATTTGTTGGTTCCTGTCCAAAGTGTCTCGCTTATAAGGCCCAGAACCATCCTACCTTGGGTGAAATGGGACGTCCTAAAAAATGTAGCCGTCCGTTTCAGGTTATTTCTATAGATCTTATGGGTCCCTTGCCCGTCACCCGTAAGCAGAACAGCTACATATTAGTTGTCACTTGTTGTTTTACTAAGTTTTGCCTCGTAACTTCTTTGCGAGCAGCCACTGCTGTTGCGGTCTGTAAATTTCTGGAAGACTGCGTTTTTCTCATACATGGAGTTCCGCAGACTATTTATTTGGACAATGGGAGTCAATTCATAAGCAAGGTCACGGAATCGCTTTTCAAACAGTACAAGGTGCCTAACGTAAACTTCACGCCAAAATATACTCCGCAAGTCAATCTTGTCGAACGACACAATCGTACGATCATCACGTGCCTGTCGACATTTGTGGAGGACGATCATCGTTCGTGGGATACTTTCATTCCGAAAGTGCAGTTCGCCATAAACAATTCGGTGAATGAGGCAACTGGGTTTACTCCTTCATTCTTGGTATACGGTAGAGAGATCGTTACTTGCGGCTCACATTATGTAAATGATGAACAAGCTGATGATGAGCTTGTATTCCTTCCACGTGATGTATATGCCGAAAATGTGGGTGGCCTTTCGGAAATATTTAATAAGGTCCAAAGCAAACTCTGGCAAGCTCATGTTAAAAACACGTGTCATTACAATCTGCGTCGTAAACCCATGGAGTTTCAAGTTGGCGACGTCGTAATGAAGCGTGCGTATGTTCTCAGCGACAAAGATAAGTTTTTTTGCAAGAAACTGGCACCAAAATTCTTAAAATGCCGCATTATAGAGAAAAAATCCCCATTAGTTTATGTACTTGAAGACATGGCAGGAAAGAATATTGGCACTTGGCATATAAAAGATTTGAAAATGATTGGTTTTAATAAATAATTAAATATAATGTAGGACGTGTAATAAAGGATGATAAAATAATTATTGTGCATTACTTACCTTTGCTCACTTTATACTATCTAGACTACTCATAACTCTCGTATGGGTCACTATTATCCAAAATAAAATGGTAACCTCAATTAATGGAAAAGTCGCATTAGTAACCTTTGATATGGTAACTATAGCTCGTTCGCAAGCGTGATGTATGAAAGTTTGAACTATGTATGGGTAAATACGTTAGTTTGACTTAGGAGTACGGATTTTATTTTTTATATAACAAAATCCTTCCGTGACGCGGCGGGTAATGTAACGTTGCACGTACATGTATTATTATTATTATTATATAACAAGATACTTATTCCCTAAAACCTACATAAATTACATCATTTAAAATAAAAAGTAAACTAAAAACATAAATAAACAAATAATAACTAAATCTATTAAACACTAACTATTAACTAAACATGAATAAAACAGCTATAAGTAACAAATAATTATAAATAACAACTATAAAAAAAACATCGGACGGAAAACAAGCAGAAATATACTAAACGTTCAACACTTGTGCGCGCGACGATAAACTACTTTGAGTCGAGATAAGAGAATAGCGCACGGATTGGCTGTCGCCTATTTGACGAGTTCTGCATCTGAATGTTCGGGACGCTTTGCTAACGGCGATTGCGAATTATTTCTTTCCGTGGTACACCTGTGCCGGAGCGTTCACTAGTTTCATCTAAGTGTCGTCTTACGAGCCGGTACACATTAAAAAGTACCTATTTAATTTCGCCGTCCTTCCTCCAACGTATTTGGACAATAATTTTAATTATAAATAAATTCAGTGTTTGTGTCCGCACCCCGATAGGGGTGCGTAATTACGGCTTAGGAAATCCGACCTTACGGCCTTAGGGATAAGATTCAGGGATTCCGGCAGCGCCTTATCACCGCCTTACCACCTCGCAGCCGTGAAGTACATGACACCAGCTACCCGGTGCGCCCCGGTCTACCACCAGCTCCGCGACCGGTCAACTCCTCGCAGCCGCCTTCGCCGACTACGTTCGCCTTCCAGGAGAGTACCGAACTACGCGAGTCAAACCAGACGGGCTTCACCCCCACGACCAATATTTTTAAATAAATTGTTATTTTGTTGTTGACTTCAGTTGTTTCCTTTAGCATCACATCCTGGGGAACTGAACGTCACAATTTTCGACAATGAATTCTCGTTAGCACACACATCTATGTTAACATCTGTATTTGATTTTAATAGATACCGAGTTGTGGCTTCGACTGTCAAATCAAACTGCGTTACACCACAGGCGCGACAGCGGTCTATCGGTGTAACTCGGGCGTCGGTGACCTTGTAATGCCAAATCCTTCGACAAGGCATTCACGTGAATGCCTTTCCCCACCTCGCGCGTCCCGCGCTCGCTCTTCGACACGCACATAAGGCGTGAGTTTTGTTACTGCACACAAGTGTCGCTGTCGTTTCTTTTTACGGTAGTATATATATTCTTTGGTTACACCAAGGTAATAATGATGAGCGGGTAACACCGCGCGGCACAGCTAGTATTCTCTTAAATCGCTTAATGTCTATGACTTGCGGTGGATGCTGAGCTACTGGCGGCTCTTATTCAACAAGCACGCTCTTATTAAACGTAATCACTGCGTAAAATAGTTGAACAAAACGACTTTCAACTTTAACTTGACGGGGAAACAGGCTTTCAGTTAACCTCTGAAAAAAAACTGCATTCTGTTTAACCAATTTTCAATGTATGTGTGTCTTGTGTATTTATTTGTGTGCCTACTTAGATAATTAGCCCCTAAACGAATAAATCTATTTGTAAATTTATGAAACATATTGTAGGTAATGTCTCATTATTTTAAATGTCACATTTTTTTATATTGAATACAATGATATACATGCGCTCACACCTGGTTTAAAGCATAAAAAACCGGCCAAGTGCGAGTCGGACTCGCGTACCGAGGGTTCCGTACAAACACTTTCCATCCCTAAGTGGTTAAGTTAAGATTGCACCTGGTATGTATAGCGCCCCATATAAATTAGGTGCAAAGTTAGGTATTAATAGGTATTAAAAAAAAAACTACTTACTAGATCCCGTTCAAAACAATTTTAGTTGGTAGTTTTTATAGTAATGTACATCATATGTTTTTTTTAGATTTTTCATTTTCTTATTTTAGAAGTTAGAGGGGGGGGACCAACTTTTTTCCACTTTGGAAGCGTCTGTCACGCAAACTATTCGGTTTAGAAAAAAAATATTTTAGAAACCTCGATATCATTTTTGAAGACCTATCCATAAATACCCCACACGTATGTGTTTGATGAAAAAAAAATTTTTGCGTTTCAGTTCTAAATATGGGAAGCCCCCAATATTTATTATTATTTTTTTATTTTTCTATCAAAATCTTAAAGCGGTTCACAGAATACATCTACCTACCAAGTTTCATCAGTATAGCTCTTATATTTTCGGAAAAAAAATGGCTGTGACATACGGACGGACAGACGGACAGACAGACAGACATGATGAATCTATAAGGGTTCCGTTTTTTGCCATTTGGCTACGGAACCCTAAAAAGGTGGCGCTAAGCCAATCTACATATATGTTTGTGTAATGTGAATGTTACTGTCGTATTTAAATAAATCTATCAATTTACTTAGTAAAAAAATATTTTTTTTTTTGTCAGATCTTCCAGATCCTTGTTGGTTAAGTAATAAGATTAAATTATAAAAAAAGCCGGTCAAGTGCAAGTCATACTCGCGCACGATGGACTCCGTACCATCAAATAAAAAAATAAATATTTAAGGGGGGCTCCCATACAACAAACTTACAGATAATGGTACGGAACCCTTAGTGCACGAGTCCCGCTCGCACTTGGCCGGTTTTTTGTTATAGTGGCAATAGAAATACATCACCTGTGAAAATGTCAACTGTCTTTTGCTATCACGGTTCATGAGATACAGCCTGGTGACAGACAGACAGACAAGGGGACTGACGGACAGTGGAGTCTTAGTAATAGGGTCTCGTTTTTAGCCTTTGGGTATGGACCCCCAAAAAGTGAGACCTAAAATTCCAGCTGCTTTCGAATTGCATTTCATTTAGCTAAATTTTGTAAAAATCTTATTCCTGAGGAAACCTAACTGAGTAGGCACTTTACATTTAAATACGAATAAAAAATCATACAAAACGCAAGCATTTCATTACCTTGTAGGTATACAATTTAATATACACGTTGGGTTGTAAATCAAGGCACCGTTGAAATCGCCGTTTTTCTATTTAACGTTTCAGAAACTTTCATAAACCACTCATACCCTAGGTATGTTTTAAATCCTATAACCGGTTAGTAAATATTAATTTATTATTTTCTCTCGACTCCAACGACCTTCACCAGGACATCAGTCCACCTTTTGGGGGGGGCCTAGCCACGCTGCATCGTTCGGTGCGTGGTCGCCACTCAAGAACTCAATGGCCCCAGCGGCCTTCGGTTTTACGATCGATGTGCCCTGCCAAAGTTTTGCTATCCTTCGGGCTATGTCGGTTACCCTGGTTTTTCTACGGATCTCTTCATTTCTGATTCGATCTCGCAAAGAAACTGCGAGAATTAGCTCTCTCCGTTACTCTCTGAGTGACTTTGAGCCTTCTTATAAGGCCCAGACAAGACGCTGTGATCCAGGCGCTGGATGCGGGCGGCGCAGGACCGGTCATGGTGGCGTTCTCTGGGGGAGGCCTATGTCCAGCAGTGGACGTATTTACTATTGCGGAAATCTATATTAATTAAAATAATAATATTGCTTTGCTAATCCGCGATATAATAACGTACCAGTTAATTAGTGCTAACCCGTTATACTTATTTGCGTATTTTTTTTGCATACATGCATTTTATGGTCCCGTCGGAGGAGGATGGGAAAATAAATACGCAAATAAATGTAACAATCCACCACCAAAATAACAAAACGTACTCTACACGTGTTTCGCCCCTATACGAGGCATCATCAGGAGATGTTGGCGGTCTGGACTCTGACAACCGAATCATCTCGTTTCCTCATGGATCATAGGACTTTAAACTAACAAACATACGAATTAGTAACGAGGTCACAAATTATTATAGGTATGCTACGCAAGTCCGTCTTGTCTAGCTTATGAGGTGACCACCATCGATATGATCACACATTTCTAATTAATACGTTTGATATGATACGTTCAATACGTCAATACATATATTATGATATTTAGGACAGGTGCCAGAACAGGTGTAAATAGAACATTAGTTCTACTTACCCTTATTTATATTATGTTTTTACAAATACCCGAGGTGCTCAAGGTTAAACACGAGAAAAACCGTGTGTAGAGAACCTATTAACGCCAGTACTGTGTCAAGCGAAAACAGGAAATAAGCGACCAATACGGGCGTTCCTTAGTTCGGACCAAAATCGATTAGTACAAGATCCCTTGACATTCTCCGGCCAAAACCCTATTTTATTTTCCGCTCCCCCACACACGGTTACATTTTTATAATGGATACGTTTAAAAGCAGTGAACTGCAATGCGCCAGGCGTGAGCGGGCTGAGAATGAGCCAATCTCAGGCCGGCGAACAGTATTTCGCTGTTAAGTTTCGAGGCGATACAAAGAAAATACTTGGAATTAAACGGGTACGTGGGGATTTACAATTATTTCCGACATTGCTGGGATCAGAGTTGGGAGTTTTTGTAGACGTTCGGATACGTTAGATGAAGTATTTTTAACTTTCTGAATTTCAGCCCCTTGTTTCGCAACATGTCGGGCCGCTCGTGACAATTTCACGTGAGTGTAAACCGCTACATTTAATTAAAATACTTAAACGGGTTTACTCACGTCGTAGAAGTCGAATAACGCTCGACATCTTTCGAATCGGTACGCGATTCATCATCAGGAGAGACGATCAGTCGCGGCGGCGGCCAACTGAACACGCTACATATAATCATTAAATATGTCTCACGAAAGTTCTAATACGAGCAATAAAGGAGAATATTTTAGGAAAAGTGTCCAGCTGTAAGCAGAAACTAATATTTCCAATTGCAATAGCGCTAGAGTAGTAAGATAGTATGATAAAAAAAACGGATTATATCGCGTCATATTAATTATTTGAGCCTCCCTGACGTTCCGGTAGCTTTACAGTTACCGATGTCAAAGGTTGACTGAGAAAATCTAAATTTTTCTCTGTCAAAGTTACATGAAAGTAAGTAAATTTAAGTGTCAAAATTATTAAAATGTGTGACAGTCGTCGAAATCGAACAAAAATAAAAAAAATTAAGAGGCCTTATTCCTTTTAAAATGCTGATTGTTTTAGACATTTTTCCCCATGATCAAACATGTTTATTAACATATTATTGATATTACTACCTAGAACAGGGCTATTGGGATTTATTGGAATATATTTGAAAAGTACAGTTTGAAGTTTTCATTGATAATTTTTGTTTCAAAAACTACTCGAAATTGACAAAATTCACGCGGAAAATTAGTTATTTCAACTTATTTTCGACTGCACGCAATGAAAGCATGAAATAGCTATGTTACTACCTAGAACTCGGGGAAAAGTATTATTGACTTCAAAAAGTTGGTTGAAATTATCAATATTATTTGTCATAATATGAAAAAAAAAATTAAAAGGAATAAGGCCTCTTAACAAGTTTTAGACGGAGTGAACGGTGTCAAGTTTTTTTTTCGGGACGCAGAGTAATTCTTACTTACGGAAAATGAACAATTTAGTTCATGATGTCTTTTTTTTGTGTATAAACCTTTGCTAAGCAATTGTAACTACATTCTGCCACAGTAGCGGGAAAGGAGGACGCCAGGAAAGAAAGGGCTTGCCGGCTGAGTCGGATAGTGACAGGAAACGGGCAAGCACTTTTCGCGGCTAAGGCATGTATACATAGTATCTTTCTCAAACATATATGCAACGAAATAAAAACATACACCACTCAAATATTTAGAAATATGTTTCTTCCCGGCCTAGACCTTCAATTTTGTATGAAATTCCTTTACAGTTCTCTCGAGTTGTTCCTCCCGAAACGTGATACTTCGAAGCCTTTTATAACGCACGTTATGACGACATTTTATGGCATGTCTGAGAAAATATTATTAATTCATATAAATTATAATTATCTTCCATAACTCAGGTTCATAGGGTAAACGCCATCGACAGTCATAATATTAATTTAATTCCGAGAATCATTTTAGAGGAGCGGTTAAGAACAAGAAATGAATAGTAACCGTTAGTCCAGTAATTCTATGTAATCAATGTATGGGAAAGACAAACAAATTAATAAAGTTTTGAAACTTGTGTGGCATGAGACCTTTGGGTGTGGTGTTTGTTGTGTAGGCTGTTAGGCAATGCACTAATTCTCGTTTTGTATGTGATGGACGGCAGCGCGGTAGCATAGCAATAAAATCACTTTTTACTTTTGGAAACGTGTATTGCGACCATTTTGGTTAGCACAAAGAGAGTGAAGGCGCGTCTATATCGTCATAGACAACAAAACATAGAAATGGTATAAAATAAGTAGTACCAACTTATGAAACTAAACTAATATTAATGTTGGAGTTCCCAACATGCTGGGGCCACAGCAGAGGATGCCATCATAAACTTACTGTCTACAGGATAGAAAACTTAAATGCTTCAGCAGCAGCCAGCATAATGGTAACATAATGTCCAACAATGAAGTTAAGATTAAAAAAGACTCATTCAATATTTTTTTTACAGCTATTTCAAACTAATTAGTTTATATTGTAGTGAATATTGTATGTAGTATTGAGTTTGTACAAATCTTATTATTATTATTTTTTGAATAATATTACAAATGCAATAATTGAACGTATGTAATTTAAACGTAGGTATTTATACTCATTCTCTGTTAAACAATTAAATAAACTAGAAACGAATTGAAAAGGACAAGCCTTGTTTTTCAGCACAATGGTACTACATTACAAGGTAAGTAAATTATCAAAACGTCATTACATTAAATAGAATTAAATTTTGAATAAATGATATATTCTTAACAAAGATTAGTTTTAATTGAACCCTCAAGCCTTTAAAAGGATACTTAAGATCTACTTTAGTTAAGGAAAACCAGAATACAGAAAATACTTCGTTGAATAATCTAATAATCAAACAAAAGGCAACATCATGTTAGTGGTAAAAGTGTGGCAGCTATTAGCCTATTTATTACATGATATTTGTCATATTACTAAGCAATATACATTAACATATTGTTTTTTTTTTTACTTATCTATATATGATAATGCTGTATGACAACTGAGACACGTTTTATTATAACTTACTATCTATAACTTATATTCTATAACAACAGTTTATTCAATAGGTAGTACAGCAAACCCACTTAATGACCTCTTATACACCTTTTTATTGGGGGTCATAAGGTCAACAACCCTGACCTTGTTATCATTACCAGGGTATACTTTGACTATCCTGGCCATAGGCCATGACATGGGCGGGGCGTTAGGCTCCTTCATAATCACCAGAGCGCCCACTTCAACGTTAGACTTAGTATTGCGCCATTTAGGACGACATTGTAAAACATTCAAGTAATACTTATGCCATACCTTCCAAAAGTGACTTTTTATCTTGTTACACATTTCCCAAAAATTTACTTTATTCGTTGGTGTGTCAGCCAAGTCTGCTTCTGGAAAGGATGTCATTGAAGTACCAATCAAAAAATGACCAGGTGTTAGGTAGCTGAAATCATTGATATCATTCGTTGTCACAGGTAACAGCGGTCTGGAATTTAATACAGCTTCGATTTGACACAATACAGTATTCAGCTGTTCATAAGTCAGAACATAATTTTGTATGATACGCTTCAAGTGATACTTTGTGCTTTTTACAGCAGCTTCAGCAAGTCCAGCAAATACTGGTGAGTAACTCGGCACAAAATGAAAGGCAATGTTTTGCTGTGCTGCATAACCTTGCACCAGTTTTTGATGTTCTTGCGAAGTATTTAATTTGTACAGCTCAATTAATTTGTTATTTGCCCCCTTAAAGGATCCGCCGTTATCGGTAAATACGTCAGTTGGCAAGCCTCTTCGCGCTATGAAGCGTTTAAAACAAGCAAGAAATGCATCAGTGGTTAAGTCCGAGGAGAGCTCTAGATGTATGGCCTTGGTTACAAAGCATACAAATACACATATATAGCCTTTTGTTTGTAGAGCTCTTCTCACACGCGAGTTTTTAACAGCTATAGGGCCAGCAAAATCGATCCCTATCTTTTGAAACACTCTACAAGCGTTGACCCTTTCAGGTGGCAAATTACCCATCAATTGTTTGGCACATTCAGCTTTCTGTCTGAAACAAGGCAAACATTTATTAACAATATTTTTCACATAGCTGAGGCCATTAACAATCCAGTATTTTTCATTCAAACCTGACAATAACAGTTTAGGTGGAGCATGGAGCAATCTAAGATGTTCATGCTTTACAATAAGATTGGTTATACGAGATTCTCTGGGTAATATTATGGGGTGCTTTTGTGAGAATGACACATTTGAGTTTTTTATCCTGCCACCAACTCTCAGAATACCTTGACCATCAAGAAAGGGATGTAAAGGGTTAAGTGTACCTTTAACGTTTTCTTTATTAGAGTTTAAATCATTTATTTCATTTTTGAAATGAATACTCTGTTCATGTCGTAGAATTTGAAATAAAGCCTTTTGCAATTCGTTTGACGACAAGAAATCTATTTTTCTCGAGTTTTTATTTTTTATGTTATAACAAAACCTGTTTATATAAGCCATTACACGTATCATTTTATTGAGGTCTGAAAATCTGTCGCAAAACTCATAAAATAAGTTTTCTTTTTGCGTTACGAGAGATACCTTGGTATTAGGAAGCTGCTTCTTCGTTTCAGGCAGGTCATCAAATGACGGTGAGGCGGAATTATTAACAAATTGATAGTTACCATTTTGCAGAAATTCAGGGCCCTGCCAGTACAAAGTCATGTGACGTAGCTCTTCAGGATCTGCGCCTCTGCTTATACAATCGGACGGATTATCCTCGCTGCTCACATAAAGCCACCGCCATCTAGAGGTTAGATCTCGAATCAACTTTACCCTATTTGCGACATAAGCTTGCAGCTTCATCGGTTCAGTGTTAGCCCATGCCAATGCAATTTGTGAATCGGAAAATAAAATGACATCTTGAATGTCTATCTTTAACTTTAGAGTTTCATAAACACGGTTCATCAGCTTGGCTAGTAAAAGCATGGCATTCAGTTCCAATCGCGGTGTGCTAAGTGCATCTTTGTCGAGGGGGTTGATTCGAGACTTAGAGCAAAGTAAGGAAAGCGTAGCATTACCAGACTTGTTGACCACTCGAAGATAAACACAGCACCCATAAGCAGTGGAGCTTGAAGCATCAGCAAACCCAATCAGTTGAAGTGCAATAGCATCAGGTGGGATAGGTATGTTTCTATTTATAGTAAAAGGTTTCATTTGAGATATTTGTTTTGCAAATGATAACCACTCTAAACGTAATGGCTCTGAGGGAACCTCAGACCAACCAATTTTTTCAGACCAGATTTTTTGCATGAAAGCCTTAGCTCTCACAATAATCGGATTTAAATATCCTACGGGATCAAAAAATTTGGAAATATAACTCAGTATATCTCTTTTGGTGGGATACTCCTTATTAAACGGTTCTGGGCAAGAAAAGACAAAACAATCCTCTCTTACATTAAGTGTCAAGCCAAGTGTTTTTAGGTATAAATTATTCTTTTGTAATTCAAGATCATCAAAATGCTGTTTTTCTGATGGAATTCCATATAAGATGAACTGATTGTTCGAGGCCCATTTATGTGTATAAAAAGAACCTTTGCTTAATAAATCGCATAATTGCTGCTTTGCCTCCAATATTACATTTAAATCTGAGTGCGAGTAGCAGGCATCGTCAACATAAGTACAGTTTCTTATAATATAAGAAGCTAGAGGGAACTCGGTTTCATATTTATTCGCAAGTTCGAAGAGACATCGTGTAGCTAGGAAGCTACTGCTTTTTTGACCGTATGTGACGGTATCTAATTGGATGCATTTAATGGGTTCCTCAGGATTATTTCTCCACAAAATGTTTTGCATGCAAGCATGTTTTGGGTTAATGTTAACACAGCGAAACATGTGACGTATATCAGTAGAGAACGTATATTGTCCTAAGCGGAATAAAAGCATTATATCAAACAGCTCTTTTTGCACCATTGGCCCATTTAGCAAAATATCATTTAGCGACAAACGTTTGTCGGTACACTGAGAAGCATCAAAGACAACTCTGGTACGAGAACTTTTGCTGTTCTCATTAATGACAGCATGGTGCGGCATAAAATATATCGGCTGTGTCTCAAAGTCCAATGAATTAAAATTTATGTAATGTCCATGCCCTAAGTTCAAGTATTCATTGATGAACTTATCATAATCTGCGAGCAAATTTATGTTTTTGTGCAATTTCTTTTCCAGGTTAAGAAACCTATAATATGCATATTCAAATGAATTTCCAAGTGCATTATTTATCTCATCTAAAGGTAACTTTAAAGGCAAGTCAACCTGAAACTTATTGTTTTCATGTACAGTTGTGCTTTGAAAAACTTGTTCACACAAATCATGCTCTGACATTTTTTCTGAATAAGTTTCAGGTATACTTTCAGTTTTCCAAAATTGTTTTAAATTTTCATTGAGACCTGAGTCACATTCGAGACATAATAATGAGACCTTACTTGTATCAGAGCATGCATGGCGAGGCAGAGCCCCAGCAATGACATGCCCGAACCTTGTAGTTACGAAGTGTGGCTGTGTTGTTAAGTGATTAGCAGGCTGCGAAGCCGGTTGCTGGAGAGCAGCTTGTGGCTCCGGAATCAGTGCCTGAAAAAACACATCCGCACCAAGAAGCATGTTGATTTCTGATGGTTTGTAAAAATCTGTATCGGCTAAATTGACATCTGATGGAATGTTCAGAAGTGTTGTGTCAATTTTATATTGAGGGATTTTGCATGTAATTTTGTCCAATACATGAAAGTTTGTTGTAACTTTGTATGGGGTTGCAAGAGAGAAAATCTCCAATGGTATTGAATAATTCGCTGCATTACTGCTATTGCTGACACCGACTATATTTGTGATGTCTTTGTTCGGTGTTAATCCGAGGGTATCTATGACCTTGCTTGTGACAAGGGACACCTGTGAAGCTGAATCTAGAATTGCCTTCACATGGACAATACTACCTGTCCTTGTGAGGAGTTTCACTTTTACCGTGGGCAACAGTACCTTATCTCCTTTAAATGTAGAAATTAAAGACACCGTTTGCTTGGCTGGTGTATTGTTTTGTTGTGCCGGTTCCTGGTGAAGTAAGGTATTATGTGATTGCTTACATATATTGCACCGGAAATGAAAGCGACACTTGCCATTGTGAGGGTTCAGACAGATGTTACACAAACTATTATCTTTACAAAATTTTATCCTGTCACATGGTGCTAATATTTTAAATTTGTTACACTCAAATAATTTATGATTGGTAGACTTACAGTATGTACAGTTGAGTCCTGATCCTGAGGTAGTTACGTTCACCACTGCCTTTTGAAACCTGCCTGGAGCCACCAACTCAGCATTCTCCAACGCCAATGCCCTCCTCTCCAGGAACATGAGAAAGTCTGCCACCGTAGGTTCCGAGGCATCATTCCGCTCCAGTTGGTAGGCCCGCGAAGTGAAGCTATCTAATTTACGATACAAAATGGCTAATATAATTGGGTCCCAGGACTCGATGTTTACATTGAGGTTTTTGAGTGAAGCTAAACACTGTTTAACATTAGAAACGAAGCTTCTAAGGTTCGCTGGATTGGACTTGAAAAGAGTATTCATGTCAAGTAATGAATTTATGTGTTCATTTACTATCTTTGAAGTGTGATTGTACCTATCGTTTAACAACTTTAACGCTTCTTCATAACTATTCGCAGTTAAAGGGAGGTTTTTTATAATATCGAGTGGCTCTTTGTCTAAAAAGGACCTTAAATAGTACAACTTTTGAACCTTATCAATTGAGTTGTCGTTATGGATAATCGCACGAAATAAATTCATGAACGGTGTATACTCACAGTATTTTCCAGTGAAAGTACCAATTTGAATGGTAGGCAACTTAGTTTTAAATGTGGCACCCGCACACGTGTCTGAGGATGGCGTCGACTTTGTTTTAATTGATTCATTGAGGATTGTAAGTATATGGAAGTACTTTGCCTCAATGTCATCTACATCCTCAGTGTCGGCTTCGTCGTTTGCTAGAATTTGCTTGTTATAAGACTCGTATTCACTATACAATTCTACGAGTCGGCTTCGTTTGCTTTGTAAAGTAGAAACCAAGCTTAGTTCAACATCTTGGGGGTTCGACACGAATGTATATAATCGCGTAATCGAAGCTTTGGTGTAGCCTCGTGAGGCTTTTAATTGTTTTAAATCTACAGACATGTTTACGCACTTATATCACTACACTTCTTAGAAATTAACAATATTACAATCTTTAGAATATTAAAACCCGTTACTTCTAAGCGTCTATCAACCATAGATCACAGAACAGAGAAATACAGATGCAAAATATTAGTGTTGCAGCGCTTCTTCATCCGAAGTTGTAGTTCCGCTTTTTGCCGCACACCGCACTAACGCCGAATCGCCGGCGCAAGCTCCCAAGTGAAAGCGAGACGCAGATAGTCGATCTTCCGTCCTAGTCTGCCGTTCGAAGGTCGTTTTGTTGAATTGATGAATCGATGAACTTAAATTTTCTTTGAAGGTAGGTATTATTGAGGCACAAAATTATTACTCGCAGCCAGATATATCTTGATGAAATGAAATGCGTTGCTCCTTGACGAACACAAGACGTTGTACAAATATCGCAGTTTTGCACAAATCGTGGATTCTTGAGTAGTTCTGTTAGCACGATTGTGATGACTGATGAAGTGATGACTTGATTATTAGTAAATCTAGTAATATAATGTAATTTAATTTATTGCGATAGTGGCGAATATGTTATGTCGCGCCGCTTCGATGTTTTTCTTGCTTGCATGAATTGAAGATTAAAAATATCGACTCACGTTGACCGTTGATTAGTACTCGACGTCCAAGATAACTTAGATGATCGTAGTCGAGCCACGGTGATTTTAATTATTGTGAGTAAAATTGTAGATCGCTGCGACGAAGATTTTGCGTCGCTGGTACTTGATGCAAGTTTTCGCTCTTAGTGAGTTGTGTGAGTAATAAATGTAGACTCACGTTGGTGGTCGGTTTCCGATCTCGCCGCGCCGGCAAGCGTTCAACACACTCGTCTTCTCGAAGGACCATATGTTGTGTAGGCTGTTAGGCAATGCACTAATTCTCGTTTTGTATGTGATGGACGGCAGCGCGGTAGCATAGCAATAAAATCACTTTTTACTTTTGGAAACGTGTATTGCGACCATTTTGGTTAGCACAAAGAGAGTGAAGGCGCGTCTATATCGTCATAGACAACAAAACATAGAAATGGTATAAAATAAGTAGTACCAACTTATGAAACTAAACTAATATTAATGTTGGAGTTCCCAACAGTGTTCAAAACTCATAACTCTCCCCCCCCCCCCTCCACCTGACGCTACACCCCCCCTCGTAGTGAAATGTGTCCCTTTTATCGGTTTTTTCACCTTTCCTCGAAAACGGTTACACATACGGACAAAGCGTTAAAGACAAAAATAATCTTCATCAAATGGGCAACAAAAAAGGTTAAAGCCATATTTATATAGGCTTTATGGTATTCGAGGTATAGCTAGTTCAATTTTGGTAAAATAGACTAAAGCCAAAAAAAATACGTTGCCTGCTCAATTCCTTCTTAAATAATCTATAAAATAAATAAAAGAAAGCGCAGGACTTAAATCAATAGCTGGTCGGAAAAATAAGCTGTCATTAATTTTTTCTCGTGTCATTAAAAACTTCTGAGTATGTACCTAAACCTACAGTGATGAATTTTATTATGGCGGGAACTGTATAGAATGGCTTGTAGGAAGACGCACGCATTGTGACAAACCCATTCGCCTTGGTCACAAACCCCTAACCTTGTTTCTCTTGGAAGTGGAACAGTTGCGAATGAAAGCGTTAATAGTTTTGAGGCAAAACGTGTTGGTGAGGACATTCTCAGCAAAGCTGTGCAAGACGGAAAGAAATTTGGAGATCTCAAATTAAAAAGAACGAACATGATCAAAACACTAGCAAATTCAAAATCAGATAAAACAGGTCCACACTTAGAGAACGTTGACTCCACGCAGTTATTTCAAAGGATCATTTGCACCGTCCATACGCCAAAAGAACTGCAAATCTGTTTTTCCCACGAACTTGCAACAGTTCCTTTGTCATTGTTTGAAGAAACTGGTCAAATGAGGAAAACACTAAAATCTATGTTATATAAGATTTTCAACAACGCTGACGAGCCTACATTCGGTGAAGATAACAAATATTTTGTCTTAGATGGTGGTTCTCTTCTTCATCGAGTTATGTGGCCATCGGAAGGCACGTTTTCAGACATTTACTCCGCTTACGTATGTTATATTCGGAAGCATTACGGAGTAAATGGCATTGGCAATGGCAATGGTTGTGGTATTTGATGGATATGCCGATAACTCCGCAAGCACAAAGAGTAATGAAAGAATGAGACGTATTATCAACAACAAATGCCCTGAGATTGAGTTTAATGAAAGAACACAACTTTCCCAACCGAAACAAAGTCTGTTGAGTAATTTGAGTAATAAACAAAGACTAATTGCTCAACTGGCCAACAGATTTAAGAACGAAGGAATATCTACAGTATTGGCTAATGATGATGCAGATGATCTCATCATTCAAACGGCAATTGAAAAGTCTGTAAGGAATAAAAATGTCGTGGTTGTTGGGCAAGATGTCGATCTTTTGGTTCTTGCACTAGCTTTGACTCCCGCTGAACAAAATATTTACCTTTTGAAAGAGAGCCAAGGTACAGTTAAAAGCAGACTGTACAGTTCAAGTCTTTCTGATGCAGGATTGGTTCAAAGATGCAAAGACTCTATTCTATTCATTCACGCAATGACTGGATGTGATACAAAATCTTCATTTTTTTGGAAAAGGCAAGATACAAGCTGTTCAGTTATTCAACAAAAGAAAAGATCTGCAGGACCTTATAGGCATCTTCAACAACAAAAACGCCACTCATGAGCAAATCGATACTGCTGGCGAAAAGTTCATTCTAGCGTTATACGGCGCGAAGCCATCAGAAAATAGCCTTGATGAACACAGATTTATATTTTTCAATAAACTTGTTGGGCAAGCAAAAAGCGCAGTGCTACTATCAAAACTGCCGCCTACCTCATCTGCGGCACATCAGCATTCAAGGTGGGTCTATTTACAAGTTCAAGCATGGCTGGGTAATATATTAAATCCAGAAGAATGGGGCTGGACAAAAACCGACGCTTTCTTGAATCCTATACCCACAAAACAATCACCAGCTCCGGCTTCAATACTTAAATTGATATCGTGTGCTTGTAAGCAAGGCTGCGGAAAAAGATGCGGTTGCGTTAAAATTGGCCTGCGCTGCACAACAACGTGTAATAGTTGCCGGGGTCTAAGCTGTTTTAATAAAAATCAAGATTGCAATTAGCTTGAGCAAGATGAAGGGACTATTGATTAATGTTTTTATTTTCCTATTTAGACTTTTATTTATTTATTTATTTATTTAAATTAGTTACACAGCATAACAGTAAATAAACCAAAGTACTGTGTACTACAAAATTACATTACAAAGAAAAAAAAAACTTAAATCTGATTTGATTTAGTAATATTAAAATGGTTGTAACGATTCCACCTACAGCTTTTTATTTACTTCATTCCAATAAATAATGACTATATTGTCGTTAATCTGATGAAAAATTTCATTTTAGTTTTTTAACTAGCTACAGCTTGAAAACCGTCAAGCCTATCAAAATAAGATATAAGACATTTTTGTTTACAATTTAATGAGGATTATTTTTACTTTTGACATTTTTTTTGTATCTATCATAGTTTTCGAGAAAATGTGATAAAACCGATAAAAGGGACACATTTCACTGCGAGGGCGGGTGTAGCGTCAGGTGGAGGGGAGGGGAGAGTTGTGAGTTTTGAACACCACACCCAAAGGTATCATGCCACACAAGTTTGAAAACTTTATTAATTTGTTGGTCTGAAAAACACATAATTACCAGATTACGTAGGTCATTAAACATTATGCTTATAAAAATGTGTGAAATTTATGAAAGTCTCAGACGTGGAAAAGAAAAATGGCGTTCAACGGTGCGTTGATTTACAACCAACGTAAATGTGAAATTTAATAAAATGTATAAAACCCTTCCGTTTCGTATTCGTTTTCATTTGTAGATAAATGTTAAATTTTATTCCGTGTTGCAATTTTCTCACAAAACATATACCTACTTTAGATACACGTTGAAAGTAATGTCTTGACAACGTGATTGGCGCAGTTTGTACTGCACCTGCCTACTGAGCCGGCGGTCCTGGGTTCAAATCCCGGCCGCGGCAAATATTTGTGTGACGAACTCAAATCATGGGTGTTATATCTATCCAATAATGTATTTTCACTAAACGTATTTTTCATTTTTTGCCATACGTTCGGAAACGACGATAGCAGATTTGAAATAAAATAAAATATTGAAAATATACAAATGTGGATGATAACGGCAGTGGGGGGGTTAAAAGAGGAGTGAAGGGGGAGGTTGATGAAAAATCTTGTTTAGTGAAGAATGCCGGCTCCGTCTTCACAATTGAAGGCCCTGATAGTCTTCTGGTGCCTCTCACTGTCATGGAGACGGCTCGTATGACCGATATTTGTACTTTTACTTTTAGCCCGAAAATTATTTGTGAAGATGGTTTTTTCCCGTTTGGATGATAATTTGGATGCTGTTTTTTTCAAGAAATTAATATATGGGTGTTTTTACCTATATACATGTATTTATATGTATTGATGTATATCGTCGTCTAGTACCCATAATACAAGCTTTGGGACTAGGTCGATTTGTGTAAGATTTTCCGTTAATATTTATTTGTTTCGAGGATGTATGTAGATTTTGTTAACATACAATTTATTTATAAAGACTTGATAACAAAAACTATAAACGCTCGCTGATTCTTTGAAGTCTGACCAAAAAAATGTTAAGAACGTTAGGTCGTAACCACAGATCTAATTTCGTCCAACGCTTTCTTAGGCTTATTTCCTTTTTTATATAAAGGACTGCCAGGTGATAAGAAGATTGAGCCTATCTGATCAGGTTGGTTTGTTTTTAGTTTTCCATAATCTAGTATGTAGCTGGCAGCTAACAAGATTTTTTTACACTCTCGTAAAATATTATGATTTCCATTCAAACCATCAGGGCTATTTTAAAACGACCACTTTTGCTCCGCTGTGTGAAGGTAAAATGACGTACATTTCAAGTAGGGGAAGTGAAAATGTATTTAAAACCGTACCGTGTCGTACCGTAAATAAACAACTCTAGGCTTACATTGCAGGATTAAGGTATTGAAGGCATAAATTAATTATAATATTAATAACGAACAAATGGCTACAGATTGCGTAGACTGAATACAGGTTTATCAAATAGCACCAGCCTCCCCGATTAACGCTAAGAGCATTGTGGTCCAAGTGACCAGAATATGAGTATTAATTAATAATTATTCGTTTTTTTTTCTTAGATAATGCACTTTTTTTTTATTTTACATAGCAACAGCCGCGCTGATACAGCATTTGCGCCTTGTAGTCTAAGATCCCGATATAAAACGACCTTCACCGAGATGTTTATTTGATGAAAGTGTATTACTACAGTTCCCGCTATTTAACATTCAAATTTCACATATTGCAATATATTTCCAATATTTACAATAATAAAAACTAAAGATGGGCAAGGTCGTAAAATTGGCCTTATGCCACATAAAAGTGTAGTATGTAACAGAGTTACATATAAGTATCAGAAAAGATATGAAAAGGCAAATCTACAATGAAACGACATTGTTCATTTCGAAATTGTTAATTTTTTATATTATTAAGTTTAACTCTTGTTGTTTAATGTAAATTTATAATACAATAGTGAGCTGGCCTTTATACCACTTTTATGTAACGTTACATAGAAAACCGATTCATATTGTTACATACGTTACATAAAAGTCACATACAAGCGCTCTATTTCGACATTAAAATCCCAATTACATGACACTGCAACGAAGGAAAAACCACGCACACCGCCTCTTAGCACTAATCTAACATTAATATTACTATGTAATTTCACCTTTGAACAATATAATGCACAGTTACCTTTCAAATCACCAAACAATGTGTTTTTGAAAAGTCCGCAAACACGACCGTTCCCTTTGAATAGGCGGCACACGACTTAATATGGCCGGTAAAATAGCGGCGGTGCATAGACTAACTAAAAAATATTGTTGTCATTAAATAAATTTGGATTCTTCTATATAATTGCCAAGTTAAATACGACAATACGATAACATAATGTTTATTAATGAAATAAGCATTATGTTAACGTGCCATTTCGTTGCTAAGGTAGTCAAACTCTTCCAAGATTAAGTAACATACGGAAGCTTATTGAAATGCCCGTTGAATAATACAAAACACAAAAATAATCATTGTAAATAGGCAGGAGATAATTTTGCACACTTTTTTTTGTATTGGGGACGTTGTGATCACACATTATTAAATACAAAAAAAAATATTGACAGGTGATTTAACGTATTCCTCTATATTGAAACAAATAAAACAGATGTTGCTTTTCCCAAAAGAAAATTTGGAAATAAAGAATTTGAAGCATACTTTTTTTAAAACTAACAGCACATTTTGTTACTGGCGAAATATTCCTTTTTTGGCGGCCTTACCCAGATAAATATGAAATGAAATGTATTTTATATTTAATTAAATATGTCAATAAATATATTGCATATGGGTTGCCTAACAAATTTTAGTCCAGGGTATGTTTCATTTTTTTTATCCAGCCTGTTGGACTGTCCCACAGCCGGGCAAAGGCATTATTAATAATTAAAAAAATATATATTTTTAATTTTACCGGTTTGATTAATATTAGATAAATTCTATACCAATCGAAAGTATGAAGCCCATAGAATGTGCAAACGTTAGGTTGCCTATTCTTTTCCCGTCACAACTATCGGGTAGCCAGGTATAAACAGGTAAATCTATACCTACTAGCATTTTGCAACGGTCTGATTATTGAATTGAAATTAAATAAAATTAAAGATTATTTTATTATGAATTTATCTAATAATCAAACCGGTGAAATGTTTAAAAAAGATTTTTTTTTAATTTTTAACTAAACATACCTGGACTAAAATTTGTTAGGCAACCCATATGCAATATATTTATTGACATATTAAATTAAATATAAAATACATTACATCAAATAAACATCTCGGTGAAGGTCGTTTTATATTGGGATCCTATACTATTGCCGTCATCACGATCAAACACAGCTCATGATTAGGAGTCGCGAATCGATTCGAAGCATATCGAGCAATATTAGACCTCTACGACAAAATAGGTCATTTGATATGACACGACGATCTAATACAAAAGATAATGGAGGGGAAAATTGAAGGAAGGAGAGGAAGAGGAAGGCCGAGGATTAGCTATTTGGACCAGATCAAGATAAAGGTAGACGTCGGGTCGTATCGGGAAGTCAAAGAACTGGCGTTAAGTAGAACGGACTGGAGAGAACTGCACCGACAAGAGAGAAACTCTTAAATAATAATAATAACGACGCGAGTAAACCCGTTTCATATGTATTTTAATATGTCCGAGATTCACGGCAATTTTCTATGTAAAATATTTGAACAGTTCTTTCATTTCACTTAAGTACTTTCAATTTATTATTCATCATTATATCATCATTTCAAACCAGTCCCAGTTTCCAACAATCCGGTTCCGGTTCCGGTTGCTATACAGTAAACACCATCCTTAAGTCGTCTGCGGAAATAATTGTGAAACACTGGTTTATCAACACTATTGTGAAAAGTGACGCAATAACTAAGAACATTCAGTGACGCAAAACATTGTAGCTAAAAGTAACAGTGAAGATAATCTTTAAAAACAATAAAAATCTAAATTGTCATATCACATCCCCTTATTTGAGGTTATCTGAACAGTGAGTGAACGGCAGTGACACTGACATTGACAGTCACCAATCGTCTAGTACCCGAAATATTAATACGCGCTAGTGTTGCCAGCTCAAAGAAACAAAAACAAATTAGTAGTTTATTTATCTTTGTCGGTTCACGTTACCATGGAGGGCCAATTTCAAATGCTGTTTGACAACATGAAAACAGAAATGGAAAAACAAACAAACGTAATATTTGAAAAAAATTATGAAAGACTCGAACCACTGTTAGAAGAAAATAAAATCATGAAAAATAAAATAGAACACTTAGAGAAGAAAATAGAATATTTAGAGAAGGAAAAGAAGAAAAATAATATTTTAGTTTTTGGTTTGGAAGAAAAAGAAGAATCCTCTTTGGAGTTATTTCAAACAATTTTATTCAGGAAGCTTTAAGAAAGCACTCAAAAATAACCTTGGAACTAAACGATATATCAAAGATTCACCGTATCGGTCACAATCAAGAAAATAAAGTACGACCTGTCCTCATTGCTTTCACAAACGTTTGGAAAAGAAGCGAAGTACTAAAAAATAAAAAGAGCCTAAAAGACATGTATGTCACCGAAGATTTTCCTAAGGAAGTAATTGAAAAACGAAGGGAATTAAAACCAAAACTCATAGAAGAACGTGCGAAAGGAAACATTGCATATTTTAAATACGATCAACTTATAGTTAAGGAAGGAAATCCAAATAAAGAAAAAAGGAAAAGAGACAATTCAACTTCACCAGAACATCAATCTCAGGCCAAAAAATTAGTAAGTGATACCTCAGCAGCAACTAAAGAAAATATAAAAAATGCATTCGATTTGATGAGACCCAGATCGAACTCATTCTGCAGCACGAAACCAAACCAAACTAAGTAGCAACTAAATACCAGCAACCAGAAATGGAACAACCCCAACCCGGCTGGTCCCCGTGGGGTTGTCAGACTAGCACCCCCTAGAAACATACCCAAAGATCAAGAAAGGAATAACGATAAAATACACATTGCAACGTTAAATGCTAGAACACTAATGACGGACACAAGATTGGAAGAACTGGAGGAAGCCATACGATCAATAAAATGGGATATTATTGGACTTTGTGAAGTAAGACAAAAAGGAGAAGAAATACGAGAGTATAACGATTACATTTTTTATTATTATGGAGAAAAACAGGGCATATATGGAATGGGATTCTTAATAAAAAAATACATGAAAGATAACATAATTAGTTTTGAAGGAATATCGGATAGAATCACCGTTCTCAACATACAATTGCATTCACTTAAACAGCCATCTTCGATTATTCAAGTTCACGCTCCCACAGAACAAGACAAAAGAATAACAAAAGATAAATTCTACAAAGATCTATCACAATTAATGAAAAAGACAAACAAAAATGTAATCATATTAGGAGACTTTAATGCTAAGGTAGGCGTGAAATCAAATGAAAATGAATTTGTTTTAGGAAAATACAGCAGTGGGGTAAGGAATGATAACGGACAAAGACTCGTAGATTTTTCTTTTGCAAATAATCTTAAAATAATGAATACCTTCTTCAAAAAAGCAAAGTCAAGGAAGTGGACATGGCTATCTCCAAACGGCAGGGAAAAAAATGAAATTGATTTTATCCTAACAAGGGATAGTCGCATTTTTAGCGACGTCGATATAGTAAATAAGTTAAATTTCAACACAGATCACAGAATGGTAAGAGGCGTCATAAATTACAAAAATAAAAAATCTAGAAAAAATATTACCTCCTCAACCAGGAATTTAACAATAACAGCACCTATTCCACAAGATACATTAAATGAACTTGATAAAGATTTGGAAAAAATAATGAAATGTACGACACCCCAAGAAAAGTACAATTTTCTAGAGAAATCATTGAAAGGAGTAAGTCAAATGCGTAAAACAAATGAGAAGAAAAACAAGCTAGGTGAAGAAGCTATACAATTAATGAATAAGAGAAATAAAATGTTAGAAAAAAGGAAAGATAATAGACAAAGCATTGCAAAAATCAGTAAAGAAATCCAGGCGTCAATCCGAAAACATAGAAAGACAGAGAGAATGAAGGTATTGAAGGAACAAATAGAGAAAACTGGAGGAGTTAAAAAAGGCCTAAAACAACTGAAAGACTACACACAATGGATACCTAACATGAAAACCAAAAATAAGGGAAGAAATGAAGGAGTGACAACAGAACGGTCGTCAATAGCCAAAATTGCAACAGAATTCTATAAGACTCATCTCAAACGAGATACTGAAAAACACATTAAGTGTGATATCCAAACCCGTGACGAATCTATTTAACGATATATTAGAAAATGAACAAATACCTACTCAATGGACTAAGTCCACTATTGTTCTGTTACATAAAAAAGGAGACAAAAACGAAATAAACAACTACAGACCCATAAGCCTAATGTCGAATATATACAAAGTGTTCTCAAAAATAATACTCGGACAAATAACGAAACACCTCGAAGAAAATCAACCGAGAGAACAGGCAGGTTTCCGCACAGATTATTCCACCATCGATCACATCCATGTAGTAAAACAGATGATAGAAAAACTGAATGAATATAACCAAAAATACTACATGGCGTTTGTAGACTATAACAAGGCCTTCGACTCCTTGAGACACAACTTTATATGGACGACGCTAAAGAACCAGGGTGTAGAAAGCAAATACATAAATATCGTCAAAGAAATTTACAGAAACTCCACTGCAATGGTACAACTCGAAAGACAAGGAGAGGAATTTAGTATTCAAAGAGGCGTTAGACAGGGAGATCCACTTTCGCCGAAAATTTTCACAGCTGTTTTAGAGAATATTTTTCAAAATTTAGAATGGGAAGACTATGGAATCAATGTAAATGGAAAAAACCTAAACCATTTGAGGTTCGCTGACGACATTGTAATATTTGCAGAAAGGCCAGACATACTACAAACAATGTTGCAACAACTAGACAGTGAAAGCAGAAAAGCAGGACTAACCATGAATCCAACTAAAACAAAAATATTGACAAATACAATAAGGGAAAAGGTAGAAATAGGACAAGAGACGATCGAATATGTTAATGAATACATATATCTGGGACAACTAATATCCATAAACGACCAATACACGAAAGAGATAGATAGAAGAATAAGCAATACTTGGAAACGATACTGGTCACTAAAAGAAATATTTAAAAACGAGACAATACCTATGCAAATAAAAAGCAAACTGTATAACTCGTGTATACTTACATGTCTCACTTATGGGTGTCAGACTTGGCCTTCTACAAGCAAAAACAACCATAAACTGATAACCTGCCAACGTAGTATGGAACGGAGCATGCTAAGTATAAGGCTAAGTGATAGGTGGAAGACATCAAAAATAAGGAAAAGGACAAAAGTTAGTGATGTTCTATTAAAAATAAGACGTCTCAAATGGAGTTGGAGCGGACACATTATGAGAACAAATAGAGATAAATGGACAAAGGACATAATGGAATGGTATCCTAGGAATGGAAAAAGACGAAAAGGAAGGCAAATAAAGAGATGGGAAGATGACTTACCAAAAGGATGGAGAAGATCAGCTCGTGACAGGGAAGAGTGGAAGAGACTAGGGGAGGCCTATGTCCAAGGACAACCTGATCCATAAACTGGTTGCTGAATATACATACATATTTATAAGTGTTTACTGTATTTGGTCAGTGAATAAAGGCTTTTATTATTATTATTATTATAATGCATAGCTAATTGTATAATATTCTTTTTGTAAGACTGGCGGCAAACATTCTTTCCTTATTTTTTTTGATTATTTTGTAAACATAAAGCGGCTACCTAAAGGTTGTCTGGCAAAGATAGCTATTTAGCGACAAGACTGCCTGTTGTTGACCTCTGTTCATTTTTTTATTGTATATCTCTCATGTTTTGTTTCCGTGCATTTGAGGTGTGTAATAAAGTAGATTTGTATTGTATTGTAAAGCGGCAACTAAACAGGGACGTAGAAAGGCTGACTTGCCGGAGTGCCATATACCTTGCTTTCTTATAATGGTTTCATTGGATTGTCGTATCAGTACCAAGAAGAACGAACAAATCGCTGTCTCTTGTAACTCAAACCACCAACTTGTATACAAAATAACCCTTAACATAACAGTTATGGGGACTAAAATAGTGAAACAGCGCGCCAGCCTGGGGTCTAATGGGGCGGAAAATTCCCTATAACTCCCACGTGAAGGATTTGCCGGGATTTTTGCTGAGGATTGAAGTGCGTTTGTGGCTGACGACAGTTGTAATTAAGGTGGGAATGTTTGTTGGTTTGTTACAGGCGCGAGTGAGAATCCCATGACGTTCAACGTTTAGTGAAAAAAAAACCTATCATATTCTTTATTGAACCATGGTAAATACAAATGATGTTACAAAATATACATAGGCAAAACCTAAGTAAAAGATTCCTTTTTCTATCGCAGTATTTTAAGAGATATTAATTGTAAACAATTTAACTTTATTGATAATAAATAGAAGCAACACCAACCTTATAGTCACCCTATTCGACAAGACTTGGTCTGTACGGTATATGACAGTTTAACATAGCAATTAGGGTGACCATGAGACTCAGTAAATAAAAAAAAATATTTTATTAAGGAAATAACAAACAACGATTACGTATTGTTACGCCGGTAGGTTAGGTCAAAAACTTTGACCGCCAATTTCAGTGCTTTAGAAGCGTTTTCAGCAGGCAGAAAAATCATTTCAGGCCGTTTAAGGAGTTGCTCTATCACATTATCTAAAGATGAAAATTTCACCCAAGTTGCCGTCGTTTTCAGGCGCCTGAAACATATTTTCAGCCCGTTTTAGGGCACTCGTTATCTGACGACGCCATAACCTGAAAAGCCTTCAGGAGTTTTCAGGACCCCTTATGAACCTCTGAAGTACAAATCAGTATATGGCGAAATTTCCAGTAGGAGTGACACAGATAGCACCAGTAGAAAGGGATAGCTATACTCAGCACATTCAAGAAGTGTGTGACAGAGATATCACCACTAGAAAAGAGATAGCTATACTCAGAACATTCGAGAAGGGAGTGACAGAGTATCGTTAGACAGAGACATGTATGGCCGAGAATGTTCCCGGCACTCGAGCTGGTAGGAATATTCGCGCTTTATGTGGACAACAGATAGAGAGTTTGATTCCGCAGGATATAAATGACGCCGGCGGCCGCCGGCAGGCAGTTACGTTTTAATTGCGATACAGTGCGAGCAAAGGATAATCGGAGAGGAAGACTCTTAAGTGATTAGTGCGCTTTAAGTACAGTTTGCGTGAATAGTGAGTGCGTAATTTTTGTAATAGTGTGTGTGTTTTTAATTAGTGGATTTTAAGTACAGTTCGTGTGAATAGTTAATCACATCACATTATATTCAATTATTCTTGAATAAAAATAGCCTATGTGTTAAACCAGGTGTATGTAGTAGTATCGTGTATACAGAAATTGGCGTTCTATAATTGAATTTTGACGCAACTTCCACAACTACCCATTGCTTCAAAGTATCGGAAAGGAAAAAGGTATTAGCCGTTAAAAGCCAAGTCATTTCCTTGATCTTAAGGCGTGACATATCTCAGCATCTTAGCCCGATCCAAGGCCAACAAATTGCGTGGCTGGACCGGCGCACAGTACAAATAGTTACCAGTAGCTGGACCAATTGTCACAAATGGGCAGGGCACATTGCTTGTAGAACCGATGGCCGTTAGGGCAGAAAATGTTCTTGAGTGGGTAACCATGGACCGTAACACTCAGCGTGGGAAGGCCTCCAACAAGCTGGAGGAACGACCTGGTTGGGATCGCAAGTATAAGTTGGATGAGGGTGGCGCAAGACCGATCGTCATGGAGAACTTTGGGGGAGGCCTTTGTCCAGTAGTGGACGGTTTCCAGTGATATTATGATGGATGATGACGACCACAAATCACGAGTAGTATTAGTGTGATAGAGTAAACGGTCACGTTGCTTCTAGAACTACCTATAGAAAGGATTATAAAATGGTGACCATGCAAATAGAAGAAGATAGTGGGAGAGTAGGTACTCCTACAAGACGAGTCCGTTCCATCCAGTCTAGTCATCTTCAAGTAATCGGGAAACATACATTAAAAATAACATACTGGCGCGCGACGATATGAGAGCCTGCTTCGTTTTTGAAGTCGGTTACAACGACATCCTCGAGTTTTTACTCCGAGTATTAAATTTGGGTAATTTATACTGTACCCGAACTTTCCCGACGAGTGCCGATTAAGCCCGAAGCGCACGTGACTAATGTCCAGACCCTGACAAATGCTTTAGGAAACTTTGACCGGATTAAGTGAGATTTTTGCTGGTAGAATGATTTAAATCCATAAATCCGGGTTAGATCAGATGAATGATCGGGATTTTTGGGGACCGTGGAACTTGGATAATCGAGTGGTGTCACAACTTCTTGATTCCCTTGTGACCTTTAGATAAAACCGGCCAAGTGCGAGTCGGACTCGCGCACCGAGGGTTCCGTACAAACACTTTCCATCCCTAAGTGGTTAAGTTAAGTTTGCACCTGGTATGTATAGCGCCCCATATAAATTAGGTGCAAAGTTAGGTATTAAAAAAAAACTACTTACTAGATCTCGTTCAAAACAATTTTCGTTGGTAGTTTTTATAGTAATGTACATCATATGTTTTTTTTAGATTTTTCATTTTCTTATTTTAGAAGTTAGAGGGGGGGCGGGGGACCAACTATTTTCCACTTTGGAAGCGTCTGTCACGCAAACTATTCGGTTTAGAAAAAAAATATTGTAGAAACCTTGATATCATTTTTGAAGACCTATCCATAGATACCCCACACGTATGTGTTTGATAAAAAAAAAAATTTGAGTTTCAGTTCTAAGTATGGGGAGCCCCCAATATTTATTATTATATTTTTTATTTTTGCATCAAAATCTTAAATGCGGTTTACAGAATAGGTACCTACATCTACTTACCAAGTTTCAACGGTATAGCTCTGATAGTTTCGGAAAAAATGGCTGTGACATACGGACGGACAGACGGACAGACGGACAGACAGACATGACGAATCTATAAGGGTTCCGTTTTTTGCCATTTGGCTACGGAACCCTAAAAAGGGTCACGGAATTACGAAGCGCCGCTGGTGTGGCAACTGAGTTTAAGCAGGCAATTCATTTTGCCTAGTTTTTAGGGTTCCGTACCCAAATGGTGGCAGTCTTCCTCTGATGATAGTCTTATCCTATCTTACCTTATTTTAAAAATGTTTTTTTTTGCTAGTCGCGATTTAAAAAGTTACACACATTATTATAAATATTTAGGAAAGGCATCTTAGGCAATTACGACCATGGAATAAATGTGTCATTTGATGATATCATAAGCAGAATATTTTGAGAGCTGCCTAAGCTTCAGGACAAGTGTTCCGTTTCTATGATATCATCAAAAGACGCATTTTATCGCAATTGCCTCAGGTAACCTTACAATAAATAAATAAAATCTTCAACGTTTTTTTGACAAATGCAATTCGTCATTATTTTTAAATGCCAATACAACCCTCACAATCGTTATTTAACTCAGCAAAACCTTGCCGACAACAAGGATAAATCCGCAGCGAACATCCTATCACAACTCATAAATTGCGGAACAATTCTACGGGACAAACGCAAAAACCATAACAAATTGCACATTTATTGCTGAAACGGGTCAATATGGCGGAAATTCCCGATCGAATACCATTCCTAAGTCTTTCCGTTTTGGTTCAAAAACAAAAGGCTAACGAGGGAAACGAATGATCTTTTGTTTCTGTGTGTGTGAACATTTGAACAGAGAGCTATCGGCAGTGCCCAAGTGATGTGATTTGTATGTGAATTGGACTCCTTGTGGAGACGGTGGATTTGGCATTCGAAATTTACGAGGTTTAATTAATTGAAATATCTAGAATTCCAGCTTTCGGTGTGTTTGGTGGTAAATCACGCTGATGAGATTAGAAAATGACTCATCGAAAATATGTCAGAAAATATATTTTTTAATAAGTTTTATGCCAGATTTGCTAGAACAGATATACCTAATATTTCTTTGTTATTTTGTTCACCTGTGTTCTCTTTGTATGGAAAAAAGCAATATAAAAGTCAACACATCCCCAATGAGTTTCGTACCTAATTTAGAAAATTCATAATACTGAGACTTTGTGAATTACATGTAACGTGATAACGAACTAATAATACAACAGTACCAAAATATAAATTAAGCTTTATGTGGAAATCAAATGTACCGATATTAACGTCACATTTGGAAGGGCACGAATTTCTGTATTTCCTGATAAATATAATTGTTCGTAAAAGCTATTTTTTTTTGCGCAATTTTCTCATCGCCACTTAGCGACACGTCAGGATAAACTTACAAAACATCCAATTCTGAGTAACATACTTTGTGCGTAATGTGTTATATTTGTTGTTATGTTTTGATACTTAACGAGAAGCCTTAAAACCTTAGCGAGATTTTAAGAATCGAGCCAAAGGCGAGTTTTATAATAAAATCACACTAGTGTTTTAAAACCTAGTTATGCAGGGTGGAACATTTGTAAATACTGAGCTCACAGGATAGTGTCATTTGAGTGATCTACAATCGACTTATTATATGTGTAAAGCTGGATTTAAAAGTAAAAAATGTCATCAAAATAAAATATTTTAATATCAGTGACAACCCTACTAATTCAAAGGTATTATTCACGTTTTAAATTAACACCTGTCTTTAACTTAAGCGATGTTTAAAAGATGCTAGGGTTGATATGTGCAGATTTTTACACTAATGTTTAACAAACTGTATCTCAAAAATGGATAGAAATATTTACATAGGAGCTCATAAGCAGAGCAAAGTAGAGGCCAAATTAATGTCACCCTTGACAGCACCTTTTATACAGAATGACCAATCCAAATGGGTCAGTAGGGGGAAAATGAAAAGTATAGAGATAGGGAAATCTGTTCTTAAAAACCATGCTGCAGATTTTAGATTTAATAGAAACTGCATATTTTTATAATACTCATACCAAACCGGAAATTGAACCTGGTTTAAATTCTGTAAGTAATTGCATGTCGTCTTGTAACATTCTTTACAGCGGTTTTGACCGGGTTATGTATGAGATTTTTATAATAAGAAATAGTTATTTGTGCAACAAGAGAGCAAAGTTGTTTTTTGTTACGAGTGCTGATTTTGCGTCCCGAGCAAGCGAAGGATTCTACGTTTGAATCACGAGCGTAGCGAGTGATTCTATGTTAGAATCCTGAGTGTAGCGAGGGACTCAACAGCACGAGGTGCAAAAAACTTTGCTCTCGTGTAGCACACACAACTTTTCACCTCATCAGCGAGAACATACCTACCTATTCGACATTTTGTGCTATTTCTTCCAACGTATGCTTATATAGTCTTTGTTGCTGATTTCAATAATATTATTAATCAGAAAATAGAGAAGTGCTGCTTAAAAAGGAATAACAATATAATTTAATTAAAATTATAATCAACCAACCAACACGGTTATTGTCATTATTTGATCAAATTGGAAGATTTATCAGATACATGACGTGTTTATTTATAAATACATATTAGGTTATATTATGAGATGTTGTTTATAAATTGATTAATATTTTTACTCGTAAAACACCAAACAAAATAAATGCAAAAGAAAATACTTAACAATTACAATATGAACTCGGTATTTTTTAAGGTACGTTTCGAATATGCATCTATGATAAATGGTGAAACTATAAATTATTATTATATTTACAATAAGTAATAAGTTGAAAAATCTTATTTTATTTGAGCAATGATCTATTGTTTTATATAAAGGACACAATAGTTTTAATATTCGGTCTTTAATAAAAATATAATAAAGAAAAAAAAAATACGTTGCAATTAAAACTTTTTCGGGTGTTTTTAATGAGTTTTTTGGTATAACGCGTATCCGAACTGTTCTCAATCGAGGTCGGATTCGAAAATTGAATTTCAAATAGATAAGTTTCTATCCCTCTCTTTTATATACATAATATATGAAAGAAACAGAGTACATCGAGATTCAAATGATTAGAATTTTACATTGACGTATTAATTACATGGACACACAATCCGACGGAAAAAATGGCACCCTCCCAACTAATGCAAAATCATAAATCGCATTAGTTGGGCGATCAGTCTCGTTTAGACCATGACACGTGACGGGTCTCAAACATGACTTAATTTTCAGTGATAAATTGCAGAAATAACAGCTATAAAATAAAGAAAAAGGTCGGAATATTCTTTTTTACGCAGATTGTATTGATTAATTAACGAATCCTATGTAAAATCATAGCATATTTTAGATTAGAATTATTAACTTTGTCCCTACAAAATGCACCTCATCACAGAACAAAAATCTAAGGAGTCGCTATAGTTATATATTTTATTAATTAATAAAGGAGTGCAATAAATAATTATCCTATTTTTTATATTAAAATTCCCACGCGATCTTAAACAACGTGAAAAATTGAGGTCACGTTTAGTAAGAGACAGACGTCAAGAATAATTTCAGCCAAATAATTCGTCTCTCGTGTGTTCGTTCGGCATAATCATATATATATATATATTTTATGTTTAATCAAAAGAAGCGTAAAAGTCTTTCACTCAACACAGCTTTAATCTCAATAAAAACGTAAAAAAATGTCAATGTATACAAAAGAAGCGTAAAATGGTTATGTAGTGTTTGTGGTAGTAGGTATCTATACGTACATAAATAGATATACACTGTCTCAGGCGCACGTCACATAGGATGCTGCGTTTAGTTACACGCGAGTTTAGGGCGAGAGTGGACGCATGACATTGCTATGTGTGCGGCGGCGAGTGAGCCAGTGTTATGAACATATGCCTTTTACAGGCAGATCCTACAGGTTACATTAATAAATTAATAAAAATATTGCTCTGTTGTCATTGTTTTATTTGGTCTCAGAGTCTAGACACTGTCAGTTTAAACCTTTGAACGCCAAGAACACCTAAAGACAATGTGTGCTGCCGTGCATACTACGCCACCGACTTTCACGCCACGCCATCAAACTTTAAAGGGTTAAAAATGTTAATATTTTGCACTTGCCTTACTCTCATTTCACATACTAGAACAAGATGAGTTGAGAAATCATAATGTCATTATTAATGATCCCTTCTATGCAGTGTCGGGACCCTTTTATGCAGTTGGTTGTAACTTAATTTGTTATTAACAATTTACGAGATTATTTAGTTCAAACAACAAATATATTTTAATACCTAAATAAAATAATATTGAAAATATTTTTAGTATGTAAAACTATTAAAATCTGCTCCATTCGTGCCATGTTCCAAGTTTGACAAGAGACATGAGTCAGAATACGCTAAAAAAGTTAATTTACACGAAAAATATTTGTGGTAATAAGTACGTAAGCCAATTTGACACTTAATTGTTTAAGTAAAGAGTTATTTTGTACGAAGTAATTATGTTGTTGTAAATTATAAATAAGCGTTATTGGCATGTATTTGAACATGACAGCAGTGCCACTTTTTTCGACAATTTTGTTCGGGTCTGTGGCTCTATTATAAATAATACCTCAATGGAATTTTACATGAATTTTATAATTAACCTTTGGCTGAAGAATGACAATTCGTGGTCAGATATTGAAAAAATTAAAAAGCTACTTTCTACTCACGCTCGAAACAAAATCGCATTTTGTTCACTGTTATCTGACAGCAAAATCGCCATGTTTGAGCTGGTGAGGTGAAAATACAGTTTTTATTCAATCTAAAATCGACGCCATGGTTCTCAGGAACAGATTTCCCAATCTCTTATAGTTTGTGATTTCTGCCTACTGACCTATTTGGATTGCATACGTACAATAGTAAAAACGTTTGCGAACCGCCACTTTCAAATAATGTTTGAGAACATGTACTTTCGGTATTTGTTATATACACATTATATATACATTATTTAACATTTTCAACTCTTGCTCTTCTCATTTAACTTTACTTAAAAGTTGGCGATCTCCCTGAAGAATTTTCGCTGCTTAAACATTTAGTATTAATATTGTACCCGCTGTCTTACTCTGTGCAAGCACGACTTTTTTTTATTAACACTCCGTTACAACCGTGTCACAGAGTATAGGGGAAAGATTACCCACTGGGTCAGCACTATATTTAATCCGCACTGTGGAAATATTTGCAGATCTCTGTTCTGCTCAAACAAAGTTTTTGTAAGAATTAATTTTGTTTTTCCACCCTGTGAATTAACTAGGTAGGTGTCTGGTTTTTCTTGTAATTTGTGCGTTGCTGAATTATAGGGAAGGTGTACAACGACGGTGCGGACATCTGCTACTGTCAATCCCAATCTTCTACCTTGACGTGTAGGTACAAAATGGTGCACATTCACTAAATTTGGTGCTCGAATACTTAGAAGTGCAGTTACGACTAAATGAGGTAGTAGCATTGTAATTTTAGTTAGGCTATCTTATTTTGGTGCAAGTTTATATTTGTTTGTTTTTCATATTATTTTTAGGTGATACTAGTTCGGGTCCCAAAAATTTTTTTGGGTTTAAATTTTTTGTTGCCATAATCTATGTATAGAAACGTACCTGTACTTGCGTTACTGTATGTGCTACTCCGTGCCATGCACTTCACACACACATAACACACACACACACACACACACACACACGCGCGCACGCACGCACGCACGCACGCACGCACACACGCACGCACGCACGCACGCACGCACGCACGCACGCACGCACGCACGCACGCACGCACGCACACACACACACACACACACACACACACACACGCACACACACACACACACACACACACACACACACACACACACACACACACACGCACGCGCGCGCACAAACACACACCAACTGTGAAAAATATGTAAAAACTATGTAAATAACAAACAAAATATATTGAATTTCCAGTCCTTTCATTAAACTTTACCTCTCATTTATTTACGTCATTATCTCTAAAACTTCAAACAAACAAGAAATCTGATAATCTCCAGTCTCTAAATATCTAAAGTTTATGGACGGATCTTATGCTAATGGGGATATTTATGATGTCCATTAATAAAAATAAAAATAATCAAAATTCATTATTTAAGAAGCGTAATAAATATGAAATAAATATAAGTTTGTAAGAACTGTATTTTACTAAAATCCTTTATACTGTAATGCTGTAATTGACAAGTGCCGACCATCGTCATTTTTAGGGTTCCGTACCCAAAGGGTAAAAAACGGGACCCTATTACTAAGACTAGAGTCCGTCTGTCTGTCTGTCGGTCTGTCCGTCTGGCTGTCTGTCTGTTTGTCTGTTTGTCTGCCTGTCTGTCCGACAGTCACCAGGATGTATCTCATGAACCGTGATAATTATCTAGACAGTTGAAATTTTCACATAATATGTGAAAATTTCAAATTATGATGTATTTCTGTTGCCGCTAGAACAACAAATGCTAAAACAGAACAAAATAAATATTTAAGTGGGGCTCCCGTAGAACAAACGTGATCGGTTGCGTTAACTTTGCACCTCATTTTGTTTGCGGTGCCATAAATACCAGGTGCAAACTTATCTTAAACCCGTCAGTTTAAAGGGAAGGGTTGTACGGAACCCTCGGTGTGCGAGTCCGACTCACACTCCCTTCAGCCAAGAATATTGTAATCTAAAAATCATCATCATCATCATCAGTCGTTCACTCTTGGCAGAGTGGTCGTGGTTACGGCAATAGTGTCCACATTTGGGTTCTCGTTCTCATCCTTCCTCTGGCAGACAGCCGCTCTCGCGATGCATCTCCATTTCACCCGGTTGTCTGCGGAGCGAGTGCACTGCACCAAGGAGCTCCGTGTGGTCTTTTTAATAAGGTCGGTCCAGCGAGTCGGTGATCGGCCTCGTCCTCTCTAGCCTTCTATCTGGCCCTGGACTACCAATCTTTCCATGGAGTTATTATTTCGAGATATGTGGCCAAAGAACTTCAACACTCGGAGCTGCACAATTGACGAAAGTCTATCCTGGATCTGCAACTCTTTGGGGATAGAATTGTTGGTGCGTTTTTTTTTTTATTTTTTTTTTTTATTTTATTTATTCATATTTTAACACAGCATTACAGTTTACACTAAGACACTGTGAAAAACAGCAACATACGTAATGTATATACAAAAATTACAAATGAGGAACAACCACAAATACAACAATATTATTCAATCTTATTGCCGTCCATGGGATTGCCGCGACCCTGCCGTCCGTAAATGCCGTCCATGGGATCTTCAGAAGGCATCTCCAGCACCACATCTCCATCGCGTCAATCTTTCGCCTATCTTGAAGTCTTAAAGTCCAGGTTTCAGCGCCATAAAGAAATATTAGAATCTAAAAATATATCATTTAAAAAAATATTTTGGAAAATCCATGGTAAAGTAAAATAAAAGACCTGCAGTTTATAGATCCATACAGCAAGGGATTATTGAAACAAAATATAATCTAACGGTATCCCAAAAATTGTATCAACCCTATTGGGAGGTTTAGAAATTGGAAGTTCAACTCGACTGGGTAGTCGCTTTCAAAGTGGAACTTTTCCGACGATTGCGAAAAAGCAACAAAGCTGATTGCAGTTCACGCCAACGACGCGACGCCTGTTTTCACCAGCAAAGCTATTGAACCCAAATTGCATCAATGCATTTTAAGGCCGGCAAGTGACGTCAGCACAGATGATAACGCAGGATGTTTATTGGATTTGTTTGGACAATTGGCAGCTTACATGTCGCTACACATGGGAGTGCTAGAAATAGTTTTTTGCACAATTGCCCTAGTGCTTTGGCTATCTTTGAATATAGGCCTAAGAAGTGGAAGATGACGAAGAAAGAAATCCTCAACATTTGCTCAAGTGTGTGTGTGAGAGAGATTTTCTGATTGGCTAACGGACCGGGTATATAAAACCATCAGATGGGAATAACATCTGCTCAGAAGAGAGACAGAGTGAGAGAGACCAAGGTGAGCGGGAGATTAGAGACCTGGCATGAGTATTATCTTTCCGGTTAGCAAACAGACCGGATTTGTATATACTGGTTCTCCATTTCAATTCCGAATGGAAACTAGTTTCTACCGTTTTACAAGAGTTAGTAAAATCAGCGACAAAAGTTTGGAGAATAACAGTTCTGATTCTCTTGATAATAAAATCGTCTGCATTTTGAGCAGTCGTTGTTTCGCGAGAGTTTTGGGCCATGGAACGGAAACGATGCTCATGTATCGCAAATTTTATGGGGTACATAAATGTTTGTTGTTATAATGCGCTTCTACAGAGGACGGGAAAATGGTGATTGCCGGCTGAGGAGATAAAGACATTGACATAGACATCATTTATTGGTAACTGAGTAGGTTAATTACAAGTCACATATTCGCTTTAAAATTATTATTATTTACATATATTTTTAAAATACATTAATATTGAATGGATTTAATGTAGATATCGTCAAAAAAGTGTATTGAGCATGAGCTGAAAGAACAAGCATTCTGTGAAAAACTTCAATTATTCATTATTTATTTATTTAAACTTAATTGCACCAAACAATATGGTCTGTTCAATTGACAAACTTAATGCCAAACTTAATGTCTTCCAGTCAATCATATTTCTAAGCAATAGTCAATTTATTTATAGTAGATTGGTTAAACATACTAAAGAAAAGTGCGTTCAAGTTCTCACTCAAGCTCGCCCCCTTGTACCTACGAAGATTCATCAAGTTATGGATTATCCCATACAACGTTCTCACTCAAAACGTCTCCAAACCAAAACAAAGGAGGATAAAGCATGCACCATGAGTTCTTAGACAATTTCCCCCGAGAACTTTGAAATGGAACTGTAAATTATAAACTTGGAGCACTCATTACTCAAACATAACTACAAAATGGTATAAGTCTATAACAAAGTCAGAGACACTTACGATCTTATGGTGTTGAAAAGTACCTTCAGGCAGGGGTTCTGTTTAGAACTTCGTTTTTTAATTAGAACCTTTTTTGGTGTAAATTATTTATCCGAAACTTCGTCAAGAGTTAGAAATGGCTTTCTCCGAAAGAAATTTTAATGATAAGCGTTGGGAAAGTTGTTCAATGTCATCCTTAGAAAAGAAACAGAGGTAGGTTTTTTCTTGGCTGTGAATTATTTTGTGGTTTAATCGCTTCTTTTTATGACTTTTTAAACACCCTTTCTGGCGATAATTGCGTTCTATTATATTGGCAGAAAGTTGGATTATTTAGAGCGAAAGTTTTAACACGCCTTGAAGACTTATTGTTTGAAAAAAATAGGTTCCAGTTATAAAACTTCTTGGGGCTATTAGAATGGTCTGAAATGATAAATGTTTGTAGTTAATGTAGTTATACTGATTTGATAATTATGTTCTTTCTTTGTATGCAAACTTCGGATTGTTTTTTTTTGACAGAATAATTGGATAGAACAAAATCACAATAGGTCTTATTTAAGGGCTTAAAGTCTCAGAAAGTTCTTATGCAAGATCGAATCAAGTATGAAAAAATCCGCTGAACAGACTTAGCTCGAAGAAAGTGGCAATGAAGTCTTATTGCTCTTAAAATGGTCGGTAACTGGGGATAACGAGTTCTCGTCAATCCGATTCCTGGGTGTAATTCTCGATTGCCACAAAAACGGCAAGACCATAATAAGCTGCTAGCAAATGAGACCTGGATTTAACCCGGTACCTCTGGATTACGGGTCCAACGTTTCACCAACACCAGTTCGGATTTTTCTTTATGCTATCTTACGTCAGGTTACGCATTTCATTTTTTTTTATACTTTGATCTTTGTATCAATGCTGTAACTGTTTTAATCCGGCACAAATTTCCTCATAGTCACTGTGGATTTGCTTCTGTGGATTTGCTTCTGCCTTGCAATTACTCCAATACACCAGATCTAGATAAGCTTTTAATGCAATTAGTGCAATTGGAGCATTGGTGCAATTTCATTGAGTTAACGAACAGAAGTAATCAGCGAGGATCGGTAATGTGGGTAGGTAAGTACATAATTGACAACGTTTAAAATTGTCAAATAGTGTTTAGTTTAAGGGTCATTGTCAGTTCACAAAACAAAATTCGTCCTACCGGTGGTCAAAAGTTAACCCTTAAATGCATGAATTAAAAAAACACAATATTATAAAATATTATGTTATTTCAAATGAATGTTTCTAGTTTTCAACCAGTAATTAATTTTTGTTTATGTACGCTGCATCTTACACCATGCATTTAAGGGTTAAGAGCTTGTATTAGTCTAAGTTATGTTGCTATTACATCGGATTATAGAAGAGGGAACGTTCTTCATTTTCACAGGCATTTTATCAGGAAATTAGGCCCTATGGAATCTTTAATTTCGCAAATGTCCACCAGAAAGACTCGAACCTAAATCTGACAATGACCCTTTAAACTAATTTCATTAATTTATTATCACTACTTATACAAAAAAGTTTTTAAAATTTGGATTAAAAATGTGAAAGCAGCCTTGTCTACAAATCGGCCCTCTACAAATATGACGTCATCTTGTGGAAAACTTGACAGTCACAAAACACGAAAAGAACAGTGGTCCAATTTCCATACTAAATCCGACTTAGTAATAATCCTACTGTATGATACATTTAAACGACAGAACCTTAGGAAACAAGGCTTTAATCAGCATAAAACATTAGTTAGATATTATAGAATATTTCACGACAAGACAGATCTGACATGACAATACATGTCATTCACCCCCTCCTAGAGACTACAGCTGGTAGTCCTGCAGGTGTTGAGGCAGGCGGCGCTCTCGTCCAGATCTACGCGGCATCTCTGGCGCAGGCTCAGCCTCAAGCTCCTGTGAACCGACAGAAGGTGTTGATTCGGCATCGAGCATCTCCAGCTCGTCGTCTTCAGAAACTGATTCCTGAAACTCAGGTTCGGGAACTGGGAGTGGTGCAAGCTGTCTATTTGAAATAGTAGTTTCTCGGCCCTCTTGTGTTCTTATAAAAGAATAGTTAGGGTTACTTTGAAGAAGTTCCACTTCTTCAACATAGGGATCAGTTTTATTGCGTACATTTTTCTTCATAAGGATTGGGCCTGGCACGAGCCACGTGGGTAAAGACTCTCCATTTGAAGATCGACGCGGGTGCAAGAATAGCCTCTCATGAGGCGTTGCATTAGTTGACGTACAAAGGAGCAATCGTATGGCATGTAAAGATACTGTTAGAACTTGCTCCCAATTCTCAGTAAGTAGGGCTCTAGAACGCAAAGATAATTGTATGGTCTTCCACAGGGTGCCATTGAGACGTTCTACTTGCCCGTTACCTTCCGGATTGTAAGGCGTCGTACGACTGCAAGCAACGCCAAGAGACGCTAAGAATTGTCGTAATTCTTCGGACATGAATGAGCTACCTCTATCACTATGTATATAAAGCGGCGTGCCAAATATGTAAAATAAATCTTTCAAACAATTGATTACCGTAGCGGAAGTCATATCTTTACACGCATATGCGAATGGAAATCGACTGTATTCATCGATTATTGTCAACAGGTACTTTTTGCCCGTGTTACTTGGTAAGGGCCCTTTGAAATCAATATTCAACCTCTCAAATGGTATAGTAGATTTTATCAGGTGCCCTTTTGTTCGCATAAAACGAGGTTTTATTTCGGCACAAACTCGACAGGACGCAGTCATTGTTTTAATGTCATTCAAAGAATATGGTAAATTCTTCATACGAAACCAGTGCGCCATTCTTACGATACCGGGATGGCAAAGAGATTCATGTAGTTCTTTTAGCTTGTTATGATTAAGGTACATGCATACTCTCGACAGAGCATCTGCTACAATATTTTCCTTCCCGGGTCGATAAACGATGTCATATTTGTAACATGACATTTCAAGGCGCCAGCGCTCTATTTTTTCATTTTTAATTTTGTTTTTATGTTTTTGATTGAACATAAATCCGACCGATTGTTGATCAGTAACAAGCAAAAAATGTTTACCAATAAGATAATGTCTCCATTTTCGTAAGCTTTCTACAATGGCACAGGCTTCTTTTTCAACCGACGATTGTTTACGTTCGGATTCGGATAACGTGCGTGAGAAAAAGGCGACAGGATGGCCCTTCTGAGAGAGACTAGCGGCTATTGCGAACTCAGAAGCGTCTGTTTCCACTGTAAAGGTCTCATTGGGATCGATAGCCACAAGACACGCTTTAGCAATATCTGACTTTAATTCCTTGAAAGAAGTCTCAGCCGAATCGCTTAAGGGGAAAGTTGAAACACCAATTAATGGTTGTAATTTTTCGGAAAATTTAGTAATCCACTTAGCGTAGTGGGCAAACAATCCCAAAGCTCGCTTGAGTTCACTTGCGTTAGTGGGCAGAGGTAAGTCTAGCAGTGGTTTCAGCCTCTCGCGATCTGGCTCTATCGAGTGTTTCTTATTGAGAGCATATAGGAACAGCTGGGAGGCTCGGAAGGAGCAGGTCCAGCTAGCCAGGAACAGTCGGAATCTTTTAGCCGTCTTCGTGATGAAGCCGTTGCCCGGGGTGGACCACTAGGAGGTAGATTCGGACCAATTACCACCCCCTCTATCGAGTTATTCTTTATTGTGTATCCGAGAAGACTAATAGTATCTACACCAAAGGTACATTTCTTCTCGTTCAGAGTTAATTTGTATTTATTTACAGCTGTCATGAATTTATTGAGATTCTTATCATGATCTTCTCTGTTTTGGCCACACACAGTGACGTCATCCAAATATGCGAAAGTACCTTGTAATTTTTCTGTTTTGATTATGAAGTCCAGGGTTCTTTGAAACGCAGCCACGCCATTAGTCACGCCAAATGGAATTCGGGTAAATTGATACAGATTTCCACCCGCTTCAAATGCTGTATATAGTTTTTCTCTCTCTAAAATCGGAATCTGGTGATAAGCGCTTTTGAGATCAATTTGACTGAAGTAATTGAACTTTGCAACATTGGATACGATATTTTCTATATGGGTAGGCGTCCAACAATGTATATTTGTTGATTGTTTGAGAGTAGTCTATTACGAGACGTTTGCGATGTGTCCCACCACCTGCAACTAGTACTTGAGCCCTCCAAGGGGATACGCTAGGCTCTATTACGCCGTCCTCCAAGAGTTTTGAAATTTCTTGATCTATAAAGTCTCTGTCCTTTTCAGAATAGTGCCTTGATTTGACAGCTATCGGTTTAATTTCAGGTGACAAGTTTGTAAAGACTGATGCTGGCGGGACAGAGGCTTCCATGACGTTGCAAATCTGCAGGGGATCTTTATTACCACCAAAACGCAGTTCTAGACTAGAGTGGTCTTTGAGAATGTCATGACCGACAATTATATCTGCACATAGATTATTTACTATTAATAGCGGTCTTTGCTTGTGTGGTGTATTAGTCTATGGCTGCGCCTTGTCAAAGTCAGTTTGGATTTTAATAATAAATGTTTTACACATAATTTGCGTGTTTGCTAAGTTATTTCATTGGCGACGAGTAAAATGTCGATTGGGAGTATAAAGGAGTTCTGCATAAAGAATGGGAACTGGAAAATTTATACGGAAAGATTGGAGATGTATTTTGCGGCAAATAGCGTGAAAAACGACAAGAAGTTACCCACGCTCATCGCGGTAATGGGTGAAGATGCATATGAGCTACTTACTTCTTTGGCTAGTCCGACTCAACCGAAAGATTTGCCTTACGATCGGGCGGTCGCGATTTTGTCGCAACATCTACAACCAAAACCGTCCATAATGGCGGAGAGATACAAATTTCGGCAAAGGCGGCAATTGACGGATGAGAATGTCGCTAGCTATATGGCGGAGCTCAAGCGGTTGTCAAAAGATTGTTGTTTTGGAGGATCATTAGAGGATAATCTTAGGGATCAGTTCGTTTGCGGGGTCAATAGCGACGTAATTCGTCAGAGATTGTTTGCGGAGGAGACGCTGTCTTATGAAAAGGCACTGAGACTGGCAAATTCGATTGAGTCTGCGGAGCGGGATGCGGCGTCAGTAGAGCAAACTGGAAGCGGAAGCGGTCGCGTTGACAGGGCCGCGGTTGAATTGAATAAATTGTGTGTGCGTGGAATTCAGAATAAAAACAGAGGGCGGCAAGTCGCGCATGGTGCTGCAACTACGGACGGTGTTGCGCCGCATCAACAGTCCAGCTCGACAAACAACGGTGGGCCATGTAACGTTTGTGGTTGGCGGAATCATAGCGGAGCCCAGTGCAAGTTCCGCAGGCACGTCTGTAGTAGATGCAAGAGTGTGGGCCATCTACGAAGAATGTGTTCCGTGTCTACTGATGGTGCTGCTAACGGGAGGTCGAGCGGTAGACAACAGAGAATAAGAGGTGTCAACTTTATGAACGATTCTGACGGAGCGTCGGCGAATAATAATGTGTTGAGCGATTTGTCCGATGCTTCTAGTGGTGAAGACGATATTAACCATTTATCGTTGAGCAGTTATAAACCGGTTAGTTTACCTTTATTTATTAATGGAAAGGCTCTGAACATGGAGGTGGATACTGGTTCTGCGGTGTCATGTATCAACGGTAGTACTTATGAGACTATGTTTAATGATCTGGAGTTGGAACCTTGCGATTTGAAGTTAAAGTGCTATAATGGTACTAAAATCAAACCGTTAGGGGTTCTCAAGCCCTCGGTTAAGTATGGGAATAATTCGAAGACTCTTGAGTTGTTTGTAATTGACGGCGGGACCACTTCTTTGCTTGGTCGACATTGGTTGGCTGAATTACAGATAACGATACCCTCATGCGATGCTAGTGTTGTAAATAAAATTGTGAATGAAAATGTATCCTCAAATATTAATGTATTGCTTGACAGATATAAGGAGCTTTTCGATGGAGGCCTGGGACGGTTCAACGGTGGTGAAGTACAGTTGCATTTGCGTGACGGTGCGGTTCCTATATATTGTCGTGCTCGTCCTCTTCCATACGCGCTGCTGCAGCGTGTGGACAACGAGTTAGACGCAATGCTTCGCGACGGCATTATTGAGCCGGTTAACAGTTCGGACTGGGCAACACCGTTGGTTCCCGTGAGTAAGTCAGATGGCGGTTTGAGACTCTGTGCGGATTATAAGGTTACTTTGAATCCGGTCTTACTGGTTGATAGGTATCCATTGCCCCGAGTAGAGGATTTACTTGTAACGTTGAATGGTTCACAGTATTTTAGCAAAATTGACTTGTCACAAGCCTACAATCAGCTGGTTCTTAATGAAGCCTCAAGACATTTGACGGTAATTAATACGCATAGAGGGCTCTTCAAGTATAATCGTCTTGTCTTTGGTCTGGCCTCTAGTGCTGGAGTGTTTCAAAGAACCATGACAAATCTATTGAAGGGGGTGCATCCATCGGTCGGAATTTTTCAAGATGATGTTATCATTGGTGGACATTCCAAGGAGGAGCATTTGAAAGCCCTGGAAGCGGTGTTGAAGCGGTTGCATGAAAGTGGTATGAAAGTTAAGAGAAGTAAGTGTGTTTTCCTGGTTGACCACGTAAATTATCTTGGCTTCGTGGTATCCAAGGATGGTATAGCTACGGACCCTACTAAAATTGAGGCGATGGTAAAAGTTCCTACTCCTAAAAATGTTACAGAACTGAGATCCTTTTTGGGTATGGTTAACTTTTATGGAAAGTTTGTTAAGAACATGAGTTCTATCTTAAGTCCTTTGTACGATTTATTGAAAAAAGGCGTTGTTTGGAATTGGTCAAGGGAATGTGATAGGGCTTTTAAAGACATTAAGCAGCGTCTATCGGGGTCTAAGGTACTGGCACACTATGATCAAGACAAGCCTTTGGTATTGACGTGCGACGCGAGCGCGCGGGGTGTGGCTGGTGTGCTCACGCAGCCTAGTGTTCATGGCGAGCGTCCTGTAGCATATGCGTCGCGGTCTCTTAGCTGTGCGGAAAAAAATTATTCGCAGATCGATAAAGAGGCCTTAGCTATTATATTTTGCTTAAAAAATTTAGTCAGTATTTGTATGGCCGTCACTTCACTTTGAGGACTGACCACAAGCCTCTAGTAAGTCTGTTTGGCCCAAAGGCTGGAATTCCTGTAATGGCTGCAAGCCGTATGCAAAGGTGGGCATTGATATTATCCGCATTTTCGTATGATATCGAGTACATTAACACCAAAGCCAACATTGCAGACGGTTTGTCTAGACTGCCTTTGGTGTGCGATAGAGAGTGTGAACCGTCTATACCGGAGCATACTTATTTGCATTATGTTCAAGATGCTTTGGCGATGGACAGCGAGGTTATCAGGCGTGAAACGGTTAAGGATCCGGTTTTAAGTAGGGTGTTGAGTTACGTCTGTGATGGGTGGCCTTCGACTAATGATATTAGAAATTTACAGCCCTTCTTTAATAGGAGTCAGGAGCTGTACGTGGAACGGGGATGTGTTATGTGGGGTCACCGGGTTGTTGTGCCACAATCTTGTAGACGTATGGTTCTGGAAATGTTGCATGAACCTCATATGGGCATAGTAAAAACTAAAGCTATGGCCCGTAGCTATGTTTGGTGGCCTGGTATGGATGAAGAGATAGAGGTTAAGTGCAAGACGTGTGATGTATGCGCTGCGGAACAGGACGCACCTAGGGGCCATATTCCTTGTCCGTGGCCGTATCCTAGTAGCGCATGGACACGGGTTCATGTTGATTTTATGGGTCCAGTTAATGGTAAATTGTATTTGATAATGGTGGATTCCACTTCCAAGTGGTTGGAGGTTTTTCTGGTGGCGAGTACTTCGGCTTCTAATACGGTTGAGAAGTTAACTGAAGTATTCTCTCGTTTTGGGTTCCCTAAGCAGATAGTTTCTGACAATGGACCACCTTTCACGAGCCGTGAGTTCGCTGAGTATACTTCTGGTAACCATATTCAACACGTGTTTGCGGCTCCATATCATCCGGCTTCGAATGGCGCAGCAGAAAACGCCGTGAAAACTATTAAAAGAGTAGTGAAAAAAGCTGTTAGACAGGGAGTTAGTGTTATGATTGCTATACAAACGTTTTTGTTACATTATAGAAACACGCCTCACTGTACTACTGGCGAGAGCCCTGCACAGATACTGATGGGTCGCAAGCTGCGTACAGGTTTGGACGTTTTAAAGCCCGATAGACAGGCCAGGGTGTGGATGGAGCAGGAGAGAATGGTCCAAAGGGCAGGAGGTTGTGAGAGATCGGTTAATGTGGGTGAAAATGTGTGGATAAGACAATATAATAGTGGTGATAAATGGCTTCCAGGAGTTGTTACTGGGCGTTTAGGGAGTACAGATTATACAGTGGTGTCTGGTAATAGTGGGGTAGATCATAGGCATATTGACCAGTTAAGACCGAGGAGGAGCTTATTATCTTATCCGTCTAATTCAGAGTCACCAACACCTGCGACGGAGTTGGTACCGGGTGTTGCGCCTAACCGTGATGTTGCAAGCGTTGTTCCGACACAGCCAGCACTCGTTTTGCCTGCATCTTCAGCTGCCATTATGGAGAGGAGTGGGGCCGAACGGAGTTTAGGTGTACCTGCAGCTCAGTCACCTGTGTTGAACCGTCCTGAGCCGCGTTGTACCAGGAATAAGAATCCTGTGTATAGATGTTAATTTTGTGTATTAAGGAGAGGGTTTGTTTCTTTAATTTAATGGTAACTGTGGTAATTATTGTTCACTTATTTCTGTTTTAGTGGTGAGGATTGTGGTGTATTAGTCTATGGCTGCGCCTTGTCAAAGTCAGTTTGGATTTTAATAATAAATGTTTTACACATAATTTGCGTGTTTGCTAAGTTATTTCAGCTTGTAAGTGTGTTGTTTGAGCTTAATGGTCGCGAAGCACATTCCTTCTACAAAAGACACGTAATTGAGAGAAGCCAATGTAATTGTTTGCTTGTAAGGTTTTTGCCTCAGATTCATAACATTGACTAAATCTTTATTAATAAAGCTGATTGAGCTCCCCGTGTCAATCAAAGCATCAGCGCGTATTTCGTTTATAGTCACTGGAACAGTTGCTTTGATAAGACTGGATGGTGAAGCGGCAGAGATCGCAGTCAAACTCGCAATAGTACCGGGCGGTTGAGCCGGTCTTGAGGGCAAGTCAGCTATGACTGAATTGATCGGTAAAGGCTTACCGCTCCTGCAAACGTTCGCAAAGTGGCCTTTTCTACCACAAAGTTGGCAAGTAGCGTGAAATGCGGGGCATTTTATTCTTTGATGTACGCTACCACCACAAAAGAAACATTTCCTACGCTGTTGCGGACTTGTTGCAGCAAGACTTGACTGAACTGGAATATTATCACTTGATTCCACAGTTACGGGAAGCGCGTTAAGTACTGTGTCCGAATTATTTGCTATTATTTTTGAGCTACGCTCAGCTGCTTCGAGCGACGTAGCTTGGTTAAGTGTTTCTTCTAAAGTAATAGTCAAGTTTTCTAAGAGACGCTCCCTTATTTTCTGAGACGTGATTCCCGCGATGAATGCACCTCTTATGCTTTGATCCTCATGTTCTTGTGCGGATACTTGTTCGAATTTGCATTCATGAGCAAGAAGTTTTAGCGCGCGGGAATAGTCGGAAATCGATTCGTCCCGGCGCTGCTTTCTAGTCATAAGTAGATGGCGTGAAAGAATAATATTCTTAGGCTTAACATATACTTTTTCAAGCTGACATACCGCTTGACAGTAAGTAGAACAGTCACGAATAAATGAGTATACTGTTGGTGACAGGTGATTGATGAGAATCTTCAAACGGGCCGGTTCCGTTATTGTTTGATCCTCTTCTAGAAAATTTTTAAACGTAGCAAACCAGTGTAACCATTTGATATCAGCGGCAGTTGTATTAGGCTCGACATCGAACCGGTCGGGCCGTAAGTAGCGAGTCATGGAGATATTCTGAGTTGGCACAAGACTGGAACCACATGTCGGAGATTTTATTTCTTTGTCAGTCATTTTAAATTATGTTGATTAAATTGATATATTTAAAATCTTGATCTTCTGTGCTGTGACCAATGACTGGTCGCCTATGCTCTTTTAGAATCAGGAACATTTCAAGTGAATTTTTCAATCACAAATTGGGATATTTACAAAAATGTAAAAAATTATTAATACCTACATTTTAATATGTAAGTTTTTAACGGTTTTTAAACTGTTTTTTAAACGGTTTTATTAAAGATGGCCGTCGTTACAAAATGGCGGATTACATAATTTTATCACTACCTACCTACTTCCTCAATATGGGTATCAAATGAAAGGGCTTGATTAGTAAAATCGAGCTCTCTATGAAAATAAAATTAAAATCCAATATGGCAGACAACAAAATGATATCAAATAAAAAAAAAATAACCGAATTGAGAACCCCCTCCTTTTTTGAAGTCGGTTAAAAAGGTCTTAGATTTTATTTTTTTGTCTGATCAATGCCCTAGATTAATTAGGAGACTGGTGCGATGTCTGGTACCTAGGACCTACCGAATTATTTTTACCTTTTAGTACATTGTAAACATTTTAATCTTTATTTTCAATAAAACCGTTTAAATTAAAAACATTTTTACTCACTTTGTTATCCTTTATTTGATAATTTTGATAAAAAAATCTGGTAAAAAAATGTCAGTTGTTGAGTTGAGGGAGAAATTAAGTCAGATTTGCATGCTAAAGGGATATATGTTCAACTTTTATATCAAACTTAAAATTATTTTTCCCATAAATTTAAAGGACATTTCCTCTGGGGGAAAGTAGACATTTATTGGACGTAGGGATCAAAGCGAAAATTAGCTCCCTATCCGTGATGTCGCCCAGGATGCTCGGCTCGGCCTTCCCTTGTTCGGACAAATTTGGCACGCGTTTCTAGCTACTCCTAAAGTCTAAATTAACCAATTAGGCAACGTTAGAGGCACGGATTCGAATCCCGCTAGTCAAAACAATTTTTAATATTTCACTTCAATATAAATGTTAAGTTTATGCGAGCAGGCTTTAAATAGATACTTATTGGATATTGAAATAATCACTCGTTGGATTTATTGCATTAAGCATACAAAATAACGACTGATTAATGAAATTCATTAATAATAATGTTTCATTTAATTGAAAATACCATTCAAAGGCGCTGTCAAATTAAAAATTGAAACAATCGGACAGCGTCCTGCAATATTTTCATTAAACCCTCCTTGATGTTGAAACAGATTCAAGCAATTAATTTACAAAAGGGAAGGCAGGTGTCACTGTTATTTCATTAAGATTAAAACAAAAGATTTGTACCTTTGTTTGTTTTAATCATTAAAACGCGGCGAAGAAATGATATTAGGGGAAATTTTGACCGCACTACGCCCATCTTGTGCGAATATTTCTGAAAAGAATAAGGAAAGAAAATGAAGGTTTTCATTGCAAGGACATCGTTTCTTACGATGACTATTAAATATATACAACTTTATAAATGAAATGAATGCACATTTAACATTGATAGGGGGATTAATTATTTAGTAATCACTGAGTCGGTAAATAGTTATCTATATAATTATACAATTCTCGATTTATATCAAAAATCGATATATAGCTCACCGGATTAGCAAGTTGAAGTGGCAATGGGCAGGCATCATAGCACGCAGAGCAGATGGCCGATGGGGCCGAAAAGTGCTCGAGTGGAGACCTCGGACCAGCAAGCGCAGCGTAGGACGTCCACCTACAAGTTGGACAGATGACCTTATAAAGGTCGCTGGAAGGCGCTGGATGCAGGTCGCTTCCAACCGGTATATATATGGAAGTCCAAAGGGGAGGCCTATGTTCAGCAGTGGACGTCCTATGGCTGAGATGATGATGATGATGATGATTGAAAATCAGTTTTCTATGAACAGGCGTCATGATTTCAGTGATGCAGGATCGTCATTCGTTTGGTACGGGCGCGCGGCGCTATGCCTGTCTGGCGCTATCTGTTGGTCATAATTTCGATTGTCCTCTCATCACGCCGAAATGACTGGACGGATTTTAACCAATTTTGGTACAGGGATAGCTGGATATCCAAACATGGTCATAGGACTCATAGGATAGTTTTTACCTGACTTCGGTATAAAAAATACGCGTACGAAGTTGCGGCGGCCTTCTAGTGCTCTTATTGGAGCGGAGCGAGCGAAGCGAGCGAAGCTCCCATGGATCGACTCGAATCGACTTCGTAACAATGCGCAATCTCAGCGAGTTCTGAACCGATTTTAGAAATTTTTGTTTTAAAATGCACAAATTAAATTTCGCTAGGTCGTGACGAAGAGAAAATTTCGAAAAAACAAAAAAAAACTCCGCTCCAATCTATGGTGCAAGCTTAGCCGGTGGCTGACTCTGCATCGACCTAGTAAAATTGTGCTGAAAATTAGTTTGCCACGAAGAGAGGTTATTGTTTCAGGATTTTTTTTGAACAGTACGAGGCAGGATTTGCCGCGCGCGGCATCAGCCGTATCAGTCATCGGTTAGTACATTTTCTTTGTCCTTTCATATTCACATAACTACACTATGTTGCATAATTCAACATCAGTCGCATTATTGCTCGGATGCTGTACTACTTATCTGTTTCCACTAGGACACTGTTATCTGCTGCCAAGACTTCCCACGCTACATTTTTCTCTCATGTTCCCGGGAATCCGGCAAAGCATTTAAAGGAATAACTGAGCCGTTCATTTGGGAGCAGATGGTATTTATTTTATTGCCTACTCCGGCTTTTTTACTGAAGATTTGTCCGTTTTGTTAGGCGGAATCGCAGCTCTTTGAAGTATTTACGCATGTTTAATATCATTGTGGAAGATGTCTCTTGAAATAAGATTTGGAGGTCGTTATTCAAACGGCCTTCGTTGAAATGGACTCAAAAATCCCGTTTCTGATGATCTTCATAAATGATAATAAGATAATAATGATGATAGAGTTCAAACTTATTAACAAATCATTGATCAAGGAAATAGTCATGACAGCTAGCACGCCGTCACAACGTTAATAGTATTTTAGGCAATCGTTGCACAATGGAGGTTCTTATTCCCCACTATGAATTGTTGTCATGACGGGTGCCTCGTGATTCGTTTTTTTTTTGACAAGTAATTTCAACCAATCAGGGAAAAGTAGCTTGTTTTTTTTGTTTAAATTGATTTTGAGCTGAATAGAAAGATGTCTTATGAATATTAAAGTTCTGTAGCGCGTAGCATAGAGTATAGATTTTTGGCACAGGATTAAAAAGTGCGTTATTGTGATTTTGTCTGGGAAATTATAATTGACAGAAAGTACGCGAGTATATAATAATCATTTGAGCTGAGTAGAGAGATGTCTTACGAATATTAAAGTTCAGTAGCGCGTTTTTCAAGTGCACTGTTGTGATTTCGTCTGTGAAATTGTAATTGGCAGATTACGCGATTATAAAAAATACTATTTCACCCTTTTAACTAGATAAGCAACATACGTATATCGACACTTTACGGCTATTTTAAAATCTCGGACCCTAACATTCAGTACATAACCGTAAATACACCGCAGAAAGGGCTCGTTATCCCGATATTTTATTGAGGAACCCATCGGAAGGCAATCGTGCGATTATGCCCACCTCTTTAATAATTTAACCATTTTTACGGTTTGTTTTCATGTAAGGTTGATTATTTGTTTATTTAGAACAGGCATAGTGACAACTCACAAACTTAAGAACTTAATTAAAGCTTAAACTGTTGAGACATAAATATATGTGCCTGTTAGTTAATTACAACTACGCACAGTATTTTAGAGTGTTCGTAAATTGCATGCAACTATGAACCAGCATGCATTAACTAAATAAATTAGTAAGGTTATACTTAGTATGCTATAAAGAAGTTATAAAAAAGTAGTAGCTTATAGGTTACAAATAAATTTTCTATTCAATATTTGGACGACGCGGTTGGCTCAGTTTGAAAGCACTTGCCTACTGAGCCGGCGGTCCTGGGTTCGAATCCCGGCCAGGGCAAATATTTGTGTGATGACTGATGAATAATAATATTTGTCAAAAATGCTATTCATGCCTATGAATTTCTGTTCTGAACGAAACGTAACTGACTAAATTCACGCACTTCCCGGTCAAGTTAAATATACGCGCCTGTTATCTGCACCGTCACATCACAAAGAAGACACTAATTAAGCGCGACCGGATTGGCGAATTTGCAATATTATAGGGATATTGCCACTTGTCAAGTATGGACACGTCAAAAGTGACGGATGGCGATGTAATAGAAAGATGACCATCTTCTCTCTAAAATTGGTCAAATTGCCCCCCCCAGCATATTATCATGAACAATTTTCCTAAGTGGCCAGACCTTACCTCGCACTCTAAAAGTAGGTCAGTCCAGAAATATTACACCCTCTGTTTTCTGTGTTAATAAGAAAGGGACAGTATGTTAAATGACATATTGGGTCCTTTTGTCATTTTCCTGGCCATTTCCGATATGTCATCTGGTGTGAGTGTTTTATTGAAAGGGTCATGATATTTTAGAAAGGAATTCCTTTCCTATGTTTATATGGATAGGAATTTAGGATCACTTGAATTTGGCTGTGATTTTCTGTGATTGTGGGAAAAATTGAGTTTAATTTATGATAGGTAATATTAGGTATGTACGAATATAGTCTGGCTAATGAAATATTACTTGCAGTTTTGGCGGCAAATTTAAAAAATCTGCGGCTGGTCACCTTTAGTGTAGTTGGAATTATAGATTTGATACTAGAACATATTTTTGATTTTCTATGCACACGGAAGGTACCTAAAGAAATTAGTTAAATATATGTTGACGTGCACTCTTATTAGTCAGCTCACATAATTTCTACCACTATCTACAGTACCTACAGTCAACGACAAGCTTTGTTTTCACTTTGTAACCATATTCAAGGCGAAAAATAATAAATGTAGTGTAAATAAGACCTAGCTCGATTATACCATATTAATCCATCACCAAAACAATTGCATAAGTACTATGCCAAATTTTAACTTGATCGGAATATTAGAACTAGTACATAAAGTATCAAATTTATTTATAGAGAACCCACCTACTAAATTCTTGAAATCATAAACAATTGGTAATACCACAAGGAAATATCTGTCAACATTATTTGGCTAGCCAGACTCTAGTATGAGTCTTCAGAGAGATAAATAATGAAATAATTAAACCATTAATACAAAGATCAAAGAGAAATTTAAATGCTTAACCTGGTGGAAGAGACCGGGAATCGAACCCGGTACCTCTGGATTATCGGTCCAGCTTAACCTTTCCACCACCCTAACACCCAAGCAACCTTTCGAATTTTTTGTTACGCTTTGTGTGTCGATCTTTTATGAAACATAAATTTAATCGAAAGCCTGTCTGTTGAGATGATTCATAGCTATATTTGATTGGGACCCATTTTTTTTTTTTTTTTTATAAATCCAAAGTAACGTCATGATTGTTAAAAGTTACACAAATCCCGTTTCCAAACTCCCTTTCCTCCTGCAAAAGCCTTTTTTACCTACTTAATAATTTGTATGAAAATAAGCTAACACTTCTTAAAAAGTCATGCAAAGTTTTTACCTTTGCTAAGAGACCTTTATGAGGTAAAAATAAACAAAGTACTTAACAAGTAAAACGCTCCACGAGCCGTCTTTGCAAAGTTTTCGTTTCATCGTCAAAGTACTGATATTAAAAAACTTCCCTTATATTAAGCTGGTATGGTAGTTGAGATAAAAAAGAAATATCAGTGACCGGAACACGCAACTATTAACATTATATTAGAAAGGTATAGTCCGAGGTCGATACAGCTTAGAAAATTTCAGATTAAGAGCCAGCGAAAAGAGAGCATGGACGATATACGAGGGAATCTCAAATGGGTATTATAATGAAATAATGAACTTTATTCTGCAAGTAGGCTACAAGGGCACTTTTACATGTCTGAGTCTACCGGCATTTCGCAAGAGGAGAGACCACTGTTGATAAGAAACGCCGAAAGAAACTCAACAGTCAGTCATTTTTTTATAAAGGATAAGTACTTGTTGGTGTGCAATAAAGTATTGTTGTATTGTATTGTATTATACTTAACTAATACAGTAATATTAATATGAACTTAACTATACGTAGTTCTCGAAGAAAACATATTAAAAGTATTCTAAGATATAAATGAGGAAAAGTGTAAGAATAAAATATAGAAACTACAAAATATTATTGCCGTCGAACTTAAGTGGAGTAGGTATGCAACGTATTAAGGCCCCCAACAAGGTCTTCTCTAACCGATGACCTGATGGTTAGACAAGAATATTTAGTCGATGCAGACTTACAGAGTAAAGATAAATAATAAATAAACAAATAAATAAATATTAAGGGACAATCATACACAAATCGACCTAGTTCCAAACTAAGCAAAGCTTGTACTATGGGTACTAGACGACGATATACATAATATATAAATACATATATATAGATAACATCCATGACCCAAGAACAAATATTTGCACAAATATTTGCCCCGGCCGGGATTCGAACCCGGGACCGCCGACTCAGTAGGCAGGTGTCTACCAACCGAGCCAAACGCGTCGTCAAAAAAAAATAAAAATAAAAAAAAGATAAAAAGAGAAATACAGACACAAATCAGTCAAATGAGTTATAATTATTAGTTTAAAGAAATTTAATTTCTCATAGCAATATTTATTACAATTCACTTACATGAGAAATTATATATCTAATTTGACAATGGTATGGTGAGGGCATGTATGCGTATTTGCATTCATATAGAAATAGTACGTTTCTTAAATTTACTAAACCAACTTATTATGACTATAATATATTACATTCCATAAACCTATATGAATCCTTTATATAATACTAGATTTTTCCCGCGACTACGTACGCGTGGAACTTGATAAAAGGGATTATTAAAAGCGCCTAAGCAAATGTAAAGAGCAATTGTGCTTTTGGTCTAATAATTACATTTCCTACAGGGTCACTGCACCCCAACACAAATGTTCACTCACTTTTCAATCTTTTTAGGGATAATTTCCATGATGAAAACTATCCTATGTCCTTCCTCGTATCTTAAACTATTCTCTATGCCAAATTTCATTAAAATCGATTCAGCGGTTTAAGCGTGAAGAGGTAACAGACAGACAGACACACTTTCGCATTTATAATATTAGTATGGAAGTATGGATACATGCTTACATACATGATTTTGTACTTAAAAGTAAAATATTTCCAATAATTAATATCGTTGCGGCTTTTACCCTGAATCTAACTTCAACCCGTCCGAACAACAACGACGACCCTCAATATTCCGCCATCTCCTCAAAATTAATAACAGTAAACTCATTACGGAAAAGATTTGTCGTTATTTGGGCCCTAATAACAGAACAGTTACTACACAATAAAATTGCTAATAGCTAATTTAATACTGGGCCGCTGAAAGCTTTCACTAATTAAGTGTTTCAGCAATGGGTCGGGAATTTGGAATATTTTCATGAGTTCATTATAAACACCACGATATAGCGCATTTAAAATAAGTGCGTTCTAGTTTTTTAAGTAACCTTTTTCTTTTTTAGGGTAAAGAAATGAACCCTTCTAGGATTACTTTGTTGTCCGTCAGTCGCGGTCTGTTTGTCTATCAAGACCTTCTTCAGGAATGTGTGGAGGTATCCAACTAAAATATCAAATTAGTAGGTACTCAAGTTTACTACCCCTTGGAGCCGTGAAAAAATTAAACTTACAAGTCAACGCAATAAAAGAAACGAGTCATCATGCTGCATTTTTTGATCGTACTTCCCGTTGAACTAGAACTATGAAATTTGGCAGGAAGCAAGATCATGAAGCACTGGTAAATAAAAAAGTCCGAAAACCCAACACTTTTAGTTACGAACTATTACGATGTATTTATTTACTTATTTAAACTTTATTGCACAATACAAAAAGAAGTACAAATGGCGGACTTAATACCTTTAGGCATTCTCTACCAGTCAACCACTGGGTTAAACAGAATGAGGACAACAGTAAAGTTTCCCAAAGGCAAAGCTAAGTTTGTGCCTCCAGTTTAACATTTTTGCTTTAAATTATTGTGCGGAACTCTCGGTGCGCGAGTCCAACTCGTACTTGACCTAAAGCGACACAAAGTCAAATTGCGATAATGTTATCAACAAAACACGAAACATAGTAGGTACCATATTAAGTTCATTTCACATTGATGGATACTTTTCTTAAGAGGCCTTATTCCTTTTAAAAAATTTTTTTTTTATACTATGACAAATATTATTGATAATTTCAACCAACTTTTTGAAGTGAATAATAATTTTCCCCGAGTTCTAGGTAGTAACATAACTATTTCATGCTTTTATTGCGTGTTTATTATCACGAACAAAGAAACTTATTCAACGCGTCCAAAACGCCTGTGTAAGGTTTTGCTACCCAGTTCCTCCTCGTGCTCACGTTACTCCATTCCTAAACAAGGGTGGTCTACTAAAGATGGAGGCTCGCCGAGCATATCACTTGGCCTCGCTCCTGTTTGAAGTGATAAGAGAAAAACAGCCTCCATATCTCTACTCCAAGCTTATATTTTCACGAGCGCATGAAAGACAGGCCCTCCGGCTCGTATGCCCGCGACATGGTACGGCGGCGTTTCGTGGTAGCTTTCGGTATGCTGCTACGAAATGCTGGAACAATCTTCCTCCTCCAATTAGAAAAGCACCTTCTTTGTTTGTTTTTAAAAAACGTTTAAAGGAGTATTTATTGACACAACAACAATTATGTTCGGGCGGTTAGCTTGAGGGTTTTGTCGAGCTTTCAGAAAGAGAAGGACGAACTTTGACATATGATTGCGCGTCTCAGTTAGGCTTGTCTGGAGTGGTAGTAAGTATATCATTGACTTGATTATGCACACTAAGTATACAAGTTGTTAAATGTCGACTAGTGACTCTAAAACATCACAACCCATTATCTGCATATCTATCTTTTTACACAAACCAACACAGATACACTACACGGCACGCTGTTCAACACATTTCCTGATCTGGATCCACGGAAGATCAGCGTCGTGGTGCTCAAGAGTGCTATGACATATGCTGAGTGGACTCCATTTTTGCAACCAGAACACCGTTTCTCATAGAATTTCTATAGAAGTATAGATTTTAAGTTAAATTTAATATAAAAATGTAGTTCAATTATTTAGATATAAAATTTAAATGTAATTGGTTTGCAAAATAAATGTATCTTCTTCTTCTTCTTCTTCTTCTTCAGTCGAAAATAAGTTGAAAAAACTAATTTTCCGCGTGAATTTTGTCAATTTCGAGTAGTTTTTGAAACAAAAATTATCAATGAAAAATTCAAACTGTAGGTTTCAAATATGTACTAATAAATCCAAATAGCCCTGTTCTAGGTAGTAACATCAATAATATGTTAAGAAACATGTTTGATCATAGAAAAAAATGTCTAAAATAATCAGCAATTTAAAAGGAATAAGGCCTCTTAACTTTTTACGGTAAGTTCAAAAAGTTTTATCAGTTATAATGATATCGGGACAAGAGTATAACATTCGAGTGTCACCGCCATTATACGAAGTTCCTTTTTTAAACCCGAATCTCATTTTCAGTGATCTCAAACTGTAAGGTCATTGTGTGAATTATACTTATCAACTCCACTGCCTAAAGGTTGTCTGAAAGAGATCGCTCTTTAGCGATAAGACCGCCTGTTGTCAACGGTTATTAAAATTATTGTTTCTGCGTTTCATTTGTTAACTTTTATTGGTGTGTAATAAAGCATTTTGTATTGTATTTGTAAGACCAAAAAGTTTTCTGCTTTAACTCATTTACGGGTAATTAACTTTTTTCCCGATCGCTTTTTTTTTCTAAGGCTAACTAAAAGTTCAGGTTGTGCGGCAAAAATTAACGACACAATAATGAACCTCAAAACAGTACCTTAACATTATTCTATTGTTAATTTGTCGTCATAAAATGAAAAAATAGATACAAATTTTAATTAAATGATTTAAGGCAGCAAACGTTTTGGTCTTCACCCATATCACGTAATTCACGTGTTAACACTTTCAACACCGGAAACCCGCTCCGTGGGCACTAGGCTCGTAGCAAGTTTTCACTACATACGCATTTCCCCATGCTATCGGCTACGCGCGTAGCGCTACGAAATCCTTGGTTGCGAAAGTGTTAAGGGGGCGACGAGCTCGGTAGAGCGGCGCGCCGGACAACACATTGTGTGCGGTATGCAGTACTGAGAGACATTCATCACTGCCATGTGCATTTAAACAAGCTCCAAAGTGCAGCGAAGCTAATGCGTTTTACATTTCGAGGACATTGCGGCCAGTAACAAGAACGAATGTCGTTTTAATTTCTCTTTGCGGCGTCTCTAACGTTCTCTAGCCGCATAGCCTTTAAACCAAGGGTTCTAAAATTATCCGCCGCGGGGTCCTTTTCCATGAATAAAATGAAACGAAACGAAATGAAATAAATAAATATCATAGCAGTATAAATTATAATAATGTATAAAGAGTGCAGTCTTCGCCAACAAACTGCATTGCAGTTTGGCGAAACATATAAAGTGTACCAGTTTTGTAATCTTTTTAGCATAATGAAAAAAAAAAAAATTAGTACAAGTCAGATTGTGAATCTACAGGCATTTCCGAAGAGGAGACCGCTGCTGAGAAGAAAGCTAAAGAAACTCAATACTAACTCATTTTTAAGGTTCCGTACCCAAAGGGTAAAAAACGGGACCTTAGTACTAAGACTCCGCTGTCTGTCTGTTTGTCTCTCTGTCCGTCTGTCACCAGGCTGTATCTCACGAACCGTGATAGCTAGACAGTTACGCTATAACAACAAATACTAAAAACAGATCAAAATAAATATTTAAGTGGGGCACCCAGACAACAAACCTGATCGGTTGCGTTCATTTTGCACCACATTTGTATGCGGCGCCATACATACCAGGTGGAAACTTAACTTAACCCGGCCAGTTAAGATGGGAAGTGATTATACGAAACCCTCGGTGCGTGAGTTTGACTCGCACTTGGCCGGTTTTTTTGCCTACATACATACATAGTGACAAGCTTTTATAGCCAATTTTTTTTCCTTTTCTTTGGATATCCATCAAATGCTCACTGAGATGATTCTAAAGAGCCCAAACTCGGTAGGATTGCTTTTTCTATGATAGAGTTTCTATGCCCACCTTCCGGCTCCATTGTCAGATCAGCCCTATGGTACCATATTAGTGTATTGTCATCAAAGTTAAGTAAATATGCAAAATTTCAGCTCAATCGGTTGACGATATCTGGTTCAAAATTGAGTTGAAAGATTCCACCCGAACAAACATAGGTACTTACATACATTGCAAGTTAAATAAAAGCTTTTAAAAAAAAGTGTGTGTGTCAGCTCCGACGCACGACTGGAGTTTACTCTTCAGGCCAGGCGCGCACCACGATTTTTTTTTAGTGGCGCGATAATTTTGTCGCAGAAATAAGCGTACTTCTGGGTTTATGGAAATCGTGGTGCGCGCACTCTCATATAAACCCATATCTTGCATTTATGCGACAAAATTATCGCGCGACTAAAATCGTGGTGCGCGCCTGGCCTTAAGAACGATTATAAAATATATACACAATACTCAATACGTTTATTGCACATAATGATTAGTAAATAGTTTAAGTATCACATTATGTACCCTGTTGGGTGCTGCAAACAAGAACGAGAAGGTAGGCACTTACATAATATTAATATACGAGTATAATATACAGCAAAATTACAATATTTTACAAGGAAAATTTACTTCCGATTCATTTTTATCAAATTGGAGAGATCATGAGTAGTAAAGTAACTAAATAAGGAAGCGTGATGTAAAGCGCCCTCGAGCGGCTAGTTTAGTTACTACAGTCTGCAGTGCTACGGAAAAAAACCGTATCTTACTATGAAATCTATACAAAGATACGACCTTTCTACCGTAGTATCGCAATACTTTTTTTTTATCTATTAATTAAGGGCTCTTTGATCATTTTTATGAACATGCCAGCTCCAGCAGGCCTAATACACAACATCGTTCATCTAAAAGACATAGATAAATAAAAACATAAACCGTATAAACTTAAAAATAACATGTACACGAAAACAACTAAATTTGTATACACTATTTACATAAAAAAAAACTGTATACAAATTTAGCCGATTCCGATAAGGGTTCCGCCAATATTGAATTGAACATTACATTCAAGAAAGATCTGGTATTAGACCTAGCCATTTACATTAGACAAAAACAAAAGTACAAAATCACCTTCCTTAAAAAAATCCTTAAATAAATCCAAAATCTCCTTAACAACAACTCCAAACAGCGTTTTGAACTTCTCCTCCCAACTTTCGGTAGAAAACAAAATATCCTTCGTCTTCTCAACCAGCCTTTCAAAAGTAATACGTCTCTTCATCTTGTCCTTATTTCGTCTTTGATCTTCCATATCAGCCCGCTCAATAGTAGGCTGATTGACCAATAGACACTCGGACCTCTTCACATCTGTTACTCTTTTTGACTTCCGCGGCTTACGAACCTCTTGTTGTGGCTCGCTCTCTAATCTGTACTGACTTACTGATCGCTGGCCCTCAGCCTGACAGACAGAATCTTCAGACTCTTTAGATTGTAACGGCTTCGACAAAACAGCATCTCTATATGACTTTCCAAAACTTAAGTCATTCTCAAAAACAGATGGCGCATCCTGACTACAAACATCCGTATCCTTTTTTTCCTTTTTTTGCATATACAACCAAAAAGCCCGTTTATATATCCACCCCTTAGCAGACATAATCCTGCGAATTTCTTACTCCTTCACAAAAACCGGGCACGACTTATCTAAGGCCATATGGCTGCCTTTACAATTAATGCATCTAAAAATAGTCGTTTCGCAATTGGCATGCTCCCCGCCGCATTTCGGACAAGTAACTTTAGTAGTAGGACAAAACCTGCTCAGATGACCGAACTTCCAACATATTGAACATTGGGTAACCGGGAAAGTGTACTGATTTACCTTAAATCGGCAACCGTAGGCATAAACATATGGCGGTAAAGAACTTAAAACACAGACGAATAGCTTCAGCCTTAACCCAACGCCCATCATGATCCAAACGGTTCAGTCTACATATTGACAAAATGTCTTCAGACCCTTCAATATTCTTTAAAAATTCGTCTTCCTCAACCTCCAACTCAAACTGCCTTATCATTCCATAAGTGCAGCATGCCATATTAGACCAATAAGAACGTCTCGTCTCATTGTTAAACTCCTGAGAAGCCAGAAGCTTCTCCGCATCATCCTTAGAGTTAAACTGTATGCGAACTTTACGTGGACCCATAAACTTGACGGATAAAATTCCTTTTATACCCTTAAATTGCAGCAACTTTGCCAAACCAATCCGTTTCGGTAAATGTTCTTTTGACACTATATAAACTTCAAATAGCTTGTCAGGCACACCGTCCGGCTCCAGCTGCGTTTTGGCGGTTGCTAAAACCCGCAAGCGTTTAGGTTTCCTGCCTATTGTGATAAAACTATCACTACAACCACAGCTTTCGTCGCTCAGACCACAAGCACGCTTCACCGCTGTATGCCGTACATCCGACATGGACTCAGCGTCCGATACAATATCCGATTGACTCGGCCCTGCCTTATTATCAAACTCCACTTCCGATAGCCACGACGGAGCTGCCCGCTGCCCACATTCTAAAAGTGACGTATCACTCACGACACCTCGACTTGACTCACTCATCGCAAAAACAGCGAAAAGGACTCTAAAACTGAATTAACTTATAAATAAAATAAAATTTGATAAAATTTTCGACCGTCGCCTTTGACAACCAAACGTCAATCCTCGCAATACTTATATTTTTGGAACGTATCTGCCGTGCTAATTTAAAAAGTCGTATCTCAGTATACGATCGGGGTAAAAATACGACTTCTTAATTTAGCAGGTTATGCGTTAAGCGTTATAGACTAAGCTCCCGATATAAAATGACCTTCACAGAGATGTTTATTTGATGAAATGTATTTTATATTTAGTTTAAAATGTCAATAAATATATTGCATATGGGTTGCCTACCAAATTTTAGTCCAGGGTATGATTAGTTTAAAATTATTATTATTTTTTTTACATTTCACCGATTTGATTATTAGATAAATTCATAATTAAATAATCTTTAATTTTATTTAATTTCAATTCAACAATCAGACCTTTGCAAAATGCTAGTAGGTATAGATTTACCTGTTTATACCTGGCTACCCAATAGTTGTGACGGGAAAAGAATAGGCAACCTAACGTTTGCATATTCTATGGGCTTCATACTTTCGATTGGTATAGAATTTATCTAATATTAATCAAACCGGTGAAATGTTTAAAACATTTTTTTTTTATTACTTAAACATACCCTGGACTAAAATTTGTTAGGTTACCCATATGCAATATAATTATTGACATATTAAATTAAATATAAAATACATTTCATCAAATAAACATCTCGGTGAAGGTTATTTTATATCGGGATCTTAGTCTATAACGCTTAACGCATAACCTGCTAAATTACGAAGTCGTATTTTTACCCCGATCGTATAGAGATACGACTTTTTAAATTAGCACGGCAGATACGTTCGATTTTAAACCCCATATTTTTCATACCCCGGGCTTATATATGAAAATCGATTCTTAAGGAGTAAACTCCAAAAAATGCGGTTTACGCTCATGTGAAACTGTCACGAACGGCCTAAAAATTAGGCAGGATGACGTGACGTGGAACGGTGCGACAAAGCGACAAATCGATACCTCCTACGTATACTGATGCAACTGACATTTTTACGATTTTCGTTTTTTTGCATATTTAGGATCAAAATAGTATGTACGAGTATGTATGTATGTAAACGCTTTATTGTACACAACAATTGGTTATTAATAAAACTGCAAGCTTGTTCGGAACAGACTAACGTTTATTCGTTCAAAACTGACACTATACAACAAGTACATCACTCAAGAGATGGCGCCACTAGTAACATAGACAATAACTATTTTGTTATATTATCTTATTATAACACCCACTCCTAACAAAATAAACTAATATTTATATTATACTTCCGATATGCCCATTGACTTCAAGAATTTATAGTGTTTTTCAACACTAAGGCTTTTTGTTAACAGATCAGCTGGCATGTTGGAAGTAGATACATAGCTGAGCTTCACTCTATTATTAAAAACACATTCTCTGACAAAATGGTGTCCTACATCAATGTGCTTGGTACGCTTGTGAAATAGTGGATTCACTGCCAATTTAAGTGAACTTTGACTATCACTATACAAGCATATTGGTGTACTATCACTTGGCTTTGTCATTTCAGACGATACATTTTGCAAATAAATTGCTTCCTTACAACTCTCACTAAGCGCCATGTACTCGGCTTCTGTGCTTGATAAAGCCACTGTTCTTTGCTTCCGTGATTCATATGATATCACACAGCCTGACATCATGAAGCAAAACCCGGTATACGACCTTCGATCCAAGGTACATGATGCCCAGTCAGAATCGACAAAACCATGCAAAAGACTACTGTCTTTTTTATACACTAGACCATAGCTTTTAGTTTTCTGTAAGTACTTTAACAATCTTTTTAAATGCTTCCAATGTGTCTCATTGTAACAGTTGTTATACTGACTAAGGTAACTTACACTATAAGCAATATCAGGTCTTGACAATACAGATAGGTACATAAGACTGCCTACTAATTGTTGATAGGGATACTTTTTATTACAATCATTTTTTACACCCTTTTCTAATTTTAAATTAACTTCCATTGGAGTATCAGAGCCATGACAATCAAACATATTAAATTTGTTTAAAATATTGTTAACAAATTGTTCCTGGTCTACAGTAATACAGTCTTTCTGAACATTCACTCTCATTCCAAGACACTGTTTAATCTGACCTAAATCTTTTATTTTAAATTTGTTTACAAGTTCTGTTTTCAACTGCTCATAAATACCCTGATTGTTATGAAATACAAAGAAGTCATCTACAAATAAAGCCACATATATTTTTACATCATCTTAACATTTTATAAAAAGACAAGGTTCATATTTAGATTTCTTGTAACCTAAATCAATAAGACACTCTTCAACTCGGGTATACCAGGCCCTGGCAGACTGCTTGAGACCATAAACAGCTCTAAGCACTTTATTGTCACAATCAGTGAAATCTGAACATTCTGGTATTTCCATATATACATTTTCTTTGATGAAACCATTTAAGAATGCTGTTGGTACATCTAAGTGGTTCATATTCAAATCTAATTGTACACTCAATGCAAACAATAATCTAAGAGTTGAATATCTCAAAACTGGTGAGAAAGTATCGGTGTAGTCTATACCTTTCTTCTGCGTAAAGCCTTTGGCAACAAGTCTTGCCCTATAACGCACTTCACCATCACTATTGTACTTTTTCTTGAAAACCCACTTGTTTTTAACCACTGTGCCATCCTGTGGCCTATTCACTAACTCCCAAGTGTCATTATCACTGAAAGACTTTAACTCCTCTTTCATAGCACTTTGCCACTGCACTTTTTCTGGTCCGTTCACAGCTTCAGGGAGCGAGATATGCTCACCTGACACATCCTCCACGCACATGTTGGAGTAACCATAGTATTCCGGGGGACGCCTGACACGCTTTGGTACCTCCAAAGTCTCCTCTGCCACATCTTCTGCGCTGTCTGGCTCGTAGAAGGTATCATCCTCGCTGGGTGGTTCGCTGGGGACATACGTCTCATCATTGACATCATCATATTGAACACTGTCCTCTGCCACGCTTAACTGGCTGTCCTCTGCTGTTGGACAAACTGTCACACATTCTGGCTGCTGCTTATCCTCTACCAAAATCGTTGCTATGTTTTTGTCAACATTTTCCATGATTACCACATCTCGGGCAATGACAATTTGTCGAGATTGTGGATCATACAGCCTGTAACCTTTGGTAGTTTCTGAATAGCCAACTAGTACCATCTTGGTTGCTTTCTTGTCCCATTTTCTGCGCTTCTGCTTAGGAATGTGTACCATCACTGGACTGCCGAAGATCCTGAGGTGCTCAATATTCGGCTTCCTGCCTGTCCACATCTCATATGGGGTGAGATCTTGGTTTATTTATTTATTTATTTATTTAAACTTTATTGCACAAAATACATAAGTAAAAGTACAAATGGCGGACTTAATGCCATGAGGCATTCTCTACCAGTCAACCACAAGGTCAAACAGAGACATTATACGTGCGGGAAGGGTGTACAACAATACGTGTATACACACGATGCAAATATCGAAACAAAAAAAAAAAAAAAACACTAGTTATGTTGATAAATACATAATTATGGGAATATATATATATATATATATATAATATTTATTTATACTATATATATATGAGTATGAATATATATGAATATGGATTATATATATAGGGTACCTGCTGTTAAATGACTACGACGAGATTTACCTAATGTTGAAGATTTTCCAAAAGGTGCTTGCGCACCAAGCGCTTGAAAGAGAGCTTGTTCTCAGCTTGACGTATACAGAGGGGAAGGGCATTCCAGAGATGAATTGCCTGCACTGTGAACGAATTGCCCATGGCGCCAGAGCGATGGGGAGGAACAGAGAGTAGTAGTTTACGGGAGGTACGGAGCTCGCCGCCTGGCCGGGCACTTACGAACTGAAACTTTGATCTGAGGTAATCTGGTGCCACAGGGTCATATGCAGGGTTTATTCCTGCTGCTGGTGACCTATTCTTCATATACACTGCAGTATTTACTGCCTCTGCCTAAAACTTTTCTGGGAGATCCGCCAAAAGTAGAGAACCGACCCACTCATCATTAATCTCGAAACCTGTGCCCTTTAATTTCTGTGCCGTTTCCACTAACTGCGTCACGTATGCCGTCATAGACTCACTTGTCTCTAAGCGGATAGAAATTAAATTCCGTAATAAGCTAATTTTGCGCGTATAACCGGAGTCGTCGAACAAAGACTTTAGCTTATTCCACGTATTTCGCACTGTTGTTTCGCCTTTAATGTGAACATAAAGGGATGGGTCCACGGTCAGTATCATCTTTGCTCTGGCTTTTCTGTCGTTTGATTCATCTAGTACTGCCTGACTAGACAAGTCGACGCCTTCCAGGATGAGAAAATTTTCCACGGCGAACGCCCAATCGTCGTAATTCTCTCGCCCCTTCAGTTTAGGAACGTTCACTGCGTAATTTCCTGCCATTATAAACACTGTGCACTACTATTAAACTTTGAAAACTAATTAATTGCAAGGACTGGGTCCATAACCTAATAAAACTGCAAGCTTGTTCGGAACAGACTAACGTTTATTCGTTCAAAACTGACACTATACAACAAGTACATCACTCAAGAGATGGCGCCACTAGTAACATAGACAATAACTAATTTGTTATATTATCTTATTATAACAGTTATAAATACATTGATAACAAATGAAATATGTACAAAGGCGAACTTATCCCTATTAGGGATCTCTTCCAGTTAACCTTTGAGCAATTGAAGGAATGGGTATTCGAAGAAAATAGGCAAACTACACTGCGTACAACCAAGATATCTACATTATACTTAATAAAACTATAATAACATAAACTAAGTAAGTAATAATACACATATATGTATACTATTTATAAGATATATATATATTATATATATATATATATATATCTACATACAATACATATAAATGCGTAAATAAATATAGTATTCAATGAATTCACACGTCATCGGACAGCCACAATTTCTTCAAGTAGTTATAAGTAGTTTAGTAGTTTCTTCAAATAGTTATATCTACATGCTATAAAATTTTCATGACAAAATTGCTGCTAGTTTTCGAAATAAAGTGACGTATACTGATACAACTAACACCGTTTTTTTTAATTTAGAACATCGTATACTGAGATAAGTCACTTGTACCACTGTCCGCAGTAAACCTATCAAGTACAAGTGGCAGTTATCTCAGTATGCTTGCTCGTCATCGTTGCGGACGTAAGATGTCACACTATGCGCGACGGACAGTCGATGCGGCCTACGTCTTTTCTACCTACTACGTATCAAATTAGGCTTACCTTTGGTTATGATACAGTTTTCTCCAATCAGTACCGGAGTACAATAATAGCCATATGTCGCCATTACCTACGGTAAACCAGAGTCACCACTAGGGCTGCCATTCGACCGGGTTACCCCGGATTTGTTCTAGTTTGAAGCCGTCCGGGGGCCGTCCGGGGTTTTAATGTCAATAAAAAATAAAGCAATTATATTTTTTATTTTATTAATGGGGGAAATCCAAGTTACGCCAAATGTCCGGGTTTTCAAGTCTTTGTCCGTATTCGGCGAATTTAGAGATGGCAGCTGCTTAGTTGGCACGACAGGCAATTGTAAAGTAAAATAGCAAAAAAGATGTCGGTAACTTACGTGTAATTTAAAAAATATTTGGATCAACAAACAAAGAAAGTAAAAATCTAATCATGAGTTTAAATAAAAAATAAATACGGGAAAAACAAGCCAAGAAAAGAAATAATAAACATGACAAAAGACAAAAATTACGTTATGTTTTAGTGTCTGAACGGATTTTTTTTTTTAAATAATAAATAAATTTTAAGGGACCATCTTACACGAATCGACCCAGTGTCCCAAGCAAAGTAAAGCTTGTACTATGGGTACAAGATGACGATAATATATAATATACATACTTTATAAAGTACATGTAGAGATAACATCCATGACCAGGAATAAATATTCAAGTTCATCACACACATTTTTGCTGGCGGTTGTTTGAATTTGATTGAAATGTATAATTTGTACAAGGAGTCGTTTAATTCTACCAAATACGAAGCGCAAGCTTAGTCTGTTCGACAATACCGTGATATTTTCAGTCAAAATATTAAGTTGACGCTTGTCACATTTACGAGAATTTGAAAACACCTACTGAAAAACAAACATCCAAACACATTGGCACATGGAGGAAAGAGACTGGAAATAAATAGGAAAAAACTCAAACTTAACAAAAAATACGACTGCTGTATTCGACCTTCAAAAACCTTGTCATCTCCTCAAGGTAATATTAAGCATGTTTTATTACAATAAAAACTTAAACTGTATAATTCACAGCATTTGGTTTGGGAATGCTACTTGTTAGGTACTGTTGACATGACTAAATGACAAATTATTTGACTTAATTAAATTAATACTTCAAGATGATGCAGATGAATTCAGGTTTTGGTCTGACAAAATAGGAACCGGAATCTACTATATATAAATATTAAAACAGTAATAATGTTTATAATACCGCTGTAACAAAGACAAAAACACCATTCCCTAAATGCGGGCTGTGATTTTAATTACCTTTTAAATAAACGTAATTTTAGTGTAAATTTGCATTATTTATTGTCTTTCAAACGTAATTTGCTTAAATATCCTAAATACCAACCTCTGAACTTACTATATTGGACATAACATACAAAATAACCTTAACAGTATACTGATACATAACGGAATGATTCAGGCGTATACTGGTACAAGTGACAAATCAGATGAAACTAACCGATCAGATCCATCCAAACACGAGCTATGAGTTTGTTTATATATCTAATAAATGATACATGTCCATAATAGGCATAATAATAATATAATTATCAATATTCATCTAATCATAGTTTACGACGTATACTGGATCAAGTGGTAGTTGTATCAGTATACCAAAAACTTAGAACTAGTAAATTTCACGTATACTGGTATTTTTTACTAAAAGTACAATTAATTTTGAAATAGTAAATATGTAGATTTAAGGAAAATATATTCATTAAAAGTATTTGAAATTTTGATTACATTATTTCAACGTATGAGTTAGTTATGGCACTTCATACCTTTGAACAGCCGTCCTGTAAAATCGTGATTTTGCACTTGTATCAGTATACGTAGGAGGTATCGAAATAGTCGAGTCTGTCGCTTCTCGTCGACCATGGGACAGCTGCCAAATGCAAAACTATTCGCTATGCGCTTCGTAGATCGAGCGACGACCGTTGGTTGGCTTACCTGTACCTCTCCTGTGACACGCGGGTGTTTGTCGCGCGAGATATATTACCTATCTCTTTCTGTACAGTACTGCAAAAGAATGAGGGGTGACGCGTGGTTGACGCTTAGTCGTGCGACAACAGTCACGAAGCATAGTTTTACTAGACAGGCTCTCGGAGCTTTGTCCCAAAGGACGAGGCGTGTCAGCTCCCAATCACGCAAAGGGCCCCCAAGGACCCGCAGATTAAACTAAGACAAAAAAAAAGTTAGACGGGCTTGGTGTTGATTCGACAAAGTCTTTTGATAGTATCTTCAATAGCGATATCAGAAATATAGATTTTTCAATTCAAGCTACGTTGAGTGACAAAAAAAGTAATAAAGTATATATGGTAAAAGAGATACGAGTATGAAATCGTAAAATTATAGACATGTTATTTTGCGGATTAAGATCCCCATTTTATTTTTTATGTCTTCAAAATGAAGAATAATAATATGTCAGTAAAGTAACCATATGTCAGTACGTGGCACTATAACATTTAAAAATTTGAAAAAAAAAAACTGTTGATTAAAATAAATTAAAAAAAAACCACCGAATAGCACATTATTATCGTGTGAGCGCACCCTTTATATGGACGAAAAATCTTCACCCTTTACTCTTATTATACCAACTAAGAAACTTTCATCATTATATCAGCCGATACACGTCCACTGCAGGAAAAATATTAATAAATAAATAAATATTAGACAACCTCACACAAATCGATGTAGTCCCAAATTAGGCTCAAGCAGGCTTGTGTTATGGACACTAGACGACGATATACATACTTATTTAGATAAATACATACTTAAATACAAATAACATCCATGACCTAGGCACAAATATTCGAGCTCATCACACAAATATTTGCCCTGGCCGGGATTCGAACCCGGGACCGCCGGCTCAGTAGGCAGGTCTCTACAAACCGAGCCAACCGCGTCGTCCCAAATGTCCCAAAGTTATCCACAACGATCGGTCGTGCGTCGCACTAATCGAATTGCTTCCCGCGATCCTTACCAGATCATCGATCCACCTTGTTGGGGGCCTTCCCACGCTGCATCTTCTAGTACGTTTTTTATCCAAATGGCCATCGACTCAGAAAGTATAGAAGCGATTTAACACAGATTTTCAGAATGAGACTTAGTGAGGTGATTATATCTGCAGTTACCACTCAGCCTATTAGAGGCTAAGCAGAATGCTGCATTTGAATTAATACCAGTTGGTACTGTGAGCATTTACGCCTGTAGCATAAAACCAAAAGAGCGTAACTCTCGTCGTTTTCATGGATTTTAAGTCTTTTCAACGGCAACGGTGTAAGTACGGAACTAAAAGAGCATAACTGCGTTACAAATATACTGCGCTCGGTTGACAAGGGGATTGATTTACGTATCAGTGTAGAACTATGTCGCATTGATGTAGCTTAGGTCTAACTTCGTTGCCGTGGTTTTTAGGGTTCCGTACCTCAATTGGCAAAAACGACACCCTTATTGTTGAACTTTGTTGTCCGTCTGTCTGTGAAAAAATATATTTTTCTCAAGAACGCGTTGAGGTATCACGCTCAAATTATTAATTAAATACACAAGTCTGCTTTTTAACCGACTTCAAAAAAAGGAGGGGGTTCTCAGTTCGGTTGTATGTTTTTTTTTTTTTTTTTTTTAATGTTTGTTACCTCATAACTCCGTCATTTATGAGTCGATTTGGAAAATTCTTTTTAGGTTCATTAATAGACATCTCAAGGTTGGTCCCATAAAATTTTGGTGAAGATCGGATGACGAGATGTATGAGGAATCGAAGGAATTCCTGAAATTTTATAGGCAGTCATAATATTTTTCATATATTTTCTAAAACTATTTAAGTATTTGCATATGGTAGTCATCATCTTCCAATGCTGAACTGATGATGGAAGGTACAACTCCTTAACGGTTAGGAGTTAGGAGATAATTAAAACGAGATGCATTCCTTCAAGACCTCCCTGATCACCCAGTATTTTATATGAATCACTAAAAAGCGAAAAAAAAAAATTTTTAACAAAAAAAAGAACCGACTTCAGTAAAACTAAAAATCCAAAAATAACCCGTTCACGTACAGATTACATTTGACTCACCCTTTGAAGTCGGTGCCAAACCTCACGTAAACTTTAATATATAAATATAATAACAGTGGTTTGGGAGGGAGGAGACGTAGCGAGTGTTACACAGTGTTGAACACGCAAATTAATTTCCCTAATTGTACGAATCTAATTAAATTTAGAACAAAGAGTTGTGTCACGTATGTACGCTTTGGATTATACTGGTATTCGTCCAATGCCTCGAGCCCTACGTTACGACCTTTTATGGATAAGATAGGTGGGCACAATTCAATTTGTCTGAATTGCGTAGATCTTTTAATCTAAGTCACAATAAATTGGTCTCGGAAATAGAAACATAATCATATATAAAAATACAAAACGGGTTTACTCACGTCGTAGAATCGGTACGCGACGCGATCGACTCTCCTGATGATGAATCGCGTACCGATTCGTAACATGTCGAGCGATATTCGACTTCTATGACGTCAGTTTACCTGTTTTTTTATTTTTATATGTCTGAGACACGGCAGTTTTCGATGCAAAACATAATTAAATTTCAATAGGTGTCGTTCTTATCATCTATAGGTACTATTATAAAATTCTAGATTTGAATTAATAATATTTATTTTATGGAGAGGGGTCATGATTTCAGTAAAATTATTGGTAGCGTGATGCAGGATCGTCATTTTGTTTTGTATGGGTACGCGGCGTCATACCAGTCTGGCGCCATCTGTTGGCCATAATTTCCTTTGTCCTCGCATCACGCCACAACGGCTGGACAAATTTAAACCAATTTCGGTACAGGGATAGCTGGACATCCGAAGATGGTTATATTAAGATACTTTGTACCCAACTACGGTATAAAAAAAACGCGTTAGAAGTTGCGGGCATCTCCATTTAAAAATAAAATTATGTAAACATAAATTATGTGTTAAAAACCGGACATTAAAAAGAAGAGCCACCTCAAGTGAAATTAACAAACGGTACGATGCGAATAACGTGAAATTCAAGATAATTACAACGAGCTATCTATGTGTAAGTAATGCCAACATCGTTTGATTGGCACGAGGAAATAAAATTAGGAAAACGGCCGAATCAAATTTAATTTTCCCTGGAAATTGGGATGCGAGGAAAGTGACAGACATCGTGTCTTTGTTGTGAACCACAATGTAGGTGTTTGTATTGTGTACGAAATGAGGAAAAATGATTTTTGACAACACTGGTGTATATCAAAGTCATTGGGGAAGAAATATTGAAAAAATGTAACACGTATTTTTTTGATGAATAGTCGAAGTTTCTTTGTCAACTGAAGTTGTCAAAGGATATAAATATTGCGTTTTCTGCACAAAGACGAGACAATTTCGCTGGGTTTTAGAGATCCGTGGTGAAGTTTTCAAAGCAAAACATAAATAAATTCAAACCTTAAACCTGAATGTAGCGTCGGTACCCCATTTGGTGTTTTCATCACAATAATATAATACAACAATACAACAATACTTTATTGCACACCAACAAGAAAAATATTACATGAGAAATCATAAATTAAATAATGGTAGACAATAGGCGGTCTAATCGCTAAAGAGCGATCTCTTCCAGACAACCTTTGGGTGGCAGCAGAAAACAGAAAGAAAATAGTAGATACAATACATAATTTATTATTATAAAGGCAAAATTTTGTGAGTGTGTTTATGTGTTTGTTTGTTACTTCTTCATGCTCAAACGCCAGGACCAATTTTTATAAATATTGGTATGAAGGCCGCTGAAACCCTGGCCTAACACATAGGCTACTTTTTATCCCGAAAAAAATAGTGTTTCCGTAGAATGAGCGGGTAACACCGCACGGTGCAGCTAGTATGGGATAAAACTCTAACAAATTGTAAACGACTAAAATAAAAACGAAGAATCATTACCAGTGTAGGTATTGGGTGTGCAATTGTGGGTAAATGACCTTGAATGCTATTCTTAATATATATAAGGCCCGGGAATTCCCGGAATACCCCTTTTTTGGTGACATTATATAATGAGGAGTGTCTTTTCTGAAGGGCTTATTTCTCTATAAAACTTTTTTTTTTTTTTATGTCATAGGGGGCAAACGAGCAAACGTATCGCCTGATGGAAAGCGATTACCGTCGCCCATAAACACCTGCAACACCAGAGACAAAACTGATACAAAGATAAGCTTCCAAATGACTGATAAAAAAAAACACTCCGCTAATAACTTTAGCAATTTTGGGCAAAGTAGGTACTAGGCTTTCGTAAAGTAGGTACGTATATCTTTATTAGAGTTGATGACTGTATAAATAACGAATAAAAGTTCAGGAGTAGAAAAACAAGATCATCGATTCCTGCATAATTTACATAAGTATCTACCCAACGGCCATCGGTTCTACGAGCAATGTGCCACGCCCTCTGCCAGTGCCCCCCATCTGTACCGTGGGAACCCAGAACGATACCTACACCTCGCCTGTCGTGGCCGACACGCTTAGCCAATCGGTTGCCACACGCGCTCACGGCCGGACGCCGCCGATCGCGCTATAAAATTACCAAAAAAATGGCTTCGTCGCGAATGAGACCAACGCGCTGCAGTGTTGCGGGGTGTAAAAACATAAAAGCAACAGACATTTATCCTTTTTTTCTTTGCCGACAGACGATGAAATGTTACTAAAAATTCTTAGAACTTAATAAGCACCTACCTAGAAACTCATTGCATACACTGTTATAATAGATACATGTAATGTTGAATAAATAAACCTACCTACTTAATATACTTAAATTCATAGAAAACATCCACTACCTATATCAACAAGTGACAATAATTTACTCACTAAGATTTACCAAATCAGTTCAGTGTGGCGGGAGAGTGTATTGCACGGCCTAAAAAGGGCGTAAACGTCGGCGTTGTTCTTGACACTTAAGACCTTTTGCAAGGAATGCATTCGCAAAGATAAAACGCGTGATCAGATTATTATAAAACAACTTGTACCTAGTGACTGTTTCGAAGCTTGTAATGCTAGTATTATACAATATGTAACACATTATAATATAGGCACCTACCAAACTTTATTTAGTAAGTACCTACTGTCATCGGGATATATTTAGGTTACTTAGGTAGGTACCTACACAGAGAGTTGTATTTGTTTCAGGTTTCTGGTATGTTCAGATAGAATAGGTAGGTAAGATTCCGATATACCTACTCGGAAATTTAAACGATTTTGATGGTGTGCCGCAGCGCATGTGAATACCTATTTCTAGTAGGTACCTAATGATAATTAAATTTGACTAATAAATTTAAATAAATCGATCGTATTTAAATTAATTTTGACTTTTTATAAAATCGTTTCTAAGCGGTGTCAACCCTAGCCTCGTTTTGCCGGCACGTGCGGCCAACGACCCGCGCGTTCAAGGTCGCTCCATTGTTAAATTGAGTAGGCATGAAAAGCAGTAGGTATTTGCCTTTTTATTCAGACATGGGTATCTGTTCGAAGAACTATTATATTAATCTGTGCCTCTGCCACTTAAGTTTGGCTACTAAGCTATACCATTTCGTCAAATAGTTAAAATACCTATAACGTATTCAAGTAGATTTTACTACATGATTAAAAAAATATCTTCAAGTTATGACAGCCGGAAAATCAGCAACTTCCACTTACAAAAAGTTAATAAAATGTCGTCAAAAGTGATAAATCACTTCAGGAACAATCCCAAATATTTTTTACACCAGTTCGGCTCCACTATTAATAAATCAGGCCGCTCCTGATTCCTTCTTTTATGACGCGCGCAAGCAAATTCCGTTTAGGGGCCTGTACCTATTATTTCCCTAGTTCTATTCTATAGGTTTTGGTAAATGAAAATACATACGAAAAGGTTTTATTCACGCCGTAGAAGTCGAATATCGCGATCCATCATCAGGAGTTACTATCAAATGGTAGATAAGCGGCACTTGATCTTCAATTCGGCCGGGATCGACGCATAATTATGTGCGACGTGCTGTCCACGAGATTCCTACCATTTTCCGCCAGCACCACATTTCGAATGCGTTAATCCTGTTCCGAATGCGTTCCTTCAGGTTTCTGAAGCGTATAGAAATATAGAGAAGATCATGGTTCTTATCCGCGTTGTCAGTGTAAACATACATTTTAATAAATATACTGTTTTAGTAAATCAATCCAGTCCTGATTCGGTCTGAGTAACGGCTGAAGCCGGATCCGTTTATGACACGCGCAAGCAAATTCGGTTTAGGGGCCGGTTTTATTTTTTCTAGCCCTATTATGTAAAATCATTCGATTTAGAAGACTCACATGAGACATGTGGAGCTCACTAAACAACCTCAATCCGCGCTTGCGCACCAGCGCACACCAACGACTCAGCTCCCCAAGTAACACAGAAGCTGCATAAACGCTTATACAATACTTATACAGCTAATTTAAGCTGAATAAAAGCTGTAACAGCTTATGTAGCAAGTTTGCTACTAGAGTCGCTCTAGCGCCTTTGTTTGTGGAAAAAATTGGCGCGCATTTGCAGCACTTCTAGAAATATAATGTCCCACAACCAATTGCAATGAATTTTATCCAAATAACCAATCACAGCATTTGCAACCTGCGTACTAATTGACGATGCTTTGCAAACTTTTTCGATTGACAATATAAATACAAATATAGATAACATCCATGACCCACGAACAAATTCGAGTTCTTCACACAAATATTTGCCCAGACCGGGATTCGAACCCAGGACTAGCGGCTACGGCAGGTGCACTAGAAACTGCACTAGCCGAGTCGAAAAATGGTCGAAAAATGGAAAGTTGTCATTGTTGCCCATAGATCTACGTATGTAACAGGATCGAACATTGCCATTTAAACAGCAAAAGTCAAACATCATACAAACATGTTCCATATTGACTTAATATTTCAATACGCATCAAAACGTATGCTAAATTAAACAAAAACTCCAACAAAAGGCACAGGAAATCATTTGAAATGAAACTTGTACACATGCCCGCGGATGCTCCAACTTTTCGGGCAATTAAACAAAAAATACACAGAACCCGCACATAAATCTGCGAATTAGGGTTCTTTAAGCGCTGGTTAAGAAGGTCACGGTATTATGAGTAGGGCCCGTAATGTATGGGTAGCCACGTGTCCAAAATGGGTAGGATTCGTAAATGCTGAGTATGAGAACATTTGGGACGGAGCTTTTCCAGATTTCATAACACGTTGTTAGATGAGATTATAGGTATAGTTTGAGGACGAATATTACAGTCATTCATCTTTTTTACTGACAATGATTCCACTCTTAATATTGAGAAAATAAGTAGACAAAAGAAGGCTTAAAGTTACTCAAAGGGCAAGGGAGCGAGCTATGCTCGGAGTTTCCTTGCGGGATCGAATCCGAAATGATGAGATATTCAAGAGAACCAAGGTTGTAGATATATAGCTCAGACAGTCGCCAAACTTAGTGGCAGTGGGCGGGGCACATTGTGAGTAGAACCGACGGCAATCGGGGCAGAAAGGTTCTTGAATGGTGACCGTGGATCGGAAGACGCAGCGTGGGGAGGCCTCCGACAAGGTGCATGACCTGGTTAGGGATGCGGACAGAAATTGGATGAGGGCAGCGCAAGACCGTTTTGGAGAACTTTGGGGGAGGCCTTTGTCCAGCAGTGAACGTCAATCGACTGATATGATGAATTAATCATAATATGTTTACCTACATATTTTCTCAAAATCTAATTCGAAACTAACCAAGCTGGGGGGCAATTCGACCAATTTTAGAGAGATGATGGACATCTCTCTATTACATTGCCATCCGTCACTTTTGACGTGTCCATACTTGACAAGTGGCGATATCCCTATAACATTGCAACTTTGCCAATCCGGTCGCGCTTAATTTGCGACTTCTTGTATGTGACGCTAAAGATAACAGGCGCATATACTTAACTTACCTAGACCGGGTAGTGCGTTAACTTAGTCAGTTCCGTTACGTTCAGAACAGAAATTCATATGCATGAATAGTATAATCATTATCGCCTTCGTATTTCCAAAATTGATATGAGATATTATGTCGCTTGAAGCTCATCGCATTTTAATGACAGTTTAAAGGCAATATCACTGTTAATCTAATAGAGATTTGACGTTTGACGATCTCTCAAACGGCATTCTCGAATTAGGTCCCTGGCTTCACTTTCAAGCGCTAACTAGGTTTCTACGCGTATTTATTTTAAGAACCATGTTTTCCTAGCTTTGCCTCTGAAGCAGTTGTAATTTACATCTTAAAGTATAATAGCACACGAAAGTGTTAAAATTCAGCGCGACCGTTTCAAAGAAAAAACGCGTGAGCAGTTTTAGTTAAATGATCGGAACGTTTTTATTGAGCTAACTGGCTAGTTTTGTTTTTTCACTTACTAGTTTTTTTAAATCAAATACAAGTGCTTCCATTTTGAAATTTAGATCAATCTGAAAACTTATTCAGTTGCCTACGTATTTATAGTTTTACCCAATAAGTAGGTATGTGAATGTGAGTGCGACGAAAAGGTGTTTCTAGGTCACTGTGACCTTTCGCCCTCTGATTCGGTCCATCACGGGCCCTTCGCCGTCAGCTGTCGCCTCTCGACACTATTGACAGCTGGCTTTAGGCCCTCGTCCACTGACGATGATTAGGGCAAAAGCCGCTGGACACCTCGTGTTGAATACGTTTGAATGGGTAGTTTTATCTTGAACGCTCCTGATTCTAAGTGCAAATTTTCGACAAAGGCGCTACAGTGGGATATTTGTTTAAGTACTTTTGTGGCTTCCATAAATAGCTACAAATCGAATCGGTATTAAAAAAAGTTATTCCTATAAATAACAAATTAAGATACCTGATCAGATAAAAAAGTAAATCCTTACATTGATAACGCAAACATTAGGGGGTTTAAAAGGGGGGTTAAAATACCCCTTTTTAACAATAGCTCAGCTTTACCATGTTATATTAAACAGTTTTCAGTCAACTTTATTAAGAAGATTTTATTTACATAAGAATTGGCTACCTTCACAAATCTGCTTAGCCAAATGTGCCGCCAATTTTATCAGTTTCAGGGAAGTGTAGGTACCCAACTCAAGTTACCCTTATTCGTGAAACGTAAATTTATTTGATTTATGGATAAGGACCAAAAAAATTGAAAGTAATTTAGGCGTAGTTAGCCTTAGAAAAAAAGCGATCGGAAGAACTTCCGTTGTGCGACAAAAATTTATGACACAATAATGAATCCCAAAACAGTACCTTAAGGTGCATTATTCGATGGTTAATTTGTCGTCGCACAAGGCAAAAATTGATACAAATTTTAATCAAATGAGTTAAGGTAGTACACTTTTTGGTCTTCACCCTTATATAAGTCTTATAGGTAATTTTTATCTCTAAATAACTTTTACTTTTTGGCGGGCCTGGGTTCGAAACTCGGCCAGGGCAAATATTTGTGTGATGAACGCGAATATTTGTTCCTGGGCCATGGATGTTCTATAATAATAATATAATAATAATAATCATTTATTTCGGAATTTCATCCATATCGTGTTAGTAACATAAATAATAAACCTTATAACTAATGTTAGTAACATAAAAATATCAAAACAAACCTTAACTAACTTAACCTAGGTGACAAATGCAAGGCATTCCATCCTTGCAAGAAAGGGCCTTCTACTCTGTCCGCGACTATTGCTAGGAGGCTGTTGGCGCTTCCGCGCACGCGCCGCAGTAGCGACGCTGTGCGCTTGCGCATAATGGCGTGGAAGCCATCTGTGCGCGCTTCGGCGAACATGCCTGAGGCACTGCAGTGGCGCGGCAGCCCCAACAACATCCGGAACGCGTTATTATACTGTACGCGTAGGGCGCTGTAAGCTTTTTGAGTATAATTGATCCATAGGCTGCAGGTGTAAAATGACTGACAGTAAGCCTTAAAGAGGCTAACCTTTACGTCATTCGTACACCTTGCAAACCTACGGATCAACATATTACTTCTAACTGCCAGCGCCCTACGCTCCCTTTCCAGATCCACATTATCGCTTAGCGTTGCGGTGACCCAGTGCCCCAGGTATTTAAATTCTCTAACTAGCTTGAGAGGAGTGCCATTAAGTTTAATCGGCGGGACTTCATCCTCCAATTTTATGCCTTTACCCTTAAAAACTAGCAACTCACTCTTAGAGGCATTGTACTTGAGGCCATGGGCCTCCGCATACCGCTCACATGTGCTAACTAGCGTCCTCAGGGCACTGATTGAGGGGCTCAGCAACACCATGTCGTCTGCATAACTGATGTTGTTCACAAACTTCCCATCGACTGAGCAGCCGACCATAGTGCTACTGAGCTCCTCAATCAATCGATTGACATAAAGGCTGAAGAGCCTAGGTGACGTGAGCCCCCCTTGCCTCACCCCGCACTCCAGCCCATATGCATCGGACAGCGTATCTGCCCACCTCACAGCATTAGTCTGGTGGTCGTACCAGTACCTGAACAGTTCGACCAATTCTCCGGGCAGTGACGTATCTTCGTACAGTTTTTGCCATAGTTTACTATAGGACACCAGATCGAAGGCCTTGGACAGATCAAGAAAACACGCAAAGACCGGCGTTTTCCTGGCTGTGTAGTATTGAACTGTGTGCTTAAGACAAAGAACTGCGGTTTCGGTAGACAAGCCAGGTCGAAAGCCAAATTGTGCATCGTTAATTGTTTCGTGTTTTTCTAGTTGTTTGTCAAGCACACCGTCCAACACTTTTGCTACAGTAGTAGCCAACGAAATGGGCCTATAGTTTTTTATGTCAGAGGTGTCTCCTGTACGATTCTTTATTATAGGCACCACCACGGTTTTCATCATCTCTTCAGGTAAATAGGTATGACTGACACAGAAGGTGAAGAGCATGGCAAGTACTCTAGGTAAGTGTACTCCAGCATGCTGCAAGTGTTCAATGCTAAGGAAGTCATGTCCCGGCGACTTCCCTCGCGTCATGCCCTTCACCACCGATGCCACTTCCTTAGCCGTGAATCTCATCAAAGGGCCCGCAGGTAAACACCTCGCGGGAGGTGATTCACTGCACGCCCCCAGGGGAGACTCAGCTTTAAACTGCTGTCTAAACAGATTAGCAATCCGATCAGGCTCGCTAACGCCCTCCACGCTCACCGGCAGGCTCGCCCTAGGATTCAGTTTGTTTGTCTGTTTCCAAAATTTTTTAAAGTTTTCATTGGTATGATGTGTAGCTAATATGTCCATTTTAATTTGCTCAGCATTATCCTGACACCATTTAAATTTTTGTTTAAATATTTTCCGTGTTTCAACCATATTAACAAACGCGTCACCTGCTTTTGGTTTTCCACACATAACCCAATTCTGAAACCCAAGCCGAGCCTCCACATGAGCCTGTCGTACATGCTTGTTCCAACCGACCACATGTCTCTTTTTACTTACTAATTTGTCACCACAATTACAAATAGCTGCTTCACTTAAAGTATTAATAATAGTTGCGTAAATCTTGTCAATAACTAATTTATGTTCACACTTAGTACAATGTCTATCACTACACTCTATAAATTCTATTGGAAAATCTATATTTTTAAGTTTATCATTGCAATAATTCTCATAAAATGTCAATTGTTGTGGATTTCTCTCGCCCCAGATAACCTTATTTCAAATTTTATTATTGAATATTTTTTTATTTCTAATCATATTTAAATTACAAACTATTTCTAATGGATGATGGTCTGACCAATAGACATTATAATGTATTTTTACATCCCGTATTGTCCGCCGAGCCGCTTGAGACACTACACAATGGTCCAGCCAGCTTTTAGAGCCATTAATGTCACTTACATAAGTGTACGCATCCGAACTTGTTCCCAAAAAGTCAATGTCCGCGCACTGCCACTTATGATCCGAACAAAAGTCTTGTAACTCTTTACCGAACCTCCTGCCCGGATGAGCGTTAAAATCCCCTAAGACGAAAACGGATTCTATTTGGAGCTCCTCCACTATCGCCGCAATCTCACCTAGGCATTCTGTAAACTCGGTAAGAGTCTCAGCTGAGTCAGTAGGCATGTACACGAAGAACACTAGTAGAGAGCGATCCGATAACACTATCTTAACGCAAACGAGCCGCACACTGTTACACTGCACGATTGAGACCGATGTAAACAAACATTTTCGGAACAACAGCGCGACGCCTCCGTACGATCGCCCTCGTAAAATCCCCGCTCTTGTGTCAACAGCCGATTTCCCCGTAAAATCAAAATCAGCGTGTATGGTACCTAGGAACGGGATATCCTCCGGTAGCAACCATGTTTCCTGTAGCGCTATAAGATCAGCTGTGCGACACAGGTTTCTGACGCACTCGACCGAACGCTTGATTGACCTACAGTTAAAGCTGACTAATTTTATATCTTCTCTCATACTAGGGTTATGATCCATTAAAACTATTGTTTTTCAAGTCAGTTATTTCCTCTTGAACGTTGTTTTGGTCATACGTATCTCTATTGAAATAAATAAAACGCCGGAATCGTATTCCTTTCGGCCACAAACTATCATCTAAGAATGACGACAGCTTGGTGTGTGGTACAAAGATTTTATAAGCATCATAGCGTTTTTCTTTCTTGGTATTGATTTTCTTAAGTTCGATTATTACACCAGTTTTTTCCTTAATGTACTCAATAATATCATCACCGCTTGTCTGTTTGTCAACCTTATTGACAAACAAAGGAATTGTTTTTTCAACCGCTTTGAATTTCCCATCCGGTCTTATCGCCGCTTTTCCTTCGGAAACAGTGAACCGACTTTTTCGTGTTTTCTTTTGAACAAGTTTCCAGCCGTTTCTAGACTCCTTTTCATTCTCAGTACCACCATCGGTGCGCACGATATCAGCTTCTGTTTGTAAATTGGACCATACGCCAACATCAGCTGGATTAGCATGTAGCGTGGTCTCGCTCCCGCGCGCCGCAAGAAGCATTTCTTGATTGGATGTTGCTTTCTCTTTCCCCTTACCTGAGCATAGTTGTTGTCGCTCAGGTGTTTGTGACTTATGCGCGGGTGACAAAGATGGCAACGTTTTGTTTACATATGCGTCCGGCATGGGCTCGGGCTTGTCCGCCGTTACATTGCTGCTGTTCGGCGAACTGGTGCTTATAGTTTTTTCGAATGGGGGTAGACCAATCGGGCCACTGTTTAAATAAAAACTGTCTTTTATTCCACCACCGCCCCGTTTTTGGTTGATATTCATATCGAAGTTATTAATGAGCGATGCCTGTTTTAGATTTAGAACTTCGTTTTTAATATCATTTAGCTGCTGTTCCGTAACATAAGTTTCTTTTATGCTACTTATCTCGTGTTTAAGTATTAAAATGTCTTTCAACATTCTAGTACAATCGATGTGATCAAACGTCAATGGAGGCAAACGGTGTAGATCTTTGGCTACAAATATTGGCAGCTCCTCGGGATCAGTTTTTCTAAATAGTGAAATCACATCATTCAGATCTCGTTCTGTTTTGCCGGCGTTTTTCCGCGGTATCATTCTCTGTTTGTTCGTCAGGGAGTCGAAAAGTAAACTCTTTGCGTTATCAATTTCTTTCGGAGAAAACGCAGACGTACACACTCTCGCAAGACTTTCTGCGTCCATCACATTCTGCTTATTCTGGATAAATGCTAACACTTCGCAAATAACTATATTGCAAGATTTGCACTTAATGACATTAGAGGCCATTTTAACACGTCCGATCGTTAACGCGCACACGCACACACTGTGTCTGTATGTTATATTATTATTAATTGTGTGTTATATTATGTATTTATATTTTATGTATCGTCGTGTAGTACCCAAAGTACAAGCTTTGCTTAGTTTGGGACTAGATCGATTACTGGAAGATTGTCCTTTAATATAAATATTTAATTATTAGAACCATTTTTATTGTTAATAAAAAAGCACGCAATTAAATGCTACCAAACTGGCGATACTATGGAATTAGTGATGTGCTGTCTCCAAGAATTCTTGGAAACTTTCCTCATTTTGTATGTAAAATAATCTCGAGAATGTTCTATTTCCATACAATTTAGGAAACGTTCTCGAGAACAATACATCTCTAGGTGTGTATAATTACACGAAAAAAGAATACCGCGGTCAACATTTAAACAGCAGTATAACACAAAAAGCCGCAGTTAAATTCGTCTGCTACCTCCCGCTCTAACTCGATAAAATAAAAAAGTTCATTATCTCACACATTAAATTCGGCTCAAAGGGCCCTTTGACGCGAGTTGTAAACTTGAATGAGGGTATTTGCATAATTTCTGGAATTTTTGACGGAGGCGCCTGCTTTATCAGGGCTGACAAAATTGTTTGGTCGCCGCTAATATTTTTATGAGGTAAGCGCGTACAAGCCCTAGAGATGGGTAAGTCTTGCTGCGGAATTTACGTGGTTCGTGACGAGATCGGGGAATGTTTGAGGTTGTAGTAAGTTTTTGATTAAAACCCTTATCAGTAAAATATTTATTTATTTATTGATACAAAATCCACAGCACAAATTACAATATTTTTTTAAACAGATACATATTTATTTAACATTGGCCAATTACGGATTTACATTATACAGACTTATCACTAGCAAATAAAAACTAACGTTGCGGTAGGAGACGCATTCAGATAAGTGATCAACTGAGCAAGTAAATTTCCAAGGTGGAAACATATTATAATAAACTGAAAAATAAACATAAAAGTAAATGTTTTAACAGTTATTGAGGAACCAATGGTAAGCTGAATAAATAAAGAGATTTGGAATGGCAGTTGTTGCATTGATGTAGTGTGTTTATGTATTGTGTGTGTGTGTGTGAATGATTTCAAACTCGGCAACTCACGCAGACGACAGATGCTCAGTAAACATCCTTCTGAAAAAGGTTCTGGTCAGATAGAAGGGGTCAAATGACTCAAAAAGAGTGTTATACGTACGTGGAAGGCGACTTGCGAGGCAATTGGAACCATACTTCGTACGATTAAAGGGCACAGCAAACAGAGTGGTATGTCTGGTTCGCTGGAGTGCTGACGACAAGTCGCAGCAGTCCAAAGACCCAGAGCATGCATCGTGGAGCAACAACATATCGCGTACCAAACGTATGTTAACAAGTTCAGTAAAATTGTGTAGCCTACAAGACTCTGGATATTGTGTTACTGTGCTACGCGACCAAAAATTTAAGTGGTTTAAAAACTTCTTCTGCACTCACTCAATAGCAGAACAATAAGTGACATACTGCGGATTCCATATTGTACTACAGTATTCAAGGACGTTACGGACATACGCATAGTACAGTATTTTGATGCAGTGAATGTCATGAAAGGGCTGAGTGACTCTAAGGATGAATCCAAGATTGCGATATGCTTTATTGACGATATAATCCACATGGTTAGAAAAGGTAAGTTTCGCATCTAGGAACACACCAAGGTCTCGGACTTTATCCACCGTAGCAATTCTTACATTAATGATCGTATATTGATAGTTTTTTGGCTTATTACGGCGCGTGAAGCTGATATGATTGCATTTATTCACATTGACACTGATGCGATTATCTTTGTAATATTCCGAGAGTCGATCCAAATCTTGCTGCAGCACAATACACAGTCATGTTCTGATTTTATATGCCGGTAAACTTTTTTATCATCCGCGAACAACAGAAAACGAGAGTTCCTGAAGCAAGAACCAATATCGTGGATGAAAGCAACGTACAGCAAAGGTCCGAGCAAGATCCATGAGGGACTCGGGATGGAATTGCCACAAATCCAGAACGGAGCCCACCGACGACCACGCATTGACTTCTATTTTTAATATAGGACTCGATCAACCGCAGCAAACTACCACATATTCCCAAACTGTACAATTTCTGAGCCAAAATGAAATGGCCAACGCGGTCGAAAGCCTTTTCAAAGTCTGTGTAGACGACGTCAACCTGACCACTCTGTTCCATACCATTGAGAACATCCGTAGAGAAAAGTGCCAAATTCGTTTCCGTTGACCTTCCTTTGAGAAACCCATGTTGCTGTTCAGGGACACCTCGTGAAATTATTGGATACAGACTAGCATAAGCTATTTTCTCAGCAATTTTGGCGAATGTGTTTAAAATAGATATCGGCCTATAGTTTTCAATTGGAAGTTTAGAGCCTTTTTTATGTATAGGTATGACATGCGCTTTTTTCCACATAGACGGGAAGACACCCTCGTCAAATGATCTTCTAAGTATTATAGATAGCGGACGTACCAGTGATTCAGAACAGTTCTTTATAAATAAAGGAGGTATGCCATCGGAACCGGGGCCCTTACGTTCGTCTAAGCCTTTAAGCAATTTCATCAATTGATGCTCTGAGAAACCCACATACGATGCTGAGTCGTTAGATGAATTTGTGCTGTTGAATTTAGTTGCTAAATTCTGATACGAAGAAGCGATAAAATAGTTCATGCAACCATTTAAATCAAGTGTACTGTCATTACCTATATATTTAAATTCTTTGTATTATTATATTATTTACTCGTCTCGTTACTGGCATTAATAACATATATATTTCTCAAATCAAATAGCGGGTTATATTATAACCACAGATCGGATAGATGGGCGTCATTCTACACGGTGTCTGGAATTTTTGACGGAGGCGCCTGCTTTATCAGGGCTGACAAAAGTGTTTGGTCACAACTAATATTTTTATGAGGTAAGCGCGTACAAGCTAGGGATGGGTAAGTCTTGCCGCGGAATTTTCGTGGTTCGTGACGAGATCGGGGAATGTTTGTGGTTGTTATAACTTTTGACTTGATAACGTCTTATAAATCGATAAAGGCTGGCTGCAAGCTGCACGCACGAAAAACCATGACTCATTGTCACGTTCCGCCTGAGCCGAGCGTGCAAGCGAGAGCGCGGAAACAGCGATAGAGAGGGTACGATCGGCCTAAGCGTTCGGCTTGTGACGCATCTATCTCCCTTCCACTCCATCGGCCGGTATACGTTATCACGTAAAATTATCGTCTGTAAACCGGCTTTACAGACAACCAATTTTTTTTTTATGAATCCCTTATTAGTAAAATAGTTCATGCAACCATTATAATTCGAGTTTACTGTCATTACCTATATTTAACTACATGTATAAATTGATAACATTTATATTTTTCGTTAATTAAATAGCGGGTTATATTAACTTGGTCCGAGAGTGAAACTATCAATTATAATAATGACAGTCGATAGACGATTTGATAGCCATTGGTCTAAAATGAAATTTGTCGAAACGCAATTTTATTCTTATTTCGTCCAACACGCATTCCATCCGACACGCGTTTCGTCCAATACGCATTTCGTCCAACCTACTTACCTTAGCGCCACCTACCCAAAATTCAGATTTAAAATACAACTTTAAAAGTATTTCACTCTAAATAGTAAGAAATCCTGCAGATGTACTATTGTGCAGATATTATTGTTTCACCATTGACTATGGATATTATACTACTCTAAAATTGTAATGAATATCAGTTTTCGATGGAGGGGTCATTATTACAGGAAACATCTGAACAGTACTATGCAGGATTTGTATAGGTGCGCGGGGGCCGTACAACACCATCTGTTGGAACTAAAACTTGGTCCTCTCATCAAACTGATACGGCTGGATGGATTTTAACCAATTGTGGCACAGAGATAGCTGGATATCCGAAGATAGTCAATAAATTCTCATGTATCTTAGACATAATATGAATGAATTCAAAGTACGAAAAAGAGCTCTTGATTTAATACCAACCGTTCACAGGCTTAAGCTGGCAAAACTAAAGGAAAGACATGTTATAATAACATCAGCTAGAGTGGCAGTGAGCTGGTTGTGCTTTATTTTGGTTTATAATAACTTACGTCCTACTTCAAGGAAGTCTGTCACAAGAACAATTTGTATTAATTCTATGACAAGCATGTCATGTGTAATACGATTAAACTTAATATGTAGCGAGTACATATACGACCTCCAATACGCCCCCTTAATCTATTACACATATGCCTAAACACTTCTGTACTTGTCTGTACTTGGCACATAAAATCTTTCATATGATTAGCACTTTTGTGTTTGACTGTACACCGCTATACTCAGAAATACAACACAAAAACAGAAGAAATCTAACAAAATTAACACATGCATAACCAAATAAATATGTAGAAAATTATTTTATTACAAGACGCTTAAAAAACATACATAGAATATCAAAACATCACTAACTAACAGTTCGCCCCCTTAATTGAATAATTTGATAGGGATAAATCCTTCAAAAACGCTTTAAGCTTCGGGCCATGAACACTTTTAGTTAAGATGTCCGCTATCATCTTATCAGTTGACATGTACCTTATCTCAACTTTTTCAGTCAGTACACACTCACGAATAAAATGATATTTTATGTCTATGTGTTTCGTCCTATTATGCATCATTTTGTTGGTTGCAATTTTATGCGCCGACTGATTGTCATTGTAAATTACTACGGCCTTACTATCCACAGTTATCAAACTGTTCAGTAAACTACGTAAATAGAGCGCTTCTTTCGAAGCCTGACTCAGTCCTACATACTCTGCTTCTGTGGAGGATAAGGATACGGTTGCTTGTTTCCTGCTCTCCCACGAAACAATATTTTGTCCTAATTTGTAAATTAGCCCCGTAAAAGATTTTCTATCAAGCGCCCCGCCCCAATCTGCATCAACGTAACCACGTAAGTCTGTATCACCTGACTTGCGAAAAGTGAGACATAGGTTAGACGTACCTTTCAAATACCTTAAGACCCGTTTCGCACATTTGAAGTGTAACTCATCGTAACATGAATTAAATTGAGAAAGTACACTAACTGCGTGTGCTATATCCGGTCGCGTATAGCAGGCTAAATAATTTAAACAACCTATCAAACTCTGATACGGCAGATTACAGTGGGAACTAGTTGATCTTTCTAGTTTCATTCCCACTTCCATCGGGGTGGTAACAGGCTTCGCGTCAGCCATGTTAAAGTCATTCAATACGTCCGTAATAAACTGCTGCTGATCGAGATAAATAACTCCATTATCTCTCCTCAGTCTCATGCCTAAAACATGTCTAGCCGCGCCTAAATCCTTTACTTTAAACTTACTAAGCAATTTTGATTTTAAATTTTGCTTTTCCTGTTCACAATTTCCAAATATAAAGAGATCATCAACGTAAATAACAACAATCAACTTCTTGTTGTTCTTAAGCTGTTTTTGATACAAACACGGTTCTATTTTGGATTGTACAAAGCCTAAATTCAACATCTCTTTATCCAATTCCTTGAACCAAGCATTGGATGCTTGTTTCAATCCATACAAAGATCGCTGTAACTTGCATACTTTGGTTTCTTGACCTTTGGTGACTGCTCCCTTTGGTTGAAGCATGTAAATGTCCTCTTTTATTTTACCATACAAAAATGCAGTCGTGACATCCCATTGATCAATAAACCAATCGTATTCTGCAGCTAACGAGAATAACAGTCGCAAAGTGGAGCTTCTAGCTACGGGAGCATAAGTGTCTGTGTAATCTACACCACATACCTGTGTAAACCCCTTTGCTACTAATCTAGCCTTGTACTTCGTTACCTTGCCGTCACTGTCTTTCTTGATTTTGAACACCCATTTACACAGTATCGGCTTCTTGTCAGCTGGTAGATACACTAGCGTCCAGGTCTGGTTCTCTTTTAGGGACATTAGCTCATCATCTATCGCTTTTCGCCATAAGTCACTATCGGGTCTCGCTAAAGCTTCCTCAATAGTCAAAGGATCACCATCAAGATTACTCTCCTTGGCATACATAACGTTGCATCCGTACCGCTCGACCTCTCTGCGTTCTCTTGCAGGGTACCGTCTTTCAGGTAGTTCAGGTCTTGCCACCTCTTGTTCAGGGCATAACTCGTCAGGTACTGGCTCAAGTATTTCAGGTTCAGGTAGTATTTCCTCAGGTACTTCCACATTCTCGTCTACGGCATCACGGAAAGAATCATCGTGAGCCTCCAAGACTTCGGGTCCACTTCTTGATCCGCTGGGTAAACTGGATGGCGCTGAATCATCCGTATTCAGTTTTATGACGACCTCCGACTTCGACTTCTCAACGTTTTCTTTTTGGAGAAAAACATTTTCTAAAAATTTGACATCTCTCGCAGTTGTCACTTCACCAGTCTTTGGATTCATTAAACGATATCCTTTTTGATAATCTGGATATCCAATAAAAATCATCGGTTCCGTCTTCATGTCCAGTTTACGTCTTTTTTGTTTTGGTATCAATCTATACGCCAAACAACCAAAGATTCTCAGATGACTTACATCAACATCTTTTCCAGTCCAAAGCTTTTCTGGTACAGCATTGTTCAAAGCTTTTGTCGGGCTCCTGTTTTTCAAATAAACAACAGTATTTACAGCCTCGGCCCAATACTTTTTACTCAGGTTCGATTCAGATAGTAATGTTCTCGCTTTTTCAATAATCGTCTGGTTAGATCTCTCTGCGACGGAGTTTTGTTCTGGCGTGTATGGTACAGTCGTCTGGTATTTTATGCCTGCGGACTTCAAAAAAGATTTAAATTTACCATTACAGTACTCGCCACCATTGTCAGATCTAAGACATTTTATACGTTTACTCGTCTCGTTCTCGACTTCCGCCTTATATTTGCGAAACTTATCGAACGTTTCACTCTTATTCTTCAAAAAATAAACATGAGTCTTTCGAGTAAAATCGTCTATAAACAAGAGAACATACCTCGAACCTCCGAAGGACGGTTCCTCAATCGGTCCACAAATATCGCTGTGTACGATTTGAAGAATTTCGTTCGCTCTCGTACCTTTGTTTTTAAAGGGACTCTTGCACGTCTTTCCCTCAATACACGGAATACACGGCTCACACAAGTCGGTACTCTTGAATTCCATACCGGTAACTAACGTTTTCATTTTCGACAAATAATTTCTACTTAAATGAGCCAAACGTTTGTGCCAAATATTAGAAATATTTTCGTTTTGTTTTGACAATGTCAAATTTACGACATCATTTTTCTTTTCTGTCAACTCGTAAATTCCGTCAACTTCTTGACATCGCGCAATAGGTTTATTCTTATTTTGAATAATGCAGCCTCCTTTGTCAAAACTCATAGAAAAATTCTTCTTGGCCAAATCGCTTACCGAAATTAGGTTCATGGATAAATCGGGAACATGTAAAACATTTTCTAAAATAAATTTTTCGTTTTCGCTGACTTGTGGCTCAGCGTTCCCTCGTCCTTTAACACACAACTTCTCCCCATTTGCCACAGAGATCTTCATGTTGCCGGTCTCGGGTTTATAGGACAACAACTTACTCCTGTCGTGGGTCATGTGGTTAGAACATCCACTGTCGAGATACCATTTATTTTTGTCAATCGCCTCCTTCGCGTTCAGGCAGACATTCGCGGTTTTGATCCGCTCTTTACATTCAGATGCTTTATGTCCTTGCTTGTGACACTTGAAGCACTTGTACTCGAAGTTCTGCTTATGATCATTTGTTTTAGTGTAAGATCTGGCATTATTGCGTTCTTTTCGTACAACTAACGCTTGTTCGCAGTCTGTGACCAACTTGCTCTGTCTACTTCCTTCTTGCAACAACTTCGTCTTAATTTGCTCCAACGTGATCTCTTGGCCACTATTGTCGACAGCCATGATGAGAGGGCTGAACTCAGCAGTCAAACCACCCAACAAAATCGATATGACCCAATCATCAGTGATTCCAGCGTCAATATCGGATAATTGTTGTGCGACAAAAGTAATTCTGGAAATGTAGCTCTCCATTAGGGTGGTCCAAAAAAATTTTTGTTTTATTTTCCACCGTGGCACCCACTAAATCTTTTCCATTTGCTTATTAGATAGTGTATGCAAAATATCAGCTTCCTAGCTCAAACAGAACCCGGTGCTCATCGACGTCAAAGTTTTTACTATAGCGGTTTTAGCAGTGTATCACTGCAGTACTGGGCAACGTAAATAATAATACTTTTTCTACGTTTATAAAGCTAGAAATTTCGTTTTAAGGTGTAGGCAACTTTGTAAATGTATAAACTATTAAAAAACAATGCATCGTACATTGGTGGGTAGTTTAAAATTTGGTTGTACTAAAGGTATTCTAAAAATGAAGTTAACCCGTCGAACTGATACTATCTTTTTAATCGGAATTAGACACTCAATTCCTCTTCCTGCTTTACTTCTACTTCCGAACCCTAGATAAGTGCTACTAAATTTAATAAGATATCAGCATTACGTCTATGAAGTAAAATCAATGCGGAGTGCTTGCAAAATCATTGAAGAAATTATAAAATTGCACTAACAGACCCAAAATTTAAACTATTCATAGAACCGACTTTCATAGACCGATGACTTGGTTAAAGTAATCTACACTTAAACCGAACACTCATTTGACAGTAAAAGGTGATTGCCTGGATTTAATTGAGTTAACCATGGTTCTTTTCGGAGTAGCTCCAAGTAAAATTTGCTGGGGCACCAGGGCAGGGCCAATATATGCACGCTGGATGGCAAAACTACTCTACACGATGAAAATTTACCCTTTTTGTGATCAAGGTGACGCATTTAAGATAACAAAGCGAGAAAATAACCAGATTGGAGGCTTCATAACGTTCGCTGTTCTATTTTACACTAAACCTAGGACAGATCTGCCCTTGCAACAGAATCTCAATATGTAGTTAAATCTTAAGAAATAAGGTTTCGTTGATTCTGAAATTTCTAAGTTGGCTAAACAGGTCTTGGAACGTATTTTATGGCACTTGTCAGATGAGACGGTTGGGCTTGCTCTCATCTTTGATAAAGTGACACATGATAAGTAGACAGAGCCAGTAAAGAGTAGATATGGCAATAGAGCCAACTACCCGATCAGTCAGGGGTAATACGTCTCAGTCTCTACTTAGGGCTGGTGTAACACGTGAGTGTTGAGACTTTGCTACAGCCCAAACTGGAAAACTTCTTCAACTATTACAGATCAGTGATTAATTTTAACACTATCACCGTAAAAATTAAACGAAGGAAAAAATTACATCAAAGGAAAAGAGCGTGTGCTGCAGCTGAGAGTCGTCAATGATACGGCTGAACGATGAGTGAAAATATTTGACAATTCTAGCACAAAATGCGTTATTTTTGTGCTAGAATAGACAAATATTTTTTTTACGAGGAAGAGAAACAGTAGGTACCTATTGCAGGTCGCAGAGGTAAACAGGAAAGCCATATCTATAGACACCACAAAAAAGGCCATTGTAGAAGTTGTGTCAAGTTAAATGTACCATTTCGTCCTGTTTTTTATAATAGAATATGGTCATATGTTTTCTATTCAATTAAGTGATATTTAAATATTGGTATTTAAGTGCCTTAAAAAAGATAATATATTCGTATGTTTTATGCCAGTCAGAGTTTTATTTTGCGAGTTACCCATAAACGTAATATGGGTATATAATTACACATATTTAGAAACTTTAGGTCTGATGAGCACCGCCTTCCAATGAGAATATATTAATGAAACTTTGCTATAATATTCCTTATCCTCAGTGTAAAAAAATTGGGGGGTGCCACGCTTAAAATATGAAACTTTTTTTTTCTCCATACATCTGTGAACCACCCTACTCTCCATAGAGTCGAAATTTTCGAGCCTACTATTAAAAAGCTCTCGCTGAATATGAATACGTCTTCCCCAACCCTTGTCTTCATACGCTTTCTGCAAGCTGTTCCAGGCATCTTTCGCTGTCTTCGCGTTGTAGACATGGGTGAAGCACTCTGGTTCCAACAACAAACAAATCGTCGTTCGTGCCTTCCTGTCTACATCATGAGATGGTCAAATCTACTATTATAATTTTTTGGGTTTGTGAAAGCGTGAGACCTCGAAATCACATCTGGCAGGCTGGAATCGTAAATCCAAAATATAATAGATACTGCGCGACCATAAATAACCCGATGCTATTTCTAATACTAAAAACAATTTCGCTAGAATTTTAAATTGTCATTAAGACAAAGAGTGACGGGAAATTTATTACGCAATAAATTGTTTTTAACTGCCGAACTCTCTCACAGATTGTTAAATATATTTCTAAGGAAGCAAGTTAGAAAAAAGAGTTAAATATAGGCAATTCTAGAAACAACACAACGGGGCGTCATAAAACTATATTGCGCAACCTTTTCAGAGCGATGGGGAGAAATTTGAAGCTGCGCACATGTGCAAAGCATTAATCTTAATGTCGTCGAGACAAACAGACAACGTAATTCTAATGAATCTAAGGGCGTGTCACTTGACGCTGAAACCGATGACCAATAACCAAGCATGACTAGTTCGGGGTGGGGTTCGGATCATTGTTCACATTGACTGGCGGGAGAAATTTTGGATTACAGGAGGTGTGGCATGGACCTGGAAGGAGGCCGCTCGACTCGGACGGGAGCAAGGCTTGGACAGTTACGTTTTGAACCGCGCTGCGAGCACTCGGGATCTCCTCGAGACTAGCGTCAACTGTGGCCACTTTTTCTTTGTAAAATAATAATAAGTTTTAAATAAAGTAAAGGAAATATAGTTTAAGTGATTAGTGATTAAGAGGACTCTGTGTCGGAACGAGTGAGACGTGAACTTCGTCTGAACGAGGCGGGCGAGGTCTACGGCGAGGCGAGACGGCGAACGCGGGCTAGAGACGGGTTAGCGTTTGACAAACGCTAGGAGCAGGGAAAGGCTTAGACATCTCGGTAAAGTACTCTAATACCATCATTGTCCGAAACAATTAGAGTGATTCATATTTTGCATCTCACTTTCATATTAAAGTCAGTAAAACCTATTCACGCGAGTTTCCGGTATGGACGCGGAGGGTGCTCTAGATGTTTTGCATCGCCTAGGCCACAACAAGCACCCCCACCCCGGCCCTACGCCTTGGGAATTGCCAGTCCTCTTAGGGATACTGTTGGCTATGATAGTGATAATCATTTGCGCCTACCTTTGGGTGCGATTTAGTGATTGGTGGCGTCGGATCACTCGCGCCGCGCCCCACGGGGAAAATAATACTATAGAAATCGAAATGGTCCGTTATTAATTAGAATGAAATTAGGAGTGCAAGTGTGAAATCACTCTAGCTGTAAATACGTGCTTTTGTGTTGATAGATTTAAGTAAAGTTGAAGGTTAGCCTCTCTTACTGTTGTTCCTCTTGAATTTGGTAGTTAGGGACAACTCTTAGATTAAGACTGTAAACTTTTGTGTGCATGTGTGTATAACTAGGTTTAAGAGCCTAGAGGGTTTTTAATTTGAGTGTTATGTTTTCCCTCTAAATTAGTATGGCTGGTAGGAATATAACACTCGGCTATGTCATTGATGCAACCCATCAACCATAGTCTAATTAATCGAACAGTTTCTTTTGCAAATTTACCTAAAAGTGAAATAAATTTAGATAAACAATTTTGATAAAATAAATCTAATTTTGCACAACTCCATATTTTTATTTTATCCCATTGTTAGGTACCTTTAGGGATTGATAACGGAGATTCCCCACTAAGGCCGTGGCTCATAAAGCCTATAGTACATCGCTAGATTGTTTAATAATTGTTACAGCCAGAGCGACCGCTAGGACTGAACCTCCGATATCAAAACCCGTATCTTATACTCAATTACGATTTCCGTTCTAAAATGATATGAGTCGAATCATTTCTCTGAGACCTAGTTGGACCTAAAGACGAATCTAGACTGTGTGGCAGATAGTCGAGTAAATCAGAGATAATGGAATTTGGACCTTGGGTCAGGCATTCATTTAAAAAGCCCATATGGGACAATACTCACTAGGGTATTCCTTGGATACCCGTTACTACCTATTGGTCTGACGCGGAGACGCTGGGTGACATCTGAGGGCGAAATACTTACACATTTACCTACTCATCATACGAAAGTATATAACTGTGGATCACACTTGGCTGCGGTTGACTATCGAGGACGGCGAGTACCGGACCAGTTGGAGGCGAAGGGCGTATTGGCAGAGAGAGGTGATATTTTCTAAGGTAGGCATCGTAAGGCCTAACCTTTAAGTGTAGGACAATGCAGGCTGAGTCTAGATAGCGAAACTGACTCGAAGCAGTCGGTAGCGTGACAACTATTCCGTTTACAAAGGCGTGACAGCGGCGATTGCTGGTCACTCTACTACACGCCATGTCTTGCAGATTGACCCTCGACCTTTGATTTGGCCAAATCAAAACCTAACCTATTTGCATACCGACACCTAAATAAACTATGACCCGGGTCGAATGGGGCGGGCTCACAGCCCAATAACAAGACCTCATCTTCGGATACGAGGCAAATAATCGCTTCTCAGCGAAAGAGGGTCAACTGCGCCCCTATAACTCGAGTACGAGGCTTGGCATCTGGTCTGTCAAGCGTAGGTTTCCCCTGTGATTGCGGGCGATCGGTTGTTCACGACGGGAACAAAACCCGTACAATGGAGGCTACTTCATTTGTCCTAATAACGGAATCGATGTCGCTAACGCCGACCTCTAGTAGCCAGATAGCTATGACTGCTTCAGCCTGGATGTATGTAAATGTAGTAACGAATTCTCTTAACCTTACAGTAAACTTTAATTCTCTTTAAAATTTATTCAATTACATAAACAGCTATAATTTAGACGATCACTTCACGAGCCGTACCATCACAGAATTTGGTGCCGTGACCAGGATCCATGTACGTATTCGAAATAACGTTACGACTGGATTTTTATTCGCTTAAAAATAAACACAACGTAGGAATCGTAATTGAGTATATAAGAGGAATTTCAGGAGAGAGGTTAAGACATTGCGCATGTTATTATGTAAGAATTATATTACATTTACTCTAGGTCTGGGGGGAGCAGAGACACATTGCGCATGTTATTATGTAAGGTCTGGGGGAGAGGGGGAGAACTATATAATTAATAATTTGGAAATTACAGGGATTTTGGAAGGAGATTGCGGTGGAAGAGACACTAGTTCTTACCTATTCACTAGATTAAATTTTCTTTGCGCTTTGAGACTGCATACAATTGAACCATTTACTTTGTGTTATCTGCTTTATTATTGGCTTTGTGTGTTGTTTTAAATTGACCCCATTGTATAAAAGGTTGCGCCAGATTCGGTATTAGGAGATTAGCAGGTGATAGGACTAGGGCGGCACATAATAGAGATATAATAGCATCGGTCGGAACATGTATACAAGGAAGGGAAAGCGTGGGTTAGGTCAGGTCGGGTCAGTCGAAACCAACGATGCGGGAATAGATTCGGGGGAGCGAACCACGGTTGTGGGTAGTGCAACACTAGATATGATTTTGGAAAAGATCAGTGATTTCGAAAGGAAACTAACGGAGCTAGGTTCAAGTGTTAGAGACGAGCGGGATAGAGGAGCGAGCTGTTCCACGCACGGGGCGATAGAGACGGAGAGTAACGGTACCGGCGGGGTAGATAGGCGGGGGTCGAATAGCCCCGCGTCCGCGAATTCAATCGTAACATCGTCAGAAACGCGAAACTTATATGTAATACAGCCATCGGTTAGCAAGCCAACTTTTGATGGGAAACCATTCGATAACCCTATTGCATTTTTAAAGCGTTTAAAAAAGTATATAAGGGCGGTAAATGGGTCGGATCGAGAAATAGATATCGCGCTAGGGTGTATTATGGGACACGCGCGTAAGGTAATGGATCTGTACTCGAAGGGTTGGACCACGTTCGCTGATTTCGAGGCAGATTTTAGGCGTACGTATTGGACAGAACAGATTCAGGAGTCAGTCAGGTGTAGATTAATAAATTCAAAATATTCTAACAGCTCAGGTATGACGATGTCGGAACATTTTGCCGTACAGGTCGAGTCGATGCAGTCGTTGACCATTGCTTTCAGCGAAAGGGACATAGTTAACTCCATCATGCGACATTATACTACTGATATACAGAGGTTGTGGTTTACTAGGACTGAGGAAGTTAGCATAATGAGCGGGGCGAATTTCCTGAGGAGTATGGAGCAGAATATATTTGAGAAACCAAGGGAGGTCGCTAGGGAAGTAGTTGGCAGAGTGATCAGGGGGGGGCGTTATGACAGGCAGACGTCGCAGTCGCGTCCTATTACCGCAACTATTTCGGCAGAGAATAGGAGATGGGGTAGGGGAGGCTCAGCAAGAGGACGGGGTTATCGTCAAGGTCGGCGAGGCTACGGGACAAATTATAATAGGACAGCGTCGCCTAGGTTTGAGCCGGCAGGACCTAGTTCGAGGCCAGCGATCACTTTTGTTAAGGAGGGTGAGAGTTCCACTCCGTCGTCAACTGTGGGGGGGGGCCAGTCAAAAAAACTAGAGTCCCCTACACCAGCGAGGTCCGATAGTTTGTTGTTGTGTAACGTAGGGGGAGCAGGGACTTCGGAAGGCGAGAAGACGGGGGTAGCCTATAAGATTCTTACTAGCCAAGGATGGAGGCCAGGACAGAGTCTGGGGGTCGGAGAAGGAGGACTGAAGCGGTTGCTGAAGGACGGTGCGCGAGATCGCGAAGATAGTTGTCAGGCGTTAGTTCGTGGGGTAGGAATCTTATTAGAAAACCAATTTAGTCACGTGATCGAATGCGGCGAGATAGGGGTGACGTGCGAATTTTGTACTAGGAGGGGCAAGGAGATGAACACCATGTTTCATGAGTTAGACGAACCGATGTATGCCGGAGCGGATTATTCCTTACCTAGGTTACCTGAGGTATGTGTGTGGTTGTATGGGAGAAGCATGAACGCACTGATAGATACTGGGAGCCAGATCAGCGGGATAACTAGGGAATTGTACGATTCTATTTTGAGGGAAAGGGGTGATCTACCTGAGGTCGCTATCCCCGCTATACAGGTGCAAGGGGCGTTCGGGTCGCGGAGTGAAAGCACGAATCGGCTAGTACTAATAGAGTTCAAATTGGGTAGTACTTTCGTCGAGGCACCGGTGCTCATTATGAGACGATTACCTCGTTCCTTGATATTGGGATATGATTGGCTTGAGCGAGTAAAAGGAGTGGTAAATTGCGGGTTAGAGCGTACACTAACGATCGAACACCTAGGGGTTAGATCTAGCGTTAGACTGAACTCTGATTGTCAAATCGAACGGTTAGGGGGAGAGGCGAATGCCGCCACTATTAATGCAATATAAGATCAAAGAGCGGGGATAGTAGGACATACTATGTCGAGTAGCGCAATAGGGCAAGACAGCGAGGGAAAGGAATACCATTTAGACGATTCGTCCTTGAGTAACGAACAAAAGGAACTTTTATTACCTGTCTTAGACAAGCATCGTAAGGTGTTCACGGACAGATTGGGATTAACTGATAGGTACGAGCATGTTATCGAGTTGTTAGACGAAACCCCTTTCGTGAGACATAGTTACCCGGTACCTTTGGCGCATAGAGAGCAGGTTAGGGAACAATTAGATGAATTGGAGAGATTAGGCGTCATTAAGCAAGAGGCAACTCCGTATTGCAGCCCGCTCACGTTTACAAAGAAACGGGATGGATCAATAAGGCTATTGTTAGACGCGCGGGAGCTCAATAAGAAAATGATAGGTGATGCGGGTTCACCGCCACTCACGTCAGAAATCTTGCAATCTTTTCACGGGGTAAATTACATCAGTTTAATCGACTTAAATAATGCTTATTTTCAAATACCATTGCATCGGAATTCGAGGAAATACACGGGTTTCTCTTTTATGGGTAGGACCTATACTTATCAAGTTTTGCCTCAAGGGTTAAAGACGTCCGTGGCAGGGTTCTCGCGAGCGATGGATTCGATATTAGCAGGGACACGGGAATTTTGCGTGAACTATCTGGACGACATTGTCATATTTACTACAGGGGATATAGGGTTACATTTAGCGCATCTAGATCAAATACTAGACAGGTTAGAAGCCGCTGGACTTACGGGCCGATTAGGGAAATGTCGATTCTTATGTGTAGAGGTGAAATTATTAGGACACATAGTAAACACCGACGGGGTGCGTATGGATCCCGAACGCGTAGAAGCCATAATGAGTTTCCCCGTACCTAGGACGGCGAAACAATTACGGGGTTTCCTAGGGTTAATAAATTACTTTCGAAAGTTTATCTCCAAATATACTGAGGAAGTTAGGCCTTTGTGTGACCTATTGAAACAAAATACAAAATGGTCCTGGACACTGGAGATAAATAACTGTTTTGAAAGGGTTAAAAGGTTATTTGTAGACACGATACTTCTCGCACACCCGGATCCTAAACAGACTTATTATTTGCAGACCGATAGTAGCAATTTAGGAGTTTCGGGTTACGTTTATCAGTTAACAAGCGAGGGAGAAGAGAGGGTAATAGGGTTTTGTAGTAAGTCACTATCGGAGACTGAACGTAGATGGACTGTTACGGAACAAGAACTATGGGCGATCATATTCAGCTTGTCAAAATTTGAAACTTACCTGAGAGGCGCGCGATTAATCATTAGGACCGATCATAAAAGTTTGATATTCTTACAAACATGTAAATTATTGAGCGCGCGGATGATACGATGGGTACATTATATAGGGCGGTTCGACTACACTGTTGAACACGTGAAAGGCCGACTCAACACGGTAGCAGACGTACTATCCCGGCATATAAAAGGGACCACCGACGTATTAACTAATAAGGCAGTAGGGCCTGAGATGAACCTATTCAAAGTACCGTTAGGACGGGTGGTACAGAGCAGGTGGAAGGAGATCAGGAATTATCAGGAGCGCGATGAGGCGGCTAGGAAAATAGTTAGTCGAATGGAGACTATAGGTACCTCCGAGTCAAAGTACTACGTGCTTAAAGAGGGAATTCTTTATAGATCGGACATACATAAGGATACATTTAGGCTCTACGTCCCCGAGGAATTACAGCAAGATCTGATCATTAGCATACATGAGGAGATAGGTCATTTCGGACGTTACAAGGTATATGCACTAATGAAGCGTCGGTATTATTTTTCTGATATGTCTCGCATGATAGGTAAAATCGTAAGAGCTTGCGAGGCGTGCCAAAAGTCGAAGCACGCGCGGGAAACTCATACGGGACCGATTAAGACTGTGATAGCAAGGGAAATAGGGGAGAAAGTGTTTTGCGACATTTATGGACCATTACCAGCGGGACGTTTCGGGTTCAAATACATATTTGTGGTACAGGACGCTTATAGCAAATGGATTAAACTATATTCGTTACGTCGAGCAAGTGGAAGGGCGACGTTAGCATGCATAAAGAAGTTTCATGTACAGATGAGGATTAGGACTCTATGTTCAGATAGGGGCACTAACTTCACTTCAAAGGATTTCGAGGCAGGTGTGCGGCAGCTAGGTATCGAACTGACGCATACATCCGTTAGGAATCCGCGGCCGAACTCGACGGAGAGAGTAAATAAAGAGTTAGGTAGGCTATTCCGAACCTATTGCGACAAATCACACCGCTCTTGGGTAGATCTGTTACCGGAAATAGAGGATTGCTATAATCAGGTGGTACACACCACAACAGGTTATTCACCGAATGAGATAGTTTGGGGAAAAAGGACCCTATTGTCTACAGACATCAGAAACGGCATTTTAGGCGGGGTAGGAGAACCACCTGAGGATCTCGAACATATTCGACAACAGGCCCGGCAGAATATAATGAAAGCGGCGGAAAGTAGGGAACTCCATTATAACAAAAACCATAAATTGATACAATTCGAAATAGGCGATTTGGTGAAACTTAAAACTTTCGCTAAATCAGACGCGGATAAGAAATTAACAAAAAAATTCATGCGTTTGTATAAGGGACCTTTCACAATAGGAGCTGTGCCATATAACAATGTATACACTTTAATAGACACGCGCACTAACAGGGTCGAGGGAAATTACAATGCAATCCACCTGTTTCGTTATTACAAAAACGCGTAAGCCCTGCAGGTAGAATGTTGACTAGGACTTGACTAACAAAGAGGTTGCGAAGTGTAAGCGCCACCGAAGAAAAAAAGAAAACAATAGGATAACCGACTCGGACAACAATGCGGAATTTAGACTGTTTAGGGTTTTATTACCACAACGTAATTTTATGATGAGCGTGGGAAAACAAGGGATAGTCGTGGGAACTAACGGACCAGAGATTTGCCGTTTCACATGCAGAGTTGGAAATAGATTTTAATTTGGTCTAGGACATGTATGGGAGCATAGAATTCCTGGCCAAATTCAAATCTATTTGGGGGAGTGTGAGATGGTCAAATCTACTATTATAATTTTTTGGGTTTGTGAAAGCGTGAGACCTCGAAATCACATCTGGCAGGCTGGAATCGTAAATCCAAAATATAATAGATACTGCGCGACCATAAATAACCCGATGCTATTTCTAATACTAAAAACAATTTCGCTAGAATTTTAAATTGTCATTAAGACAAAGAGTGACGGGAAATTTATTACGCAATAAATTGTTTTTAACTGCCGAACTCTCTCACAGATTGTTAAATATATTTCTAAGGAAGCAAGTTAGAAAAAAGAGTTAAATATAGGCAATTCTAGAAACAACACAACGGGGCGTCATAAAACTATATTGCGCAACCTTTTCAGAGCGATGGGGAGAAATTTGAAGCTGCGCACATGTGCAAAGCATTAATCTTAATGTCGTCGAGACAAACAGACAACGTAATTCTAATGAATCTAAGGGCGTGTCACTTGACGCTGAAACCGATGACCAATAACCAAGCATGACTAGTTCGGGGTGGGGTTCGGATCATTGTTCACATTGACTGGCGGGAGAAATTTTGGATTACAGGAGGTGTGGCATGGACCTGGAAGGAGGCCGCTCGACTCGGACGGGAGCAAGGCTTGGACAGTTACGTTTTGAACCGCGCTGCGAGCACTCGGGATCTCCTCGAGACTAGCGTCAACTGTGGCCACTTTTTCTTTGTAAAATAATAATAAGTTTTAAATAAAGTAAAGGAAATATAGTTTAAGTGATTAGTGATTAAGAGGACTCTGTGTCGGAACGAGTGAGACGTGAACTTCGTCTGAACGAGGCGGGCGAGGTCTACGGCGAGGCGAGACGGCGAACGCGGGCTAGAGACGGGTTAGCGTTTGACAAACGCTAGGAGCAGGGAAAGGCTTAGACATCTCGGTAAAGTACTCTAATACCATCATTGTCCGAAACAATTAGAGTGATTCATATTTTGCATCTCACTTTCATATTAAAGTCAGTAAAACCTATTCACGCGAGTTTCCGGTATGGACGCGGAGGGTGCTCTAGATGTTTTGCATCGCCTAGGCCACAACAAGCACCCCCACCCCGGCCCTACGCCTTGGGAATTGCCAGTCCTCTTAGGGATACTGTTGGCTATGATAGTGATAATCATTTGCGCCTACCTTTGGGTGCGATTTAGTGATTGGTGGCGTCGGATCACTCGCGCCGCGCCCCACGGGGAAAATAATACTATAGAAATCGAAATGGTCCGTTATTAATTAGAATGAAATTAGGAGTGCAAGTGTGAAATCACTCTAGCTGTAAATACGTGCTTTTGTGTTGATAGATTTAAGTAAAGTTGAAGGTTAGCCTCTCTTACTGTTGTTCCTCTTGAATTTGGTAGTTAGGGACAACTCTTAGATTAAGACTGTAAACTTTTGTGTGCATGTGTGTATAACTAGGTTTAAGAGCCTAGAGGGTTTTTAATTTGAGTGTTATGTTTTCCCTCTAAATTAGTATGGCTGGTAGGAATATAACACTCGGCTATGTCATTGATGCAACCCATCAACCATAGTCTAATTAATCGAACAGTTTCTTTTGCAAATTTACCTAAAAGTGAAATAAATTTAGATAAACAATTTTGATAAAATAAATCTAATTTTGCACAACTCCATATTTTTATTTTATCCCATTGTTAGGTACCTTTAGGGATTGATAACGGAGATTCCCCACTAAGGCCGTGGCTCATAAAGCCTATAGTACATCGCTAGATTGTTTAATAATTGTTACAGCCAGAGCGACCGCTAGGACTGAACCTCCGATATCAAAACCCGTATCTTATACTCAATTACGATTTCCGTTCTAAAATGATATGAGTCGAATCATTTCTCTGAGACCTAGTTGGACCTAAAGACGAATCTAGACTGTGTGGCAGATAGTCGAGTAAATCAGAGATAATGGAATTTGGACCTTGGGTCAGGCATTCATTTAAAAAGCCCATATGGGACAATACTCACTAGGGTATTCCTTGGATACCCGTTACTACCTATTGGTCTGACGCGGAGACGCTGGGTGACATCTGAGGGCGAAATACTTACACATTTACCTACTCATCATACGAAAGTATATAACTGTGGATCACACTTGGCTGCGGTTGACTATCGAGGACGGCGAGTACCGGACCAGTTGGAGGCGAAGGGCGTATTGGCAGAGAGAGGTGATATTTTCTAAGGTAGGCATCGTAAGGCCTAACCTTTAAGTGTAGGACAATGCAGGCTGAGTCTAGATAGCGAAACTGACTCGAAGCAGTCGGTAGCGTGACAACTATTCCGTTTACAAAGGCGTGACAGCGGCGATTGCTGGTCACTCTACTACACGCCATGTCTTGCAGATTGACCCTCGACCTTTGATTTGGCCAAATCAAAACCTAACCTATTTGCATACCGACACCTAAATAAACTATGACCCGGGTCGAATGGGGCGGGCTCACAGCCCAATAACAAGACCTCATCTTCGGATACGAGGCAAATAATCGCTTCTCAGCGAAAGAGGGTCAACTGCGCCCCTATAACTCGAGTACGAGGCTTGGCATCTGGTCTGTCAAGCGTAGGTTTCCCCTGTGATTGCGGGCGATCGGTTGTTCACGACGGGAACAAAACCCGTACAATGGAGGCTACTTCATTTGTCCTAATAACGGAATCGATGTCGCTAACGCCGACCTCTAGTAGCCAGATAGCTATGACTGCTTCAGCCTGGATGTATGTAAATGTAGTAACGAATTCTCTTAACCTCACAGTAAACTTTAATTCTCTTTAAAATTTATTCAATTACATAAACAGCTATAATTTAGACGATCACTTCACGAGCCGTACCATCACAATCAGCATCTACTGCGGCATCTGAAATTACCTTCCACCAGTTTTTGTTTTCTAGGTAATTACGTACCAGGAACTTCCAATTTGGGTAATCCGACGATCCCTTCAGCTTTCTTATTCCACTTATGCCGACTTCGTCCGACATAATTTCGCAAGTTACACAAAATATATACAAACCACTAACTTAACACAACTAGTGCGTTATGGAGACCATAACCTAAAGGAAAGACACGTTATAATAACATCAGCTAGAGTGGCAGTGAGCTGGTTGTGCTTTATTTTGGTTTATAATAACTTACGTCCTACTTCAAGGAAGTCTGTCACAAGAACAATTTGTATTAATTCTATGACAAGCATGTCATGTGTAATACGATTAAACTTAATATGTAGCCAGTACATATACGACCTCCAATACAAACGGTCTCCTAATGCTATGGGGTGTATACTATATAATAAATTACCATATTGCATTTAAAAACATGAAAAGTGACAATGCATTCCGTCTACGTCTGAAAACACTGTTGTTGGATCGGACACTATACTCGTACAGTATCAAGGAATATAATGAATCATGATTATGTGAAATTTGACACTTAGTTTAAGCTTTTCTTTATTGTATTGGACATAATTAGTAAGTCCCATTCATCGAATATAAGTTATTTTTTATATTATATTAAAAAAAATCGATTTAAAAATAGCAAATATCATAGTAACACGATTCTCGTAAAACAATAAATTCAAATTCAAAACTTTATTCTGCAAGTATCCTACAAGAGCTCTTTTACATGTCAGGTTCTAAGCTACATATAAAAAAAAGTACAATAATAATATCATAGTAGTAACGCAACAAATCACTGGGCTTGCTAAGGTAAAAATATAACTATGTATAATGCATAAGCTTGAAAACCCTTGTACCAAAGACTAGTGGCCGCTGCATTTATTCATGTAGAAAGTCGTGTCGTGTAGCTCATTACGGAGAAAGGGTGAAAGATGAGACTTTCCACGGTAATTCTGATGGAATTGCTTCGGGAAAATATAGTAAAATGGTGCATCTAAAGCCAATGTTGTGGAGTTGATATAGGATATTTCGTACAGAAAATGCTGGTAATACTGAAGGACGTCTAGTACGAGTATATTCGCGTACTAGAACCTGCAAGTTCGCAATTTCGTCTGACTAACTTTACTTATTTTTATACCCTCATTGGGTAATTGATGTTTAGCTATTCTTGCACTACATTTGGCTAAGACCCTCTGTTCTAAAAATTTAAAAGAGGCAATGTCTGAAAAAAGTGCATATAGCTTTAAAGATTTTTCCTAATAATTATCATGACTGCATCCCATAGGATTTTAAATAGGGATATTATTAATGGCACAGCAAACAAATAATCGCCTATCAATTTATTTTCATCAATTATATACTTTTTACATCAAATTAATTATTGCACAGCAAATAAAATAAATGCCTAGCAAAAATTGTACTGCAGATAATTAGAAAATACACATCAGCACGACATTACTTTTCAGCTTTTTAAAGAACCCAGTAGGTTAGGTTAGGTTTGTTTCATAATTATTCTGAAAAATAAACAGTTTTTGAAAAAAATGGCTTTCGGACAAATGAAAATTTGGCGAAACGTTACAGATGGGAAACAAAAATTAGTGTTTCAGATCGGTGACCATCTAATCCTGATCACCTTTCAGAGCAGATCCGACTCGGCCGGGTTAAGTTAGGTTAGTTTTTTTTATATCCCTAAAAAACTCTCCATAATGTGCGGTAGTCATTATTAGCTATGCATTACTTAAATACGATTTACTTTTAAATAAATAGATGCACGCCACAAATATAAATTGTAGTATATTTAGTAACATTTTGAGGGCAATATTTGCTGTGCAATCAGTAATTTTGATATAAATTTGATTATTTTTGCATAGAAAAAGGTTTTTTTTGATGTGCGTTTAAATACTATCCTTATAAATATCCATCCATACTAATATTATAAATGCGAAAGTGTGTCTGTCTGTCTGTCTGTCTGTCTGTTACCTCTTCACGCTTAAACCGCTGAACCGATTTAGATGAAATTTGGTATATAGATAGTTTCAGTCCCGGGGAAGGACATAGGATACTTTTCATCCCGAATAAATGTAGTGTTCCCGTGCGATGAGCGGGTAACACCGCGGGGCACAGCTAGTAATAACATAAAAGTAAAAAGTAACTGTTAAAATTCATAATACATTATATAAATAAACATTATCATGATAGATCTGCAGGCCTATGATAGTTCCTTTATCACGCGATAAATAAGTGACACAGCATCCGTCACGTTTTGACAAAATGCGAGTGTGAGTGACGGATGCTTTGTCAGTTACTTATTACGTGATAAACGCAACCATCATAGGACCCCATAACTTAATAATAATTATACCAAAAAAATTCAGGCCAGTTTCCGCAGCGCACAGTGCGCACACTCTGAGAAACTATATAAGGCAACGAAAACTAGCACACAACCGAAAGATGCAGAAACTTGCACTCGGCTGATTTTATTATTCAGGGGACAACTCGGTTAACTGTCGGCGGCAGAATATTTCCGAGACATAACATTTCAGTTAAGCTTAAGAAGTCGTGGGAGTTAAAGAGATTTTGTCTGTTTTAATCGACTTTAAAACCAAGGAAGTTGTCTAGAAAATTATTTTCGGTATGTCACACATATTTATAGATACATATCAATTTATTTATTACACCCATACTTTTATAATTTTATTTTGGAAAGTAAAAACATTATATTAGTACATAAAGTAGTTTTTTTTTATGTCATAGCATTTTTTTATGCCTGATGGAAAGCGATTACCGTCGCCCATAGACACCTGCAACACCAGAGGAGTCACAAGTGCGTTGCCAGCCTTTCAGGTGGGAATACGCTCTTTTCTTGAAGGTCGTATCGGTCTGGAAATACCGCGAGCGACAATTCATTCCACAATGTAGTCGTGCGCGGCAGGAAATTTCTAGAAAAGCGCACAGTTGTGCACTGCCAACTATTTAAGTGGTGAGGATGAAAGGATTGTCGCACAGAACGATGCCGGAAAGAAGCGGCAGGAATCAATCCGAACAACTCCTCGGAGCACTAAATATAAACCTAACCTAAATAAACTATTATAGTCCCTAGTATGCTAGCGGTATTATTACCTCTAAAAAGTGTCGGTCCTGTCCAGGGCGCTACAAACAGCTTTCATATGGCAATAATTAGCATACGTCATATATTTGCATTATTATACATCAGCCGCGCGGCTGCCCTATATCAAAACCTAGTAAGGGACAATTTTTTGGATTTTTGTTTTTTAACTTATTTGTACCAACCTAGTAAGTCCTCAGCTGGTGACAGAGACACCAGCTCAAAAATCGTTATAATAACCAGAGTTTTCAATGCGTCGAAACCTAGTAAGTAACATGTCTAGTAACTGTTTACCGTTGTCAAACCCAGTAAGTCACATATCCCATATCAAAACATAGTAAGGGCGTGAGACATACTAGGTTTTGGGCTGGTCAAAGGGCCTTACTAGGTTTCTGATCTGGGAATCAATGCGCCGGCAGGGGCGCGCGGGGCACCTAGTATCACTGTGTTCGGTCAGTCCACGGCAAGGCGCCGGCGCAGCCACATCGCGTACTGTTTAAATTAACTGTCGTCTGGATGGTTTTGAAGTATTGCGTGCAATATGAAGCGCCATTTACAATTTCATGGATCGAAGCAGTTGTTAGAGGCAGCTATTAATAAAAATAAGTGTCAAATCTCCGAATATGTTGGGTAAATGTATGTAAATACCAACTTTCATTTCCAACACTTTTATTTATTATTTTTTGTTACGTAAGAACCCCTACATCATCCCTTTAATACATTTATAAAACTTCGCTACTACAAACATATGCGAAAAGTGTCTGTGTCTTCGCGATTAACGTATAGGTAATACCTACTTAAGTACCTAAAACTAGATCATTTTTTGCACACATTCAAGAAGACACAGTAAAGATTTCTAACCGGGTGAGTTGTTTAATAAAATAAATGGGCTTGTAAAGAACTTATATTTTTCTCTTTTCTTATTAAATACCTACATAGTAACAAACACGTGTATATAAAATAAAGGTTTCAGTGTTTTAGCTGGTTAAAAATACGAGTAACAAGCATGATAATTTATAATAACTATACCTACCCACTCATGTAATAAATTATTTTACTTGCATATACAACATTGAAAATTTTCATACGTACGTTCGGATAAGTTCAATCGTAATTTCAGCTGGAGTTTAATGGTTGATTTGTTGTGTATTCCTAACACTTGTATACTAGGTTTACATTTTAATAAAACATTTTAAACGAATTATATCGCGTATATTAATTATTTGAGCCTCCCTGACGTTTCGGTACCTTTACAGATACCGTTGTCAAAGGTTGACTGAGAATAACACAATTTTTCTCAGTCAAAGTTACATTTGTGTAAACTACCCGTTTTATAAATATTAATTTAATATAAAGGTATTCCATACCTACATGCCAGATGGGCGTAATGTGCAAAGACAGTTAGGTACCTACACATGTGCCAGAAGGGCATTTACTATTTTATTTAAAAGGTTTTGTTTTAAATATCTTGGATGTCGACGACAGGAATACCAGTTTAGACCTTGTTTAGACCTAGTAAGGGCTCCCTTACTAGGTATTAAAGCTGGTTGAATGTAAGAAACTAACACGGGTAAATACATTTTCATAGTTAGTAAGGGGTATAAAACGTGCATATATAGTATATATTATAAAATGAAGTTATTGATACATACACTTGTTAGTACTCTACTTATTCATGTACTTTTTTTATAATTAATTAAGAGTTCTTTTGAGGCTGCCACGTTTTATGTTTTTAGGCTCTCCTGTAAAATTTGGTCTGGAGCCCTTACTAGGTTTTGATATAGGGCAGCCGCGCGATTTTTCAAGGATTTGTCATCAACCAAATTCAAAACAGTGTTTACCGGAATACTACTCAATCATTCGTTTTACTTGCAAAATAAGTACTGAATTCTAATGAAATAAAAAACCTTGACTTTCATCACTGGACGGTTTTGGCTTCATCATAAACTTTGTAAATTACTTGAATGCGGAATATTTACTTTTGTTAAATTCAATTTTTATAAAAAAATGGCTACTGTCCATTGGGACAATTCTGCCAGTGGTTGTAAGAACGTTGTACGGTGAGTTGAGCTTTTTGTAAAGTGATAGCGATTTACAAAAAACCACACGGACTATCGGGCCTTGACCCAGGAAGCGCTATGAACGCTTCAAGTTGAATTCTTCATTAGCTATTCACTCATACGTTAGATCACTGCACAATACGCTATCAATACTACACATTGAACAAGAAAAATGAATAAATAATGAACAACGAAACTTAAACGCATGCGGCCATCTTAAGTCACGAACCGGAAGCCTTACTTTTGTTTCCTCTTTGTTTACATCAGTGACATTCACCGACTTTCAACGTCAGCTACCAAAAATTTGTCGTTGCCAGTAATATAAATTAGTACCACTAAAAATCCACAATGGCGTGTGTTGAAAAACACCCTGTTGGGCTTCACCTTGCATGGCGATAAAAAGCCGTAGAACCTCCTTATTACTACAACGTTGTCGGATAAAATTAAAAAGTAAATAAAACTATTTAAAATATACTATTTCAGGTTTTTGAATGTGTTATTGGGCTATGATCTCTAGAATGTTTTTGTTCTATATTTTTTAAAGAACCCCGCACAAAATGATCGGTAAAAGCCGTTCGGTCGATTTGGCTGAAATTTTGTTTTATAGCAAACTATATGTTTGTTACTTACTGGTTCGTAGGTTTGTTTAATAATATTATGTGGGAAAAAGTATAGCTACTTAAGTATTAGTATTTATTTAAATATTTACTAAAACTTTTACTGAAACCGTATGCTTCGATTATGTTTTGTTTATTAGGGTTCCGTACCCAAAGGGTAAAAACGGGACCCTATTACTGAGACTTCGCTGTCCGTCCGTCCGTCTGTCACCAGGCTGTATCTCAAGAACGGTGATAGCTAGACACTTGAAATTTTCACAGATGATGTATTTCTATTGCCGCTATAACAACAAATACTAAAAATGAAATAAAATAAATATTTAAGGGGGGCTCCCATACAACAAACTTGTTATACCTATATATACATATATAACGGTACGGAACCCTTCATGCGCGAGTCGGACTCGCACTTGCCCAATTTTTTCATTGGCTATCACAGGAAAACAAAGTATTGTAGGTACAGTTTCATTCATATGTCTTCATAACAATGAGTAACACTATACAATTATACATTCACAGTGATAAAATAACATACATTTACGAGTTGTGAACATCATTTTCATTACTTATAAAACGCCTCACGAATCAAAGGAAGCGTCATAACCGAACTTATACATGTAGCCAACTGGTCTAATATATGGTAATGTGTTCGATTGGTAACCGCCGCGACTGATCAGCTCTTCTGATGATGTATCGCGAACCGATTAGAAATATGTCGAGCTATATTCGACTTCTACGAAGCTCGAAGCGACTAACCCATTTGAAATGTATTTTAATATCTCTAAGACTCACGGCAGTTTTCTATGTAAAGTGGCTACTACTACTAAAAACATAGTGTATCAAAATTCTTTAGAAATCCCATTCAGTTTTTCCTAGTGCTTGGACCAACCCCTAGCAGCCAGTCACTCCGCGCCCTCCGCCTAGCACGGCCGCGTCGCCCGCTCCTCCGTACTTCGCTAGTGTTCGAATCGTGCGCGAGTGTTTTGTTTTTTAGTGAGTCCAAGCCATGGTTTTTAGTTGCGGTTAAAATAAGGTGAGTTGTTTAAATTGTTGTTGGGGTTTTGTTTGAAGTTTGTTTTTTTTTAATTATAAAAATACAGCGAATTTGAAGGCAATTTTCAACACGGTTGATACAGGCTGCGAAGAGAAAATAAACTTAATTGCGTGCAATGAGAGGAATTAACCAGATACAAATGAGTTTTTGTAATACTGTTTAAGTTTTTTATAATATGGATATTTTCAATAAAGATGTAGGCATTTTTATTTATTTATTTATGTAGGTTCGTATTGTGGTTTTGGGTTGTAGATTTGAATTAAATTATTTTGGAAAATATATTTTTTTACACAAATATATCTACGTTAATCCATTCTTTATTCATCCTTATAGGTACTATAATAAAATTTGTAACTGAGGACGTTATTAATAATTAAGGTTTTATGTGACCCCATTTTATTGTCAGTAAAGCAAATTATTTATGTGGTTAATCAATGGTAATAATAATCAAGTAAAGGATTTGGTCAATATATGAACTATATGGTGTATGTTGGTTTACGCTTGTTTTATAGACAAATTTTTCAACGAATTTTCATTAAATAGATTTTTTTTTTTTCTGAATCCATAACAAAACATAATTTTGAAAATAATAACACCAACCCAATCAAACCTAATCTATAGGTTGACATTTTCAAGATTCATAAAAAAAATTACTTCTAGGGAAAAAATTGTCTATGAAATTCAAAAATAATATGAGCATTCGGGGAAGGCGTTGTCTACAAAAGAAGAGAATCCCGGTGTATGGCATACTGAATGTATGGTAACATTAAATTTTTGAGGTGAAACTTTATTCAACAAATAGGTCATACGGACACGAATAACTAGATACAGCTCAAAATCTACCTACGAAAAATATGATAATATCTGGAGGGAAGAAATACCGCAAGAAACTCTCCAGCTGTTTGTTTCCAACAAAATAAATATAATACCTGTACCCAATGATTTTTAAACAATGATTAGGAGTAAACATATTGATAAGCTGCTCAATTTTACCTTACTGTTATATAATAACAATTAATTAAATTGGTTAAACCAATTACCATTTTATCCTACTATTGTTACAGAAATATGTTAGGCTTCATGTAATTACGACTTCAACGTGATCATTATTAAAATATACTGAATTAGAAAAACTGTTACGTCATCACTGATTAATAACCATCATGTTTTGTCAAAATTAGTTAGTGATTACAATAGAACACGTAACACGCAAGTGCATGAATTCTGATCGATATCATGGAGCATGCAACTACTATTGAATTAAGTAGGTATATAATATCAATATGAACATCAATTTAAAAAAGGTAGGTAAAATATGAGAAATAGGTTGACACTGCAATTTCGTTTAAGTCAGTTCAACATTTTATTAAAAATGAATCACCATACCATAAGCGGTATTAAACCAACTTAATAAAAATTCAAACTTTAATATTATGTTCAAGAAACCTGTTAAATTTTTCCTATTCCTAACCGGCCACCGTGTATGCCGATGCATACTGGACGTCGGCGTAGTGCTCTACCAACTGAGCTATCACATGGGTCGCAGGTTCGAGTCCTGCTTACATTGCAGTGGATATCATTACATTTTTTTTTCATAATTTATCTGTGTCAATATTTATAAAAGTAAAAAATGTGGTATTTCCACATTAAAACAGAATCGTTTAAAGATTCTATTAAACATACTGGACGTGTTCATTTTCTTCTTCAATTTAAGAGCTGCGCTCTCTCCTTTTACTTAATTTGCACAAAATCATTTTGTCTTGGTTTTCCTCTACCTCGCTTTCCCTCGATTTTTCCTTCTATGATATATACTGGACGTGTTAAGGATATTAAATACTTTTTAATATAGCACCGTCAGCTTTAGAGAAGCGTGGTCTAGACGCAGGCGTCACATTTCTCTGCGAGTCTACAGTCAACCAATTTGATTCCTAGGCCATTTCGCACCTTGTCACAGTGAACGCCAATATGAAAACCGCTCGCGTTCTGATATCATTGTCATTGTGACAAGGTTCTATAGTGGCCTAGAAATCAAATTGGTTGACTGTACATTTGTATGCGGGGGGTTTAATAGCGTAACTACCACCGTTTTAGCAGCTAATCCCGCATCAAATCTTGCATTGTTTAACTCAGACTTATAAGAAAAAGCCCGCGTCATGTTCAAACCGTAATGCTGATGTATCAATTCGCACAAAAAAATGTGTAGCTTTATTTTTTTTTCTACCAGAAAGTGCCAATTTCGCTCGCGTAAAGCGTTTTTCCTTCCCGTAAAAAGTATATTAATATTTTGTAATTTTGTTCATTATATATTTTTTGTCACACTGTTTATGTATTATATGTGTTATTATGTACGTATATAAACACTTTATTGTACACAAAAACAATTCACAAAACTTCAGAAAATAATAAACATGTACAAAGGTTCACGAATAAATGTATTTTTTTCTTTATTATAACCATCTTTGGATACACAGCTCTCCCTGTTTATTATTTTAATATTAATTTATAATTTTATAATAGTATAGAAATGTGACACATGAAGTGAAACTCTCTTCCGTTTCTTTCCCTGAAAGTTACAACTTGCATTATGTTCAAGTCGAAAGTGAATAGGTATTTTCTAGAGAACTTTCTAGACTACTTTAGGTGCAGTCACTTCGTAAGTTTTCACTAGTTGCTGGTTGCTAGTGGTTCAACCGTCAGGTTGAAAAGCCGTGTAAACTCTTTATACACAGATTGTTTCTAACTTGTATCTTAGACACTCTCCGAAGGATTAATTTTCTACTCTACACCCACCTGAAGCATCTATTCTTGGCCCTATGGTTGACTGGTATGCCACTAGGCATTAATTTCGCCAATTGTACTGACTTTTGTTTTGTGGAATAAAGTATAAATAAAAAAATAAGTTGATGGATGATAGCTGTAGATATTACGTTTAGTTGTAACGACTGTTACAGCTTCGCTTATAGGGAATATACAGGGAATTTTCTACCCGTGGGCAGAAAATTCCACTTACGGTCTAGGGTAAAGTAATAGTAACATTACATACCTAGGGCGGTGAATTCGTGAATGTCCCAGACCGCAGGTGTTTGTGGCCCGAACCAAAGGTCAGGGTCATAAATTTGAGATCTGGGGCTGTACGAATTACCACCCGTGGTTTGTCTAAAGTTTTACGTCTTGCCTTGGCCAGGAAATGAGGTTTTCTCCCCGCGTAGCGGGCAGAAAATTCCACTTACGGTCTGGGGTAATGCAATATTTTTTTTATTCGCTACGAAATGATCAAAGTTCTTCCAAGGAAGACGTTCCGACGTTTTTAATTATCGAAACGAAATTAAATTTCGCGTTTTAATAAAAAACAGTTTGATAGGTAATTTAATTGAATCACTTGATTTTCCTTCCTTGATGTTAAAATTATGCTGGATATTAAAAGTAAAACGTTATTAGATTAGCCATATAATTAATTTTCATTCTCATTTGGGCCGGTTTTAAGTTTTTCGTTGTTTGATCGAGTGAATGAAGCATCTTCGTCTCAGTTTGGCCATAAATTATTTTAAAATATCTGTTCTTGGGTCATGGATGTTATCTATATATGTATTTATATATATTATGTGTATCGTCGTCTAGTAGGTACCCATAGTACAAGCTTTGCTTAGTTTGGGACTAGGTCGATTTGTGTCTACTTAGTAAAATACTAGCATAGGGATGACGAATGATGTTAAATCACAGCAATGAATAAAATTAGCTCAATAAGCCATGAAACAAAAAAAAAAACGTTTTTTTTTTAATCATAAAATGTGACTTCAAAAAGGTACCTACGCAAATTTCATGTTTTTTTTTTAATTCAAGAGATTTTCTGTAATTTTATTTTTTCAGAATCCTCATAATTTAACAAAACAATAATTGTACTCCAACAATGAACTTAAACGCAATTATTCTCGGTAAAAATGGCAATATTACCTACTTATTGTCTCCATAGAAATATTGGTAGGTACTCATTTCATGTGGCCATTTGTATGAAGTGTTTTTAGCGCTCCGTAGGAATGTTGAACTTTGACGGTCATTTTTGAATTTTAGAGCAGTCTAAGTGTAGTTAGTCAAATCAAAAAATTTAATGTATTTGCTAAAAGTAAAATAAAAAGTTACAATTTTGTACTAAAACCTTTTGCTGTTATAAAAAGTGTAGCATCTTTCACAGATACTTATGATATATTTTTTCCGCTACTCTAAGTACATAGAAATCGACAGAAAGCCAACGTAAAAAAGAGAGTTTAGGTTATTCTCATTAGTTACTTCCCTAAAAATAATACCTCAAAACCAGGCCTCACTTACTTATTATTGTCATGATCATGAGTATTTCAAATCCGATTACATTAGGGTAAATTCGCATTTATGCCCCTTTAGCAACAGCGACGTACATTCATTCCTCACACGGACGAATTCATACACATAATGACATATTTTAATAGACAAATCACGGCAGTTATGTCTTTACGTATCTGAATAAAGTGGGAGACGTTACTTTATGGAAATGTAATCCAAATCCAGGGCCCTCGGGCACGTTCGAAATTGTTCTGGAGTCAGAATATAGAACTGAAAGTTTTGTGGTCTTTATCTTGTCGTTTACGTGTGGATTTCGGGGAAAACATACGATCTAATAAAATACAGTACTTTTATAGTCATCTCAAAGAGCAAGAAAATATCATAAGGTGAGGATTCCGAAAACAATTACAAAATTTATTCTGTTTAAAAGAACATAACAATGAACAGACAAGACCGTATAAGAAACACCGAACTGCATTCCAAAACACGCGTTTAGACGTAGGTACCAAGACCGCAAAGCGGAAGTTGGGACTGGGCTGGACATGTCTGCCGCATGCATCCAGACCGATGGGCCAAAATAATCACCGACTGGACACCGCGAGGTCACCGGAGCAGAGGCAGACCGAAAAGAAGATGGCGGGATGACCTGGATGCATTTAGTTACGAGTAGAGGGAGCATGCAGCCAATAGAGATGAGTGGCGCAAGAGAGGCGAGGCCTTTGCCCAGCAGTGGGACACAATTATAGGCTAGTAAAAAAAAAACATGAAATTTGCGTACCGTTGAAGTCACATATTTCACAAAATATTTTCTTTTTCTTTGTTTCATGACATTCAGCTAATTCAATTCATATAAGTACCTACAGCATGTTGTATAACATCAATTCAGTCATCATCATCCCTATTGGCAATTTTCATTTGGATATTAAAATCATTATATTCATCTATTCATTTTCACTTTAAGTGGAACTTCATCTGCGTATTTTTTTATTTTCTTCTTAGTCGGGAAAAATATGCTTTACCATTTTGAATAAATAAATAATATAAGTTTAGAAATATAAGTACACTAAGTACAGGTATAGAATTTAAAGTATTTTATGTCGATCCATATATTATTACGTCGCCAATTTATCTGGGGATTCGACTTATATTGAATTATACAACTTACAGTTGTAATGAAAAAAATTAGCTCAATATTTCAAAGAAAAAAAATAAAAACACAAAAATATTTAATCAATTTTGAAATCGATATCACAATCCGCATAATTTGACAAAACAATAATTGTACGGCAACTATTAATTTAAACGCACTTTTTCACGGCGAAAATGGCAAATTACTTATTGTCTCCATACAAATATTGGTACCCATCCCACGGATGACGTCATTATGTAGGTAGGCCATTTGTATGGAACACTTACTCTGTAGGAATGTTGAACTTTGACGGTCATTTCTGACTTTTAGAGGAGTCTAAGTGTCGGTAGTCCCATATAGACATTTGATCCCAATAAAAAATAGAATTGATTGACATCCTAACATAATGTCCGCACGTCTATTGCATACTTGATTACGAAAACCGACCTAGGTAATTACTGGGAAGCTTGTCGCCGGCTGACCCCATTTGCCCCATGCCCCTTTGTCTCCTCTGATCGTCCCTGTCAGCACGTAAGCTCTAAAAAGCCTTCATGAACTAATTGCCTTAAGTGTCTGTATGGTGAGTGGTCGAATTATGACATTGTTCTAATGACCAATTAAATTACAGGAGCAGTGATGGAAAGGACATTAATTTGAAAACATTACCATTTTTGTTATGATAAATGCATTGAGTTTTAAAAAAATATCATTAAATATTATAATATATTATAATTATTACGATAGTCCGCTGAGCGCAGCGCTAAGCGCACAGCGGACTTATAGAATTTTGCAGTTGAATTGATTAATTTCTTATTCTTTATTTAAGTTTTTACATCATAAATCCTAACACAAATCGATTTAGTCCCACAATAAACTCTAGTAGCCTATTTTCATGGGCACTAAACGACGATAAACATACTTATATAGACAAAATATACATAGAACACATCCATGACCCAACTACAAATATCAGATTTTATCACACAAATATTTGGCCTTGCTGGTCGGAATTCATGTTTGGTTATATACTGTAAGTGTTGATTGTAAACTTATACATAAATAAATAATATAAAAAAAATCGAAACGCGGGCTCAGTAAGTAGTAGCTTTTTCCACTGCGCGCTTCGCGCGCAAAATGCTTCGAGTTTTGATGCCGTAACTCTTGTTCACTGAGCCAGACAGGCAGACATTTCTTTCACTTTCCTGCGTATCTATACAGAATTTCGGATTATTTTTATTTACCTATTTGCTCCAAAAATTAGTGAAATTAGGATTCGTTTTCGCTTGCAATAAAACTGCTTTACGTTAACAAGCAATCGTCACTCGACTTCTCGAGGATCAATGACCTTATCTTCTCTTGTGTCCCAAAGTTGAATCTCCAGCGTACTATATAGATAAGTTTCTTGTTGCAATTATCGGACTGACCGCTGTCAAAGTGTCGCCATCATTCGGCACAAACCACAGAGGGCCACCGACCTTGAATACCATCCACTACATAATATATTATCTATAGAGGGCCAAAACTGAATACCTCCTGATGTGAATCAATGATGAATAGCGTGTATTCACGTTTACTCACAATAGGCGTGCGTTTTTTTTTTTGAAAATGTCAATCGATTCTTTTTAGGGTTCCGTACCTCAAAAGGAAAAAACGGAACCCTTATAGGATCACTTTGTTGTCCGTCTGTCCGTCCGTCCGTCTGTCAAGACCCTTTTTCTCAGGAACGCGTGGAGGTATGAAGCTGAAATTTATATCAATTACTCAGGTCTACTGTCCCTTGAAGCTGTGAAAAAATCAAACTTCTAAGCCAACGCAATCAAAAGATACAGCCGTTTATGCCGCAAATTTTCGACACTTGCAAGGGAATCAAAACCTACAGGGTGCTTCCCGTGAACTCAGAATCTTGAAATTTGGTACGAAGCAACGTCTTATAGCATAGATAAAGGAATAATTACGAAAACCATAATTTTTTTTTTAAATACCTTACTTTGCACCTAATTTATATGGGGCGCTATACATACCAGGTGCAAACTTAACTTAACCACTTAGGGATGGAAAGTGTTTGTACGGAACCCTCGGTGCGCGAGTCCGACTCGCACTTGGCCGGTTTTTTTACTTAGACTGCTCTAAAAGTCAGAAATGACCGTCAAATAACGCTCCTTACATTTGGCCTACGTACATATGACGTCATCAGTCTGTGGATTGGGTACCAGTATTTTTATGGAGAAAATTAGTGATTTGAGCTAATTTTATTTATATAACTACACTATGTTGTAGTATATAATTCAACATCAGTCGCATCCCCTAGTTGCGGATAATATAATGAGTGGTTCCAAAATCCATGAAGAAGCCAATTGTATTTCTTTTCAGTCAAAATCGAAGTCTAAAAATATATGAGGATACATGATTTACGGTAGCGTTTTAATTACGGTAGCGTCGTTAATCGGGTCGCAAGTGTCGCAACTTTCCCTTAAATATGGTTGAGGTCGGCGATGGCTGACATATTATGCGTCATGCTCGTGAACCGGTGCCATTTGTGGGGTCCGATCTGTTCATACTAGCAAGGGCTGATTAAAATATAATATAGTAACCAAATACTAGTTTTCAATAAAGTTGCTAAGTTTCCAATAAAACATTCTCAATCAAAAATCGAAAGCAGAAACCAAAGATTTTTCTTACTTTAACGGAGTACATTAGACGCCTTACTTATCTTCTCAAGGACCCTTCTCACTGTAACACGAGGTGGGTTCCCTAATAAAGAGCTTTAATATTTGATTTGCCCTCGTCGTCCGCCGACTTTTAATACTTGAATAGTAAGCGAGTAGTTATTTCCGCTTTTTCTGCGTGTGAAACTATATTAAATTTCAAATACAGACCCCCAGCGACGGCTACAAATTTTGCATTTTAATCATTTCAATTACATAATCATAATAGTACTATGATTAATACACCACAGTAAAGAAGAGTTGAAAGCTTGTTTATTTAATACTAGCTGCGCTGAGCGGTATTATTTTCGGGATAAAAAGTGGCCTTTGTGTTAATCTAGCCTAGGGTGTCAGCTACCTCCATCCAAAATTATTATAGAAGCCTCTTGATGTTAAGCAGTTACCTCTATTACTGAGACTTCGCTGTCCGTCCGTCCGTCTGTCACCAGGCTGTATCTTAAAAACGGTGATAGCTATGTTATGTTGTTTGATGCACCGCCTACAATTTCTCTGCTTTGCCCTAAGGTTGACTGGTAGAGAATGCCGCATGGCATTAAGTTCGCCTTTTGTAGTTAAGTTTTTCTTTTGTGCAATAAAGTTTAAATAAATAAATAAATGTTGAAATTTTCACAGATGATGTATTTCTATTGCCGCTATAACAACAAATACTAAAAATAAAATAAACTATAATATATAAGGGGGGCTCAGTCCCACTCGCACTTGGCCGATATTTTTATTCATATATAAATATAGAAAAAGTGACGTATTTTTAAACCCAGACCTGGGGAGCAATTCCAACAATTTTTGAGATATCTCCGTTATCTCGCCATCTGTCACCCTAAACGTGACAGATGGCGAAATGTGGCGATATCGCATCTTCGCAAACCCGGTCGCATTATATTGCGTCTCCTTTGTATGTGACGGCATAGATATCAGGCACATACTTAACTTGACCGGTTAGTACGTGAAATTAGACAGGAGATCTTATGCCTTGTAGGGGCGATACGCTCTGACCAACTAAGTAAGCTCCAGATACGGTAAAAGAGTCATCGAATTTTGTCACTACGTCACCTCTTGCAGAGATCAAAATAACATCAAGCAGCCACTGTTTGTTTACAATTTTCGTAAAGACCATTAAACGATTCCTCAAAGTAAATACAAAACGTACGTATAGGTAGTCTCGAAATATCGACCTCAAAACTCAAACATTCCAGTTTGCACGAGGAACTGATACAGTCGAGGAAAAACGTGTCAACTCCAACTACGAGGTACGGGAATACTAATCCTAAGACATATTCGTTAGGACTTAAAATACAAATACTTGGAAATGGCAGTTAGGACCTATTCGCAGTTGTTAAAGAACGGTTGGAATAGTTCAGGAAGTGAACTTTTCTAATTTTGTTTTAGGCAACGGATGTGTTAGATTCCATCCTGTTACGTTGGCAGTTTTCAATTCGACCTTTTTAACAAGTTCACAGCCTTCACCTTTTTAGGGTTCTGTACCCAAAGGGTAAAAAACGAAACTCTATTACTAAGACCCCACTGTTCTTCTGTCTATCTGTTTGTCACCAAGCTGTATCTCATGAACCGAGATAGATAGACAGTTGAAATTTACACAGATGATGTATTTCTGTTGCCGCTATAACAAAAAATACTAAAACAGACTAAAATCTACTCCTCATCTACTACACTATACATATATGCCATAGTAAGATTATATACTATACTACACTATAGAGATATGATTGACACTTGCCACTGTGTTAGCTGCTTGCTGATCCAGCGATCCTGGGTTCGAATCCCAACAACGGCAAACATTTGTGTCATGTAGGTACATTTTTTATGTCTTATTTTATTAGTAAGTTAATCCAGGGTGCCATTACGTTTTTCGTTGACAACTCGATACAAAAACAAATTTAATGTCTTCTATTCACAGACTTTGTTTAAAATAGCACGGCATGGCATCGTTATTTATAAGATTTGACTGTTCATTTAGCATAATTATGCCTTCGATCTCTAATTATGGTAAACAAGACCTTCGGGTAGGGTATCGGGATGAAACGGAGCCTTATCGGTTTTTGGAAGCAATTTCAGACGGCCTCTCCATTTCCAATTAACATGATGGAATATTGAATTGTATTAAGTTTAGTTTAGTGATGGAAACCGGCGTCGTATTTTAATAATCTCGCAGTTGCAAAAAACGCTGAAATATTACGAGTAGATTGATTTCAATGCAAAAGGCACTGGAGCGAGTTATGCTTTGCGTTATTAAATCACACTAATATTATTATAAAGGCGAATTTTGATAAATTTTGGTACGAAGGTAGCTGACACCCTGGATTAACACATAGGACTCTTTTTATCCCGAAAAAATGCAGTGTCCCTGTGGAATGAGTGGATAATACCGCGCGGGGCAGCTCGTTAGAAATAAATAGTGTTAAGAGGTCATCTACTTAGCTCAGAGTGTTGCCAGACTTAAGTGGCACTGGGTGGGACACATTGCTTGTAGAATAGGTATAATTATTGTCTGTTAGGACAGTTAAGTTCTCGAACCGTGACCATCATGTACCGAAAGACGAGACCATGAACGTCACATCACGTTCGAAACGTCAAGGTACACCCCAGGCCAAAAGTATGGAAACAAAGTTTATTCTTTGAATATTTAAAGTTTCCAATAATTTGCGTTATTGACTTTAAAATGTTTATAATCTTTTTTATATTGTGATTTTGTAATTAATTCCGTAAGGAAATAACAGGTTTGTATAGTAATATTAAGCTTGTTTCCATACTTTTGGCCTGGGGCGTAATTAAAATAAACACTTTTCGAATGCGATTAAGTCCCATTTCGTTATAATAATGTGTGAAAATCGTGTAAGTTTTAATCAATGTGTTTTAGAAACCTCGAATTTAGCCCGAGCACATATTTTATTTACGTAGGTATTTTAATAGTTTTTCCGTGACAAAAAGATGTGCGTGACAAGTATAATGATGCTTGCTACCGGAACGTTGTATTTTTCTAAAAAAAGAAAAGGCTATTAAACGTACTATTTACATAAACGTACGTTTGTTCATGTAACGGCTACTTACGTGGCCTGCGTTGCTCGTTATCTCTTTTATAGTACATTACTATAGAGGCTGGAAAAATGGGGATTGCCTGCCGAGCAATGCGAGGCTGGCAATCCTTTTTTTACGTGGAAGTAGTTATAGTCCTTTTCTCAAATATACAATGATATAAACATAAGAAAACATCGAACAATGAAATCAAATTACAACATGAAAAATTCACAATTTGACCAAATGTTAAAAGTTTTTTTTTAGTATATTTACACACTGTTAACATGCTAATATATTATATTTTTGCGAGAGAGATGTCGCTATTTATATCGATTCTATTTTTAATTTGGAAATACCACATTTTTATATTTATAAATATTGCCGCGACCCCATGTTTTAGTTTTTAGCGAGACTTACATAGTAATAGCCCCGTTAGCTTAGCACTCTTAGGGTACGGAACCCTAGACTGTCATAAAGACTATCCGGTGGAAAGCAGATATTGTAGCTAAATTTAATATTATAACACATGCGTCTCAAATGCAAACGACTCACTCGCTTAGCTTACGAGTAAGTATGTCACTAGAGAGCTAAAATGTAATCTAACTTGTTACATTGTCCCGAAATTCAAATGAGGACACTCATACAATGCATTTCTGTTTACAAAGTCAATGGAATACAAGATTTGCTTAACAAAATGAGAATCTACAATGTATATCGCGAATAATATAATCTCCATGTGAAAATGTTTCAGAGCTTCGCGCGGCTTATGTTTTTGACGCATTATCCATGAAGACTTAAGTAGGTACCTACTTTATTACCTAGAATCTTTACTAGGTAATTGAATGTGGCGCAATTGAATTTGGTGTTACGAGTTTGCTTCCCATTTTTACAATGCTTACGTTTAGTCAAGATGTGCCCGCTATGTTATGATAAAATTGGATGGATGCCTGGTACCGCGTTACCCGTTTGTTCAGGAAAATTTACAGTGGCTTAAAAATAGCTTATCTCACTAAAAATTCGTTCCTATCGCCTAATTTAAAAATTTCAATTAGTGTCCGAAAATTTTATTTTCTAGATCGTCACGTTTTCTATGAATATTTTTTTAATTTCTAAGAACGTGACGATGCACTTCCCAATATTTTTACAAATAACATTAGGTATGACATATTTTTTTCCTTGTAAAAATTACCGAAAAAAAGTTGACATACTCCATTTTTAGGAAAACGCCCATCTACAACAGTTTGGCTTGAGTCCATAGTCAAGTCAAACCGCATTCCTTGATTTCCGCAATCCTCTTGAATTATTTGTCCATGGTTCCATTTGAATGTGTGTGTGTCCAGTGACACATTTATACAAACCATAATCGATCGACACTATTACCGAACGATCGCTTTCATTTCCCCGCGGTCGGTTAATTGAACTGCTAAGTGGTGGGTAACGATTTTAAGATGAAGTCATAATACCCAAATTGTAGGAACTGTGACTAGTTTGCAATTCGACCCTTTTACTGTATGTGTGTGTGTTCTTGGTTACACACATTCATACAACCCACATAATCAATCGATGCCATTACCGACAGATTGGCTTAGTTTCCTGTTGTCGACTGATTGAGCTAGCTAAGGGTGGGCAAGGATTTTAAGTGGGGTCATATATTACGCAAATTGCAGGGACTGTAAATGGAAATTACCAATTCAAATAAAACTATTGTTACCTTTGAAAGTTAGTTTTGTGTGATGACGGCCGTATACTTTTACGTTAACTTAGAAGTTTAATTTCTTCACAGCTCTTCAAAGGACTACCTGAGTACGATTTTAATTTCAACTGGATATTATCTCCACGCGTACCCGAGAAGAAAGGTCTTGACAGACGGATGAACGGCAAAATTCCTTTTGAGGTACGGAACCCTAAAAAGTAGTATATTTTTAATCCAAATAGGTATATTTTTAAGCCGTATCAGGCTGAAGAAGAACAAGCATATAACCACACTTACAACCTTTATGATATTAGTGCGTTAATTCTGAAATATTTACTGCTTTGGAAAAAAACACCATGTACCTAGTCAAACGAAACTTTGGCGAAACGTTACGGATGGGAAACAATGTGTCTAACTTATGATCATCATCATAATCCTCATCATCATCATCATCTTATTATTTAAAATGTCTACTTTTGTCGGTGCAGTTCTCTCCAGTCCGTTATACTTAAGACTGCACCGAGAAAAATGTGAAAAAAAGGCAGTTGCCGTTAAGTAGAAAAGTGCCGTATTTAGCACTTCGAAGAATGTGTTAACAACTTCTCCGTGGAAAAATTATAAGAATATTAATATTTTACCCTAGTAAACTAAGTAAAGTTGGACAAAAATTGTAAAATCGAAAGCAGGCGTTATGTGTTTTTTTATACTTTTACAATGGAAATCTATTCTGATTTTTAGTTTAAAAAAAAAGATGAATGTTAAGATTACAATTTGTCCGCATCAAATATTTCAATTATTGTTTGGTATTAAAGGTCCAGATTTATCAGAAAGTGCTATTAATTCTCTATACATTTTTACTATGGCGGCCGCGCGCTGATCTCAATACGCATTCCCCGCGCTCTATGGTTATAGGCGCGTTAACGGCTAACGCTCGGCGCCGTCTTAACTCCACCCGTCTAGCGCAACTGTGCTTCGCGACTCTTGTCTCACGACATAGCGCTACCCGTCACTCTCTCACATTACTGCACAGAAAGAGACGGGTAATTATCTCACGCAAGAAATAGTCGCGAATGACACTTATGGTGCAGTTTTACTTTTCTCGTCTACCTTTTTTTATCTGGTCCAAATAACTAATCCTCGGCCTTCCTCTTCCTCTCCTTCCCTCAATCTTTGCCTATATTATTTTTTCTATTTAATCGTCATTTCGTATTAAACAGCCTATTAATTTATATTTGACTTATAATAGGTGACAATATTATCTGGCACACAAAATTTGACTTTTGCTCTGGCACCGTATCATATACAAGAAAATAAATAAATACACGTTTGCATGTGAGATAAAAATCAGCTTGAATAAAAACTGAACTTGGGTCCTAGTATATATTATGTAAAACATCGACTTAGACTCGGCTCGACATCGGCTAAGATACAAGATTATTTTCAAGGAGAAAAGTCAGTTTTTAGGGTTCCGTACTTCAAAAGGGAAAACAAAACTATTTATGTAGGACTCCGTTGTCTTTTAGCCAGTTTTTTTTTATTTTTCGAGGTCGACGTTGAATTTAAACGCTAAAACACACTGAAACACTGATTTCATTGATTTTACACGTATTATAACTTTCCATCCGAACGCTCACACAAACTCACAGCCAAATACACCAAATCGAGTTTCCGACTCGAGCCTCGATCCTAACTTCGGCTTATGTTATTGGCAAATGTAACAATACACTCGTCCAATTGTTTGGTACAGGCTTCAATTCTGAACTTTAAACGTTAGGGTGCATTCTCACTACATTTTCTGAACAAACGCTCATCTTAAAGGTGGATCAACTTTTTTCTTGTTGTTTTTCTGTCCACTTACCTAGGGGGATAATAGTGATCAAAAATTATTGATAACTAGCCGCGCCGCGCGGTGTTACCTGCTCATTTCACGGGAACCCTAGTTTTTTCGGGATAAAACGTAGCCTATGTGTCCAGGGTGTCAGCTACCTTCATACCAAAATTTATCAAAATTGATCCAGCCGTTTTAGCGTAAAGAAGCAACAAACATACACATAATAGTATTTTATGCAACCGTTGTATAAGAGGGGACAAAAAACGCGAGTGGCATGGGTTACGATGTGAGCGTAGCGAACATCGTAAGAAAGATGCCACGAGCGTTTTTTGACCTACTTATACAACGTTGCATACAATACTTTTTCTACGACTCGACATTTCATAAATAAAATGCAAATAAACAACAAAGAAAATAATTACATGTTCCCGCTCGGAATCAACAAAATTAAAAAGAAAATTGTCTCTGATAAACTTTTTTTTTATTGACGTTCATCTGTCAAAAAATATGAACTTATACATAAAGGTATACGTTCACTATACTAAAAGTCTGTCAAAAAATTAAACTTATACATAAAGGTATACGTTCACTATACTAAACATCCATGCACTGAAGATTTTTTAAGTTGGCAGCAATGCCTTAGTACAATAAGTTTTTTTTTAATTTGCAAATTATGTGGATGCAGCTGTTCATCTTGTAATCCTGTGGTACTAAGTGATGCTTTTTTGGCGACATTTTAACATCGGTTAGCAGTGTGTTTTTGGGCAGTAGAGTATAGACTTTTACAGACTTTCATAATTTATGTCTTTATATTAGAGTTAGTAACTATATAAATGACAGATGAAAAAGTACTGGAGTAGAAAAACACATTATCAAACTTTCGCCTCTATAATATTGGTGTGATTTATATTTACTGGTATAGGAGATAGTCTAGGTACATACTTAATAATATGCTTATAACTGTTGCAATTACAATGTTTTTGATAAATATAACCACCGAAATCGTAGTTTAAAAGAGCAGACTAAGGGACATCACCATAACAACGAGCAACAGAAAAAGTTTGACCCCTTTAACTGTTTCAAACACTAAGTAAAAGCTTACCAAGCAAACCAGGACGAATTTTTAAATATTTGTGTATTGAAGCGTTATTGTGTTCTTTTAGCATAAACTCCACTACCCAAAGGTTGTCTGGAAGAGATCGTTCTTTAGCGATAAGACCGCCTGTTGTCTACCGTTTTTATATGTTAATAGGTGATAACTAAACTTGTGTAAATGTTTTTTGGTGAGCAATAAAGCGTACTTGTACTGTATTGTACTGAAGCGAAAATAAAACAATAGTGCTTTGGGTGGGGTTCGAACCCGCGTTTCCTACCGCTTTATGGGGTGACACGGACAGGACGTCTTACCTATTAGACCACCAAAACCATGATCGAACAACATAATTGTTCAACCAATTGCTTAATTCTTCGCTTACATATATAAACATTTTTCACGCTAGCAGATGTTACTGCTGATTTAAAAATAAATAACTAACGAACGATTGCTTGCTCAGAACTCTGTTCAAGTGAGGACTCGCCCTTAGGAACTGAGTTGTTCAAGTGAGAACTCACCCTTAGGAAATGAGATGTATTTTGGCTACACATTTCAATTATTGTATAAGCGGTTATAACTGAAGAGTTATGAATGGAGTTTCTATAGAAACGGGTGTATTGAGTTCGGAATAATCTTGATCATGTCAATATAACATGACGACATATTGACGTAAGGCAAGGTGTGAAGTTATACGTTTGTACTTTAGGGTCCATAGAGGCATTTGTAATGAAAAGATGTACCTGTAGTACAGTAGTAGTAGTATGATTAATTTTCAACTCTGCACCCACTTGAAGCATCTCTGTTTGGCCCTATGGTTGACTGGTAGAGAATGCCATTAGGCATTAAGTTCGCCATTTGTACTGACTTTTGTTTTGTGCAATAAAGTTTAAATAAATAAATAATAAATAAATATAGTCACTTCACCATGGAAAACCGTACCAAGAAGTTTGGCAATTCCTTCATCTGCCGAACTATTAAATATGGAACCCTTTGCCGGCTCATGTGTTTCCTCTTTCTTATGACATGGGACCCTTCAAACGAAGCGTGAAGAAGCATCTCTCGGGCCAGCATGGCAGTGTCAACTGACATGGCACCGTTGGTTTCTTGTCAGTTGCCATTACGACTTAGGCTCCCCTTTTTGCCTACCATCAGGCGAAGTGGAGCCCCTATGTTGTGCCGTTATAAAAAAAACGTTTAAGGAATAAGTAGTATGTCTTCTTTAAGCCAAGATTTCAGCGGATTTCATTTGGAAATTATTTATGGAAATAGGGCTCTCTTAAGGAGCTTAAAATAGGGGTTGAATTTAATTACTCATCACTACCGAATGACTCCTGCGGCGCGGAGATAATCCCATTAGCGGGTTATACTCCCAAACAAAGTCCGACTACTGGTAGTGAGGGCTAAACCAGCCCTGATACAGTTGTCTCAGTTGTCATGTCTTGAAAAAAGGTTGAATTTATTAATGACTAAATGACTGTTCGCCACTGATATAAAAGTAAGTACAAATGGCGAACCAAAGTACTGAAGCATTCTCTACCAGTCAACCATAGGGCCAAACAGAGATATTAACTGGCAGAAATTAATAAAGTAAAAACTCGTGGCTTTGTGAGCTTTTGTTTTGAAATGTTTTTTTTTTCAACCCCATATCTTAAAAAATTTAGTGACCGACCGAAGTTTCGGTTTCGGTTTCGGTTTCGGCCAGTTTCGGCCTAAAAATCATGTTTCGGCCAAAGGTTCGGTTTCGGCCAAAAAACAGCCGAACCTTTCGGCCGCGCCGAAACTTACAACATCGTACTGTCGGGTCGCGTTCGGCTAACGTTCGGGTGCGCTCGGCAGTCGGCACGGCTGGCAATATGGCGTCGCTCGCCTGACTCCACCGGCCGCTGAATCACTTTGCTCAGTGAGGTGACGTTTGTGTTTGTTCCCCGAATAATGTTAAGTAACTGACCGAGCGAGCAAAGCATTTCCGTTTCAGCATAGCCCAAAATTATTTCGTATGCCCGAATGTTTGGATATCCATGCGCACAGCCGGTAGCTGTTGCCTTGCCTTAATGTCGCATTTCTCAACCGATTTTCATGAAATTTTGTGAGTATGTTCAATAAGTATTATAGTATTTTTTCGTTGATTCAGTTTTTCGAAATTTTCAAAATAGCGGAGGTTTGCGGTAAAAAATTTACATTTACTTAAAATTTACTTTATTTAGTTTTTGTTATGAATTTATCAACTTATAGTGTAATTTTTAACACAACAAATTAAAGGCGATATTGGTTAGTATAAAAGTGAAGAGGTTTACTTATCTCATAAAATGACTTTAGGATTCGTCATTGTTGCGTGTATGTAATAAAATTAGTACCTACCTTTGAATTAGCGTTACGAGGCTGCCCGATTGCAATTATAAAAATTAAAACTCAATCAATTATTTTGTTGCTAGGTTTTAAAACTTGTTTCATTTTAAACCCGTTCCAGACCTTCCGATCCTACCCGATCCGATCCTACTTATCGGATAATATGTAGCGTAGGTAATTGTTAGGAAATCGGATAATGTGTAGTGCAATAGTTAGGACCTAAACACTACACATTATCCGATTTCTTCCGATAAATCGGATCGGACCGGAAAGTTTGGAACGGGTTTTAAACCTACAATTAACAGATCGCTGCCTCAGTACAGTATAACAGCTATTAATGCTTCTCACTTCTTGGGTAATTTCATTTAGAGCCAGTGTCAATGTTAAAATATCAATTCAACAAAAGTGAAACGTGAGTTTGTTGTGTAATTGCTGAAATTTTTAATTTTTTTACTTTGTCTACCCCCACCCCACTCTATATACATCTCCACTTTTTCAAATTTCCCTAATCGACAAAAAGAATCTAAGTATATACTTATCAAACCTACTCACAAAATTTCATGAGCATCGGTTAAGCAATACGACCTCCAGGCGAGAACAGAAAGCATCCAATCGTCCGTACATACGAAAGAATTTTGGACCAAACTGAAACTCAAACACTTAGCCCCATCGGTCAGCGAAATTTTTCATTGTATTCATTATTAGATCTAGAAAGAACGACCCGCTGACCTTTTATACAACGTTTTAATCACGTTTATAAAAGGTTCGGTTTCGGTTTCGGTTTCGGCCGAAACTGTAATCAGAACCGAACCTTCGGTTTCGGTTTCGGTTTCGGCAGAAAAACGTGTTTCGGTCGGACACTAAAAAAATTCTATATATTTAACGAAACTACTCGCAAATTTTCATAATAATCGGATAGGAAATGGGCTATGTTAGCTGAAAATTTGGACGAACAGACATCTGAACATCCAAACATACAGACAAAAAAAAAGAATTGTAGACCAAGCTGAAAGGGAATCGCTTCCCTCGCTCGGTCTTTAATTATCAAGACTATCTCGTTATCAAAATATCAAGTAGTATAAAGTCCACTCCACCCTCAAGTTCAAATGAAAAACATCTCTAAAAGTCAACTTACAAAACGTAATTCCAAACACAAATAATACCTTTCATGTCACTTCAACTCATCGCTTCCAAATTACACTTCGCTCCGAATTTCACTCTCCGAATACCTGAGAAGATTCCCGAAACAAAATATCATCCTTACAATATAACGCAATAAGGTGAAAAACCCAAGGCAGCGATATTTGTTCTTTTGTGCTATTTCCCGTAGCGTTTTAATAACGTTTATGTGCTCACAATAAGATAGTTTATAAATACTGGGAATACAATATATTCTTTTTGTTCGAGGGAAGAAAGGAAAAGTATTTCTGTAATATTAGGTAGAAATCTGCGTGGGCTACGGAAATTACGAGTCTATTTATATTTAATATTGTTTTTTTCGTTTTAAGAGTAACTTTACCTATAAATTGACCCGAAGGTGACCACAACATCGTCTGCGTAAACCTACCTTAGTCATAGTTACATAAATAAAAATTACTATAGTCTTTCAAAGTATCCTACAACTATGTCTGCATGTTCGGCTATCCCTGTACTACAATTGGTTAACATCAATTTAGCTGTTTAGGCGTAATGAGATGACAAATTTAATCTTTACCAATAGAAGGTGTTGTATGGCTGACGCCGCGCATCTATACAAAACCTGCATAGTGTTGTAAAGATTTTTTGCGAAATAATGACCCCTCTTTAGAGAAAATTTAGAGAAGATTATCAACACAATTTTATAAGCATCACACTAATATTGTACAGGCGAAAGTTCCTGAGTGTGTTTGTATGTTATCTTCACGCTCAAACGGCTGGACCAATTTTGATAAATTTTGGTATAAAGGTAGCTGACACTGTGCTTAACACATAGGCTACTTTTACACACAGGATCATTTCGACACAGGACCATTTTGATTAATTTGAAATTGCATGCTGCGGCACAGAAATCAATGTCGTGAAATAAAATTACTGAGATCCCAGTCCTAAATGCCTCTATCATTTGTGAATAAATATCGCTTTTGATGACTTTGCTGGCATTCAGCCTGTCACTCTCCAGAAATTCCTTATTTCCGGGTCTTTCCAGTAACTTAACAATGATTCAATAAGGTTTGCGTTCGGATCAGACGACCTTTGAAGTTGGTTCCAGATTCGAGTACTTACATACTCGTAAAGGCTTTCGGAAAAGAAGTGTTTCTTTTAACTTATTTCACCGGACACATCGGCACAAAACATTTCATACAAACGACGGCAATTTTTCTCCCTAACAATAGCCAGCTTTGACCCCACAAATTGACTTCGATTCGGGTTGAGAAATGATTTTAGTAACAAGTGAATCGATCAAAATAAAAGGAACGTTGTAAGACGAAAGGTCGACAGATAAATTTCCTCGGAAAACGTCTGGATTGTTTGATTTTCGAAATTTTCGAAGTTATAGTTAATTGTTGTTCATTTGAAATCAAATGTCATATACATAGACCGCAGTTGTTAGATTATAATAATAAGTAAAACATTAATTTTAAGACACAATATATGTACCTAACACTGCTCAGATGGAAATATGAAATTGCATACCTCATGCTAACCAATGCTAAATAGTTATGTCTAAAGCAGACACAGTTAGATTTTGAATAGATGCCAGCACAACTAGCATAACTGTCGCGCGACAAATACTATATGTCACATTCCTTGCAATACCACAGAATAGATAATAGTACAAGTACAGAAGGCACACTACTTTGATCTTTACAAAAGCCGCTTTTTTTAGCCGAAAAAATATGATTTATGGCCCTTCTAAAGTCGTCGTCCCCAGCGCAAGCCAAACGGAACGTTAAAGCTGCGTGCCAACGGTAAAAATGAATTGGCTCGCTTGCCGCGTCGCCGAGAGCGAGGGCTGTCAACGACTAAAAATAAAAATATAGAGAGTAATATGTTTATATTCTTCATACATTATACATATTTATTATTTCATTATTTAACTATAAAATAATCAATCACAGAATTTGGACGAATTGAATCCACCACCAGGCCGCAAAACATTTTAGCTTTATTTTTAAACATTTTAATACGTATAATTTAATAAAATAATGCAACGAATGCGTTACCTTAACATGCAATTAAATTCTTGAGCTTCATTTTGTTTTTGATTAGTTGTCCGATATTTATTTATTTGTTCATATATTATATTCATCACTACACACCTAGTATAAAACAAGGTCGTTTCCTGCTGTCGGTCTGTCTGTCTGCCCCTATGCAGGTATGCTTAGATCTTTCAAAATACGCACGGACGCACCGTGCGAAGCCGGGGCGGGTCGCTAGTTACAAATAAAACATGTATAAAGGTGAACTTATCCCTATTAGGGATCTCTTCCAATACATTTCTTTTAACTCTTTATTTATATATTTTATATACTTACCTATCAAACTATCACTCAATCGTTTATTCATTACTTACAAGTAATTTTACAAACTTGATATCAAATATTATTATAAAAACCTCTATGATTGTTGATTTAGTAGTAGACATACTTATTTTACTAGAATTTAAATTGACAAATATCAGCAAATAATCAATTCAAAGTTACATAAGTACCTACTTAACAATTAAAATTGATCTGAGTAACCAGTGTTAAATATGGAAGTAGATACACCTGCAATATGTTTTTTATTATTATTCAGTAACTACTTATTATATATTATGTTAATTTTCTTACCTATCGGCATCCTTCGGACGTGTTGGGAGAACGAAAAACGCGTGATTCCAATTTCGATCATTGTTCCTACAACCCGCTGCGATACAATATCTTTTCGCTGTCTTTTTACTCATTTAAACACTTTATATTATAATATAACACTGGTATCAACAGATGAATGAGGAACGTTCACTTGCGACGTACATAAATCGGAAGAGCGTGCGCGCGAATTTCGTGTACGTGCGTTCCGAGACAGTGCGTGGCAGCCACTAAATAGGCACCATGCATGAGGCCACCGGCATGTACTTGTAGCGGGAAACGTTAATCGCGGAGTGCGCCCCGCCTGGCAATACTGTGCGAGTAAGAAAGGGTAATGCTGTCGTGCGTCAAGTGAAGTCGCGGCAGGGCTAGGCTGCATGAAACTGAATTGTGGTGGCATACCTACGTTCAAACGCTGAAATTGTTCAATCAAAACAACAGAACAGCTACAAATCGTATATGGCAAAAAAATTGTTGGAATTGGCTACTTTAGAATGGTTTACGCCTCACCAGGCAAGTTGCCTCGCCTCGTGAGTTGTTTACTTTTCTCACTAGGGGTCAAAGCCGCACTTGCATACCGGTATTGGGCAACTTGCCATGAAGTTAGTGTACTGCGGAATACCTATGTCAAGTGGTTTTGGCATGATGTATTTATTCTTATTTTGTTAGTTGTGTTTAGTTTTTAATATTTTTAGGGTTTCGTATCCAAAGGGTAAAAACGGGACCCTATTACTAAGACTCCGGTGTCCATCTGTCTGTTACCAGGTTGTATCTCATGAACCGTGATGGCTAGACAGTTGAAATTTTCACAGATGACGTATTTTTTTTGCCGCTGTAACAACAAAATGTAGTTGTGCGGTGTAACGACCAGGTTTTCAGGGCGGGAATAGGTTCAATAAAACCACGTAAATGGGTTTACTGTAGACAGCGACCCGCTTCCGTTGTCGTCAGTCGTAGTAATGGCGGCAGCGGGCAGGTAGCGGGGACACTTTATTATATAAAGATGTCTAGACACCACACTCGGAACCCGCAGTGCGCGAGTGCGACTCACACTTGGCCGATTTTTTACTGTAGCGCCCTAGAAGTTGTATTGCATAATATTATCATTTACATTATACTTATTAAAATATTTTTTGTTGCAGGTAAAACAACGGGTTTCATCAAACTTAGTTAGGTAGTATTTCAAGTAGGCTAAGTATATTCCTGTATTGCGATTAAATGAAACTGCATTTCGTACGTGTAAAAGTTATTGTGCAATGAAGTTAAACGGTCCGAACGAAACTATGCACCACGGGCGGTAAATGCAACAATTTACTAAGCGGTCCTTAATTAGAGAAGGCATTATACAGTTCGTGAATAACTGTAATATGTTCTCTTCGGTTTTCGTGATAATTACTCATGTAAATAAAGCCATTGTAAAGTCTGATCAGAAATATATGAGGATGCGCCATATTGCGGAATTTCACTGGAACTAATTTCTCACACTGGCAATGATTTTTATGATGGTTTGTCAACAATGTCAATGTCATTCGTGGTGATTTCTTTAACAGACAAATCATCATTCGCTTGCCCTTATCCCATTAATTTGGGGTCGACGCAGCATGTTTTCTTCCTCCATTCTTCCCTATTACTCGTCATCTCATCATTTACTTCCTTCTTATTCATATCATCTTTCACACAATCCAATTCTTTAACAGACAAATATTTAATATAATAAAACTCAAAGGTGACTGACTGACTGACATAGTGATCTATCAACGCACAGCCCAAACCACTGGACGGATCGGGCTGAAATTTGGCATGCAGGTAGATGATATGACGAAGGCATCCGCTAAGAAAGGATTTTTCAAAACTCACCCCCTAAAGGAGTGAAATGGGGTTCCAAAGTTTGTATGGGGAAACAAGATTAGTTAGACTATTTTATTCGAAACTTTACAGGAGTATTCCTAACGATAAATAATTAAACATGTGTTTCAGGTTTTTTGAAAATTCAACCCCTAAAAGGGAGAAATGTGGTGGCAAAGTCTGAAAATCGGCATGGGTATTGTTTTTATGCTTTATCGGGTCACTGATTACGAAAACCGCAACGATTTTAAAATCCAACGTGGCGGACGTGAGTTACCATCTCCGCTGGTTGGGGTAAAATGGGGTTGAAATGTCTAAATACTAAACCGCTGGTTATAGAGAGTTCAAATTTGGCACGTAGGTTCCTTATAAGGCGTAGGGGTGCACTAAGAAATGATTTTTCAAAACTCACCCCCTAAAGGGGTGAAATGGGGTTCCAGAGTTTGTATGGGGAAACAAGATTAGTTAGACTATTTTATTCGAAACTTCACAGGAGTATTTCTAAATGAGTAAACACGTGTTTCAGGATTTTTTTAATTCAACCTCTAAAAGGGAGAAATGTGGTGACAAAGTCTGAAAATCCATTGGTAATGCTTTTATGGTTTATCGGGTCACTGATTACGAAAACCGCAACGATTTTTAAATCCAACGTGGCGGACGTGAATTAACATCTTCCCTGTTGGGGTGAAATGGAGTTGAAATGTCTAAATACTATACCGCTGGTTCTAGAGAGTCCATATTTGGAACCTACGTGTCCTTATAAAGTCTAGGGGTGCAATAAAAGAAGCGTTTGTCAAAAGTCACCCCCCCAAAGGGGTGAAATGGGGGTCGTAAGTTTGTATGGGGAAAAGATTAGTTAGACTATTTTATTGAAAACTTCCAAGGAGTATTTCTAACGATAAATGAGTAAGCATGTGTTTCATGTTTTTTGAGAATTCAACGCCTAAAGGAGGAGAATATGGTGGCAAAGTCTGAAAATCAACAAGGGTAATGTTTCTATGGTTTATCGGGTCGCTGATTACCAAAACAACAACGATTATAAAAAAACAAACGTGGTGGATGTGAAATACCGTCTCGCCTGTTGAGGTGCGATGGGGTTGAAATGACTAAATAAATAAATAAATATCAGACAACCTCACACAAATCAAATTAAATATGAGTATGAGTGTAATTTTTATGGTTTGTTGGGACGTTAATTACGAAAACACTTAGTATAAAATATTTATCATTGTAAACAATTAAAACTAAGAACATAATATAAATATTTAAACCTAACTAAACCTAACTATAAATAAAAAACGGGCTCCAGATCGGTGCCGAGCGGGAGGGTGCCCAAGAGGCTGGCCGCATTACCACGCTGAATAGCCAGGGCTATTCTTTGGCATAGGTATGAACCAGCCCTCTGGTCACCCGTAGCATCGACTAGTCTCTTTGCTAGTTCGTGGTAAATTTTATGTGCACTTTGTCCCCATGGCCCGAGCGTTTCCACCCCAAACGGCTCAAACAAGTAGCCACTGTCAACGGCTGCATATTTGCGCCGCTTGTGGTGTTCGGCCGCGTCCGCAGCAGCCCCGGCTTTGGTGGTGGTCACTGGAAGGTGGGACGGCGCTAATGTATCCACGCACGTGGCGTCCCAGACCAACGGCCGTCCCAACTTCCAGGGGACTAGGGTCATGCCATCCGGCCTCTTTCCGTCGTCCCTCGCCAGGCCTGATGGTTCCAAGACGGCCGGTGTTCCCGCGCTTGTGAGCGCTCGGCGCAAAATGTCGTTAAGGCAAGCATGCCGCGAGATTCGCCCAGCGCTCTTGGTGCAGGATAGGCCATGGAGACCGGTTGGAGAGACATTACTGCCGCATCGGCACCAATGCGGGGCAACACATGCCGCTCCCAGGCGCAGCGATACTGCGAGCCTAAAAATCTGATTACTTAGAAGCGTTCCTAAATTCTTAGATGGTAGAGCCTGTAGCCACGCGCCTGACTCCCACCGGGAACTAGCAAGGAGGCGAGCTCGCTCTACGGGGCTGGTTGACGTTTCAACCAAATTATCCCGTACCAGCGCGCAGAGCGGCTCGTCCCATTGCCGTTGCGAATGGGGGATTGAAGGCAGGTCGCTAGTGGGGCAGTTAGACCTCCAAGAATTTACGGCATCAGAAAAAAAAGGGATTTCCAAATGAGTAGGGGATTCTTTTAGAATTTTTAGAATTAAACTTTGAGTACCATTAACGGAAGAAAGGAATGCGGGTAAGGAAACACTAGAAATTTTCCGGATCCCTATACCTCCATGCCTGACGGGCAAGGCGGCTTGGGTCCATTGGTCGTATTGTAACTGGATGTTGGTAACAGAAGAAATTATGGATTTAATAGTATCGTCGAGTTTTTCTAAGAGTGTGGGGTGTTTCCAGAGGGGACTACATCTAAGTGCATAAGTGAATTTAGGCACAAAGAGACAATATTTGATTATTGTGTAAGCCATGTGAGCATTAATTTGGAGCAAGCGGTCCGAAAATGAAATTACGAAAATGCCACCGATTTTGAAATTCTATTTGTGGTCGTGAAAATTCTTGAAAGCATTTGCGCCAAATCAAAATTGCAATTTAATCGGTCCAGTAGTTTTGCAGCAAATCGGTTGTAACAGACGGACTGACAGACAGCTACACGTGATCCTATAAGGGGGTTCTATTTTTGCTTTTGAGGTATGGACAGAGACCCGCGTTATCCTAATAGATCAAAAACATAGTATTTGGTGGCATCTCGATCGTCGTCAATCGGTACCTAGGCGGGCGGCGCGTTGGGACGGGAGGAGGAATGATCGGTAAACTTCCTGCATCCGTAATAAATACATTCAAGCTTTTCAATAATTATGTTAAATCAAGAATTCTGATTCTGTTTATCTGGCTCAGAATAATACATTTTTCATTTATCAACGAACCTCATATCTTATAATAGAACATGACGTAACTTAGAACATGGCTTAGAATCATTAAACCAATCTCGAATATCCCAAGTCGATAAGCGGAGGCTCGGGACATTATAAAAGCTAATAAAATAAAATGCACACGTATCCCGGTGTCTTAGCTTCACTTCGAGTTATGAATTTTGAAGTGAACTTTATTTGGATACAGTAAAAGCTGAGATCGCTTGATTTGAGTGCTTGAGTTTTCGGTTTGATTTGTTAAAGTGGAGTTGTGATCATAAAAAGTATTTCCCAGTAATATTAGAAAATCGAAAGTCTGTGTATGTGTGTTACTTCTTCACGCTAAAACGGCTGGGCGGATATGCATGAGGGAAATGCAGATTGAAGATTATACCCTAACTTAACAAATAGCCTACTTTTAATCCTGAAAAAAAGAGCATTGTTCCCGTAGGATGATGTATATTATATAGGCACGCGAGCGAAGCCGCGGGTTAATGCTAGTATTTAATATTATCCAAAGAAATGCCGAAAACCATTCACAGTCATGAACGTAAGATTATAAATAAAATTGACATGTGTTTACTACACGAAAAACAGCCAGGAAAAGAGTGAATTCCATTAAATGACATTACGGGTTAACATAGTGGAAGTGGAACTGACAGGTATTTAAAAGTAAATGTCATAATAGTGGGTTGCGATTGGTTGCAAAATTGTTACCATATAAATCTTAGAAATAGCGCCCTCTTGACAATCCTCATATATTTCTGGTCAGGCTTTAACTGATTTCTCGTTTCAGTCCATATCATGTTCATGTTCTCCTGATCAAGTATTATAGTGCCCCAATTTATAACAGTCATACTTATGTCAAAATGTGCGTCTGTCGGAGGGCTTTAAAGTGCAATTTGAATTCTCTAAATCGGTCAGTATATTTTTTCGCTGACTTGGATCGAGAATTTCCCAATAACTTTTTTTTTGAGCTCTCTATTCAAGAAACGGAAAATTGGATCTTGGAATTGAATTAAGCTACAGTTTGAGGCATCTTAGGAGGCGGGCGGACAAAAAATGTAAGAGGTAGCGGGACCCTCGCGCGCGAGATCAGAAAACAAATTCGATAATCCTTATCATGTGCTTTATTTCTAAATACAAGAAAAAAGGAAAAACAAAGAAACAGTAAATAAAAATTCTAAACACTACAAACAACTAGGTATGCAAAAAAGCTAAAATTGAAATAAACTAAAACAAGTTCAGAAAATTATTCCACTGCGGCATGGTACCGAAAATGCTGGCAGCAATTCCTCGCTGAACAGCTATACTGACACGTTGTGCGAGGAAGCTGCCAGCTCTTTGGTCCCCAGTGGTCTCTGCACGCCTTTTGGATAATTCTTTGTAAAGCTTGCGGGCACTGGGACCCCATGGACCTAGGGTCTCGACCCCAAACGGTATAAAATTTTATTCTGGGCCGAGACCCCTATATTTGGTGCTTTTTAATTTTTCAGCTGCACCCGCTCTGCCAGATGTTCCGTGAAGGTGGGACAGCGCCAGTGTGTCTATACAAGTGGCATCCCACACAAGCACACGTCCCAGCCTCCACGGAACCAGGGACATCCCATGCGGTCTCTTGCCATCGTCATACTCATACATACTTATACTCATTTATTGATAAAATGTCAACATTTTACAAGTCAATACATTATAAAAACATTATTTCTTTCCCTGGCGATACCCGATGGCTCTAAATTACATTTCAATGCCTTTGCTTAAAACTGAAACTTCACTTTGTTTCTTAAGGTTTATTTTACTTCAAACACTTTTATTATTGGTTACATTTTATTATTGACAATGCATAAAATCTCAAAATACTTAAACATTTTTTGAGAAACAACCGTTGGCTAGTTTGCGTAACTAACAGTGCCATCTATCATGTCATTGGAGTACTATAATTTCATAAGTAAAATAACAGTTAAAATGAGTACTACTAACTCCATCTAGAACAAATCTCAATAGTAAAGTTTAGTAAAAACCCGTACCTCCGGAGACATCTATTTTTACAGTAATAAACTAAATATAAACTTAAACAACAAGTATGCTCGTAACATGGTGAAAATAAATAACAACTTAAAATTAGAGGTTTAACAGCCTTTGATAGTTGCGTGTAGAGATCTGTAGATTTTTTGTTTACGCGGTGAGATGGTAGGGTATCCTATGTCAAATTAAACTAAATTTAACATCCTTGAATACAAACTAACGATGCAGTTGGCGCAGTAGCAGTACTGAGCCGGCAGTCCTGGGTTTCTTATTCCGGCAAGGGAAAAATAATGAGCTGAACTCAAATATTTCTGCCTGTGTCATGGATGTAGTATATATTCATCTACACGAGTAGGTATATCGTCCAGTACCCATAACATAAGCCTTCTTGAGCTTTATTTGGGACTAAGTCTTGGTAAATAGTATCAGAAGTTATGAAGCCCTTTAGAACTATAAAACTATATATTATTTTGCGCCGAGAAAATCTTCGCTGCTAATTGTTGAGAGCAAAATGGCTAATATTTTGGGTGTGTATCAATGGTGTGGCGTCAAACAAAAGTTCAGGCCAAGCTGGGGTAGTTTTCGCTTACTTATTCTTCAGTAGTAATAGAGCTGCTCAGTTGCCCTGAAGTGGGCGAACCGGTGGAAATCAGATTCTATAAACGTAACTGATGTCTTTTCGCTGATTTTATCCGTTTGAAAGTATTGAGAACCCCTCCATCTTCAATTATCAAAAGAATAATTGTTTTATTCCCCGACGAAAAAAGAGGAGTGTTATAATAAAAGTTTAACATTTGTATTTGTGTGTCTGTCTGTGACATTATTGCTCCTTAAAGGGTAAGAGTGCATTTTTTTTAAGACTAGTCCATCAATATGGCTCTTAGCTATGTTTGGTGGAAAAAGGCCTAGTAGTTTCCAAAATATTCGGCTATAATTTGTAACAAGTGACAAGATCTCAGCCAATTTTGGTCCTAAGAATTCCAAATTTTGTAGTTATTTTCAGTTTAAGTGTAGCATTCTCTGTATCACTCATTGAATGAGGATCTCATGACCAGCTACTTGTGTCGGTGTTTAATTAAGGTTATTATATTAATTATAAAAACGGTATAAACTCACGTAAAAAATGTCAGGAACGGTGGTTTTTACGTGAGTTTATACCGTTTTTATAATTAGTAAAGATGTCTCACGATAGTTTTAATAACATTGTTATTATATTACCCAATAATGTGTATAATCCTAGGAAGGTGAAATGAACCGTCTCAGTAAACTCAAGGTCTTTTGTAAAGTCTATACGGAGCATATTGAGGGCTATACCGAAGTATCTCTAACTCCCCAACGTCCGAGGAATTTAAAGTGCCTGCTTTAGAACATAACATGTTTCAATGCATGCGAGCTGACTTTTTGTAAATGGAAAACTTTAGAAAACATCGCATTCCTGAAAATATAGAAAATGTTATCTCTTTCAAAGAGAGTTTGTAAAAGTATGCTTCCTATTTCATTGCAAGCTACATTTTGCTTTGAAATGGTTCTTTTTTTTATTTACAATTTGTGACATAATCCAGAGGGCCTTTGATAGTTACTTTTATTACGCGATAAATGAGTGACAAAGCATCTGTCACTCACACTATCTCGCGTTTTGTCAAAATCGCGTGATAAACGCAACCATCATAGGCCCGGTTGCCCTTGCAAGGTAAAGTATTTAGTTCGGGTTAAACTTGTTTCTAATGTTTCTATCGACCATATTTGATAAAAATCGTCTCATCTATTTAATTTATTTTTCTGTTACCGTCAACTTCTTGGGATTGGTAAGCTAAGTAACAGCTTAAATATACGATGATCTTTGACTTCTGTCTCACAGGATTTTGCCTAGCTCAGAAGTCCGGGACTTTTAAAACTAACACCTTATCATATTTTCATCTTTTCAAAAATCGTTAAAAATATTTGGATGCAGGAAAAGGGTCGAACAGAAATAATCTATGAAATAAAGTGTTTGTCGAAACAGAGAGGACCTACGCATGTCACAGTTGTCCTAGAGACTCACACTCAGCCAACTAACAGCGCATTCGTGCGCTCGCGCCTTATCTATAACGAAAAGTGCTAAAAATGTCGCAATTAAACTCCGACGCGATTTCCAATGCTATCAAAAGTGCCCTACGTCCTTTGGAGAAAAAACTTGACTATTTAACGACCATAATTAGTGAACTACGTTGTGAAATACGATCGCAAAAAACCGTTACATCTGACACGGCGCCGATGCATGCCGCGCACGCGCCGCTGAAGGAGGTAGGCGAACAAAAAGCAGATTACGCTACTGCACTATCCCGTAATATTGCCTCGTCACCAAGAACAGAACTTGACAAATGCGACGATACATGCAGACCTGTAAGAGCTGCAGCAATAAAGACAAAGGAGAAACTAACCACTACCCAGTCAAAACGGCAGCCCGCCGGTCAGACTACTCCAAAACTTCATCCATTGTCCAGTCAGTCAAGCACTCCAGACTCCCAGAACAAAACAAATACCTGTGAGTCATCAGTACAACTGCACCCCACAGCCTGTAACAAGACCCCAGGCGTACAGCAAAAGCACACAGGCAACACAAAAATAGCGAGCCCGACAAAATCATGCGAGACACTCATCGTGACAAACGAGACGAAAAACGATCAAACCAAAATAAAAAATCAACGGACAAAACCTTCGAAAACCATCAGAGGAACGGCAACGGACACTAACCTAAGAGGTATTGAGCAGACAAAATACCTACACGCCTGCTACTTCAAAACAGCAACAACACCCGAAGACATCATCAAATACCTCAAAACAATAAATGATGCCCCGAGCTACACGGCCGAGTTAATACCATCGAAACACACGACCTACAATTCATATAAAATAGGATTACCGTCCTCCGTCTACGAAGATTTCCTCGACACATCGGTGTGGCCTGTAAACATAAGTGTGTCGCCATGGCAGCCCTTTTTGTTCAAAAAGGGACGCAGGTTATCAGACGCCTAACCTGTATTCAACTGGCCCTCAAACCACGGCACTCCAGTTACAAACTGATAACTTTATGACGGTTCACCAAAACATAAACAGACTAAAGAACAAAACCTTCAAGTTAGAATGTGAATTACAGTTAAACTGTAAGGCTGACGCCCTTTGTTTATCTGAACATTGGCTAACAAGGAACCAGCTGGAAACGGTGAATATATTGAACTACAAGCTGAGTGCGGGCTTCAGCAGGACCATGAAGAACGGCGGCGGAGTCTGCATCTACTCCAAGTCTTCACATCTCACCCTGGAACGCAAGGAGGTGTCCGACCTAAGCACGGAAACGGTTTTCGAAGCATGCGCGGCAGAGTATGTTGGTGTAGGCGTAATCGTTTTATGTGTTTATAAGCCCCCTCCCCAACCAGGTGAGAACAACAATTTTAAATTATTTATTTCTAAATTAAACCAGTTATTTGAACTTCCAATATTTAAACAATATAAAGTAATAATATTGGGCGATTTTAACATTGACCTCCTATCCAAAACAATGGAAAAAAAGGTCTTGCTAGATTGTATGAAAACTGCAGGAATGAGATCTCTCGTGTCGTTTCCAACTAGAATTTGCAAAACAACAAAAACTTGTATCGATCACGCCTACACCAACATTGTAAAAGAAAATGTACTATCTGTAGAACCGTACGAAATGTTTTTGTCCGATCATAAATGCATAGTAGTATGTTTATCACTAACTAAAATTCTACAGCAAAACAATGTAATCTGGAAACGTATATTTTCAAAAATGAACATAGATAACTTTTTATACGCATTACATAACTATGACTGGGATCATATTCAATTTAAGCAAACATGTCCTGACAAATTGTTTAATTCTATTATCGATATTTTAATACACATTTTTGACATTAATTTTCCGTTAAGAAAATATCCTGTACGTAATTTATCTAAGGCTTGGATAAGCGAACCGGTTAAGAGTATCCGCAATCAGTTACACAAATTAAAAACTATCGAAGCTAGTACTCCTTTAACGCAGCCAAGCTGTGACTTATTAACGCTTGAAAATAAATACCAATTTGAACTATGTGCAACACGTAAACAATATATAAACAACTTAATATTCAATAGTACAAATATAAGTAAAACATCTTGGCGAGTGATAGCATCTGAGTCGTGTAAGGGTAACACAAAACAAGATGCGCTGGACGTACTGACGAGCGGATCAGCTGAGCCGACGCCGGAGCGCCGCGCCGCCGCCACCGCCGCCGCGCTCAACCGGTTCTACGTCGACGCTAACACGGACACCGGAGCGCTCACCGACGTCCCGGCCGCATTGTGTTATCTCAGTAAGTATGTAAACAAACATGCTAACCTCATTAAGACTGGCCCTATTGATTTGCAATGCGTTGAAAAATGTATACAAAAAATAAAACGCAAAGACTCTAAAGACATTAACGATATGTCTACTCGCTTACTAGACCTAATACCCAAGTTTATTATTAGCATACTGTGTAAACTATTTAACGAATGTATTGAGAACGGCACCTATCCGAGTAATTTAAAGAAAATTAAAATACAGCCAATCTATAAAGGCAAAGGAGACTTAACCTTGTTAAAAAACTATAGGCCCATATCTTTAATACCGATATTCTCTAAAGTCTTTGAACGTCTTTTAAGTGACAGACTAATGTCACATTTTAATTTAAACAATCTAATAAATAAACAGCAATACGCCTACCAACCTGGCAGATCGACGATCGACGCGGCCCGCGAGGTCGTGACCAGGGTGATCGGCCACCTCGACGCCGCGCGACAGGTGGCCGCCATATTCTGCGACCTGTCGCGCGCCTTCGAGCTGGTCTCTCATCCACTCATCCTGGCCAAGCTGGACCACTATGGGATTACAGGCAACTTTAAAGATATAATTGCGTCCTTCCTAAGGAGCCGCAAGCAGCTGACCTCTGTGTGTGGTACCAGATCGGACTTGTTAGAACTTGGCGAATGCGCCGTACCGCAGGGCTCTGTTATAGGAAATAACCTGTTTTTAATACTTATGAACGATTTCACAACCGCCACCGGCGACGCGGAATTCGTCATGTTCGCCGATGACGGTTGTGTGATTGTCTCAGCTTCCAGTCAACCAGAGCTAAAATTAAAACTTGACAAAGTAATGACAGATGTTGCATCTTGGTTTTCAGCTAACGGCATGATACTAAACGTAGAAAAAACAAATATCATGCAATTTGGCTTAAATGGTAAAAAAGAACACAACTTAAATGTATTATGTAATAACATTCCTGTTCCTCAAGTTGATGAAGTGAAATACCTAGGTCTTATAATTGAGTCCGGATTAACATGGAGCCCCCATATTGACTCGCTATGTGATCGTTTGTCGTCCGCCTGTTTCGCGCTCGGCAGGCTGCGCCCAAGTCTACACCCTGCCAATTTAAAAAAAGCCTATTATGGTTATTTTCACTCTCTCTTAACATACGGCATAGATCTTTGGGCAAATGCTGCCGATCGTGAGAGACCATTCAAGCTTCAAAAGCGTGCAATTCGTTGCATAAGTGGAACCCCATGGGATCACCCGGCTCGTGAATTGTTCAGGGAAACCAAAATTCTTACCCTTCCCAGCCTGTACGTCCTCGAAGTAGCCAAGTACGTGAGAGGTAACCTTGAACAATTCCCGACGCGCGGTGACTCACACGAGCGCGACACCAGGCGGCGCGGGGAGCTGCGCCCGCCTTGGACACGTCTCGCGAAATCGAAAAAGTGCCTGCACACTATAGGCCCTAAAGTCTATAACAAAATATCCTTAGAAATCAGGAATTCTCCTAGCATGAATTGTTTTGTAAACAAACTGAAGACCAAACTAGCAGTAGACGCGATCTACTCTATTTACGAATTTTTTTTTTCAAGTAACTGAGTGCACACCCTTAACCGGTTCGCTACCCAAGATAAATAATTAATTTATATATAAACTTAGTAGGTACTTATAATTATGTTGACATGTAAAACTATGTTTTATCAAAATAAATGAATGAATGAATGAAAGAGACAACTGTGACATACGACGCCTTCTCGCTCGAGAAATATGAGCTATCTCTTTCTTCACAGTAATGTGAGGGAGTGACGGGCGATGCTATCGCGCGACAAGACTCGCCAAGCCTAGTTGTGCCAGACTGGCTGGGTCGTATGGTTTTTCTGGGAATAAATAATATGATTCTTAACTTGCCGCATTAACTAATAGACATTCAGTTTATGAGAAATTACGATTCGCCGAAGCAATCAAGAAATCTACTCGTATTGAAACAAACGAAAACTTCTTCGACAAAAGTCAAGTCTCTTTGCAATTTGTTGAGAACAATGAAAGTCATTTTCTCAATTGTGAAAATTTTGCAAATATTGGGAATGTGAATTGGGATTGTGAAGTTAAAATGTACCTAAATGAAATAAACTGAAATTATAAGTCAAAAGTTCTTATAAGCAATTCATCGGTTAAACAAAAAAGTACAAAGATCTAAAACAGCATCAAGCACTGACAAAATTTGAAGACACCCTCACCAGATTCTGTAACTGAATTGGTCAGAGCGCATCGCCTCGGTATGGCATACAATACCAGTTCCAACCCAGCCCGGGTTTAAATTTTTTTCACTATTATATTGTATTTCGTAATATTATCTACAAAAAATAGTGATTAATTTCACTTCAACATTGCAAAAACCCCTTGGTAACACTATCTTCGTAAAACAATAAATAAAGATCAGACAACCTCACACAAATCGATCTAGTCCCAAATTAAGCTCAAGAAGGCTTGTGTTATGGATACCAGACGACGATATACCCAAGCAAAAATATTCAAGTTCATCACAAAAATATTTCCCCTTGCTGGGATTCGAACCTGGGACCGCCAGCTCAGTAGGCAGGTCTCTACAAACTGCGCCAACCTCTTCGTCAAACTAAACACAATGACAATCAAACTAAATTCTGTTTGAAATCTTTATTTTATTCTTATTTAGTATGTTCAGTAGGCAACAGTGGTATTTACGCTATGAAATTCGGCTGGAACATCAAAGGATAAATGTCTGTAGATTTATGTTTATACTAGAATATGTTGGCAATTTACCCTGTACGTAAAGCATGTCCATATTTAGATAGTCATGTTCTTTGGCTTTGGCTGTAAAAGGTAACAGAGTGTCCACGACTAGGCCAGGCACCAGTTCGCTAGCCAGGACATATTGAGAAGATAGCAGGGAAATTATGGCTGGTGACAACCAGCACTTCATCATCATCATCAGCCTGTTTCAGTCCACTGCTGGACATAGGCCTCTCCCATGGCACGCCAATGAGCTCGATTTTCTCTCGTTCTCCAGTTACTACCCGATGTCCTACGAATGTCGTCGCTCCACCTTATTACAGGGCGCCCTACACTACGTTTACCGATTCGTGGCCTCCACTCCAGAACTCTACGGCAGATATGACCAGCCCACTGCCACTTCAGCTTGCTTATCCGCTGTGCTATGTCGGTAGCTTTGGTTCTCTGTCGAATTAACTCTTCAAAACCTCGTATCTAGTTTGTAGATTGATAATGAGATACGAGCTTTGTTGTAAGTAGGTATTTGTTATAGTGAGTTAATGATTGTCGACAGATATTATAAATTAGACTAGCACAGGACGGGGCATAGTGTTGTGAAAGTGAAGAGGCCTTTACTCAACTGACCTCACGTCAGTGATGGCCATCCATTGCTCCATACATCCATGTTTCGAACTGTTTCGAACTGACATGTCTTGAACTCGTATGTAGTTCTTCATCAGGGACTGCAAACCGTACACCGGCCCGACATGTTGTCACAACATATTCCATTTCTGATAATTTCACGTGAGTGTACTCTTAATACAATAATTAAAAAAAATTGTGAAGTTTTAAGTTAGAACCAGCGCAAATTAAAAGACCCAACAAAACTTACAAGTAAATTGGCTCAGGCGAAATTAGCAAAATTTCCCAGTCAACCACAACAATCAAGCGAAAATGTAAACAAATATAAAGTTCACCACTTTAGCAATTCGGGAGATCCAATTTACGCAGGTATTACTTTCGATACCGCGTTTCTTGAAAATTGAAACAACTGTAAACCGACCTAATATGCTGGTGATACATTTTGAAATTGAAAGAACCGAAGATGGCGCAGGATTTTGTGTCGTTACTGCTTCATTTGTGTAACTGACTTAAGAACTGGGCGCCGAAAGACTAATTATTTATCAGCGCTACTAATTGTATTCGAATTCCCTCGAACCCGAACTAACATCAGGATAGTGGCGCTAATATTTATCACATCGAGAAAGGGGATGAAATAAAAAATAAAAGCGAAACGATTGCTTTGAATATAATATCAGAATGAACTCTTCTCTAGCTGTTCTTATACAAAAAAAAATTTTTGTCTGTAAAGTCGGTTTACGGATGATAATTTTACGTGATAAAGTATGCCGGCCGATGGAGTAGAAACGAGAGATAGATGCATCACAAGCCGAATGCTTAGGCCGATCGTGCATTCGTGCCTCTCTATCGCTTGTTCCGCGCTCTCGCTTGCACGCTCGGCTCAGGCGGAACATGACAATGAGTCATGCGTTTTCGTGCCTGATTTATATGACGTTATCATGTCAATAATCTCTATAGTATGTCATAAGATAAGAAAGTAATATTCACTGCAAAATCATTATTATCGCACCCGTTAATTGAAACACATAACCAAAATAGGTACTGTAGAAGGGAACAATTGAAAATTATATAGATACCTCGAGAGTCCAAAATATTAACTATTTGTCGAGTATCTCTTCGCCACGGCATTAGCAATGGCTTACATTCGATTAATTGACTGACTTCTTGCAATTCATCATTGGTGCAGAGCGTGAGATGTCAGAATGCCATTCGAGTGTTAGACCTATCTCACTCGCTCTTACACAATCCAGATAAGGACCTCTCAGTTTGCATACAAACCCGAGTCTCACGGACTGTTAATTCATGAATAAATGAAATAAAAAAAAATAAAAATCAAGTATTCATTCACGCTTCGCACGAGCTATTCGAAAATTCATACGGCCGATTTACAATGCTCTTTTAAGTATACCGGCGTATTTTTTGAAGTCCATTTAAAAGCACAACAAAGGGCAACATCCATTTGGTACTTAAAATCTACATTCATATTTCAGAATCCGTTAAATTTTTTAACATTCTTGGAGCCCATTTTTATGCATTTTATGTATTTCTGTTAGGGTGTTGCTTATTTTCTAACCCCGTACTCTCACCCCCTCATTCTGTTCCAGGACACGAAAAAACGTCACTGATTTTTAAATTTAGTTTTAGGGGTCGCTACCGCTCATTAAAAATCCGAGATTAATGATAATATAAAACTCGGTTCACAAAGTTTTTTTTTTAATTTTTAGCAGTGATATTATTTGAATAACCTAATGTATCAATCTAGTTAATTATTCTGTCTATCAGAAAAGAATCTAGGTAGTTCATATTGAAGTAGATATTTATTTTTAATATTTTTTTTAATATAATTATGTACGTTTTGTAAATATTAAGATACAAAGAAAGAAAACTTTTTTTTTTTACTTTTACTTGCCGGTAACGACTCCTATACTGAATTACAAAAGAAAACAGTGACGTTTTTTCGTGTCCTTGAACAGAATGAGAGGGTGAGAGTACGGGGTTAGAAAATAAGCAACACCCTAATTTCTGTCCTTTACGCGAGGAGAAAAATCTTACGCCAAGGCAAGACGTAAAACTTTCGAAAAACCACGGGCGATAATTCGTAAAGCCCCAGATTGTATGCATATTTAAAACACCTGCAATCTGGGACATTTACTAATTCACTGTCCTGGGTATAAACTGTGCTTGTTAAAAATGCTCAAGGTTGTTAGTCTGGGAGTTGGGAGTGACAACCCTATTCAAAAGGGGTATTTTAGTGAATTTTCTGAATGGTCGGATTGGCAGCCCTGCCCGTGTGGACACTCGTGTTTAGGCACGTCCTATGTACTGACCGAACTCGCTGTATATAGTGTTGTCATGATCAAATGTCTATATTATGAGACTACTAGACGTAAGGAGACAGTAAGTACGAGTAATTTGCCATTTTCACCGTGAAAAAGTGCGTTTCAGTACATGCTTGTCATACAATTATTGTTTTGTTAAATTAAGAGGATTCTGAAACCAATTTCAAAAATAAAAATAAAAATCTGTATTTGCGTACCTTTGAAGCCACATATTCCACAAAATATATATTATTTTTCTTTGGATTTATTTTCTTTATTTCATGACATATTTAGCTAATTTTATTCATATAAAACTACAATATGCTGTACGAATTATCATCAGCCGTCATCCCAATTAACTTAGTCACATGGTTATGAGGCGTCAGTAGTGTAATCTGCACTTTTCTATATTTTTACGGTAGGTGAGCTTGCTCTATGAGACGAGCTTGCGCAGTCTTATAAGTGAACAAAAAACATCGGTACAAATAGCTCATGAAGCGTAATTAATGATTAAACGAACTTACCTGTTGTGAAGTTCAATCATAATTACTCGAAGGGTTTCGTTCGAAGATATTAGCACATATATACACATGTAGTTTCACAATAGACTCGCCATTTCGCGCACTGTATTTTGGAGAATTATAAAAAAAAAAAATGGGGGTATGAACCATCATTTGACGTCCTACTCGCGCTTGACCGGCGCCATCATTCTGTTTGGAGATTTGCTGAGCTGTTATATATATATATATATAGGTATTTCAGGACTTGGGGCTAGACTAATCCTGGGATGGGAGGGTTGCTAATATCTTCGAACGAAACCCTTCGAGTAATTATGATTGAACTTCACAACAGGTAAGTTCGTTTAATCATTAATTACTTTCGGGTTTCGTTCTCGATATTAGCACATATATACACATGTAGATGTTTAGAGAAAATAACGTCTTGAAATACCTATTGAAGAAGCTTTGTACTTCATAATTAAACAATGTATGAAATAATCCATAAATGTATATTTACATTTACCAAAAGTAACAAACTTAATTTTTAAGCAGTGATCAGTTATTCTAGCGAATAATGAAATTATAATTAACCAGTAATTTGAATTAGTTTACATTAATATTACTTATGATTAACATTAATTAAGTATTTAATATGTTTTTAGCGAAATCAACGTTCGGTATGTCAGTGTATATCATTCTATTATAATGTTTAGCAAATACCGTAGAAGTTGTACTCCAACCAGCGGTTTTGCGAATAACGTTTAGATTAATGCCTAGTTTAAATGCTTTCGAAGTGGACGCATGTCTAGTACTATGCGCTGTGAACAAGGATGTGTCTATGCCACTACTTGTTAACGTACTTTTGACCCACCTACTTAATGTTTGGGAAGTTACCTTTTGATGAGGTTTTCTAAATGAAATGAATAATGAATCGATTTCTTTACGTAAATTATTAGTCTTATCCAGATATGCCCGTAGAGTACCTGCAGGACATATTTGTGGTCTTTGTAAGAAAAATGGTAACGAAAGGACTGGTTGGTGTGATCCTGGTCGTGACGTTTTTATAAGATCCGGAATATGAATAATAATTACAGTATCATGAATTCTGATATTTTTAATATTTATGACTGACAGAGTTTGGACCCTATGAGCAGTAATTATGGCCAACAATGTTATTAATTTCTTACTAAGTTTTTCTAAATTTAGGTTTTCATTTGGGTACCAGTCAGATATATAATTTAGTACTGTATCGACGTCCCAAGTCAAATTGTATTTGGGCAATGTAGGCCGTAACCGAAATACACCTTTAAGATATCGTTTAATTAAATCAGAATTTGTGATATCTTGGCCCAAGGATAATGCAGATTTACAGCTATTAATTGTACCATATTTAGCGCCTGTCTCATAGATGTGGGTAAGAAAACCGAGAACATTTAACATTGTGCTATTATAAATATCAATACTATTTTCTTGGCAATATGTGAACCATTTTCTAAAGCAAGACTCATATTGCTTGATTGTATTCTCTGAAAGAGATGCCAGCATTACGGGAATGGTTGACGGCGGGACTCCTCTTTGTCGTAGCGATGTCCGGATAACCTCCCGACAACCAGGGTAATCCGGCGGTGTACTGCGCGATCGCTACAATGAGAAATTATCAATTCACTGTGAGATCTTAAAATCAGTGGTTTTGAAACTATAAGTCTCATAAACAGCGGATACCATGGCTGTGTAGTCCAGTCGAGTTCTCTAATATCGACGCGTCCAATTGTACAAAAATATGTGAACACAACCTTATTTGTATGGGTATAGGGTCGTGTACACATATTTTTGTTCAATTGGTCGCGTCGATATTAACGAACTCGACTGTCCACTGTGGCACTACTACTATACCTGTGGCTTTGTCGTTAACAATTTTACGCAAAGTTTTCAAAATCACTGATATCGGAGGAAACGCGTAAAAGAAAAAATTGGTCCACGATATTGTAAATGCATTAATTGCAAAGGCATCTGGATCTCTGTGCCACGAGATGTACCTTTCACATTTATAATTAATCCGGCTTGCAAATAAATCAATATTCGGAACGCCAAAATGATTTACTATCTTTGTATAAGCATTTTGAGATAGTTCCCATTCAATGTCGGGATGCAATTTTCTCGATTCGGCGTCAGCAATAACATTATCAGAAGATCGAATGTAATCGGCGTGAACAATAATTTTTCGAGGTTCACACCATTGCCATAATTGTTGAGTAATATTAGTTAAGTGAGGGAACTGGACACCACCCATCCTATTTATATACGATATGGCTGTCGTATTATCTATACGCAATAATATTTGACAGTCAAATGCTTTTTTAGCGAAAACTTTGAGCCCCAAAAATGCTGCTAAAATTTCTAAATAATTTATGTGCAACGAGCGCTCATGTTCATCCCATGGACCACTGGCAGTGTCATCGCCGCAAGCTGCCCCCGACCCCGTTGTTGAGGCATCAGTAAAAATTTCTAAAGAATAGTCATCACTTTTTATCTTATGAACAGAGTTCTGTATAGCATGTAACCACCAATCAAATATAGCAGATAATGAGTCCGGAATCGTCATAAATTTATCATAATTATTGTCGTCTTTAAGAGATAAATATTTACAGCGTTCAAGATCCTTTGTGTAAAGCCACCCGTAATCTATAGCCTGACATGCTGATGTCAGTAATCCCAAAAATCGAGCAAACTCTCTAACTTTACACCTTCTCAGTTTCTTAAACTTTAGAACTTCTTTTTTAATTTTTTCTATTTTCTCTTCTGGTAATCTAACTTCATATTTAATTGAATCAATGATGTTGCCTAATAATTTGCAGGAATGCTTAGGTATAAAAGTGCTTTTTTCCATGTTGATGACAAAGCCCAAAGATTCCAATAAAGATTTAGTATCATTCATATTTTGTTTACATTCAGCATACGAGTCACCGACTAGAAATAAATCATCCAAATAAAAGGTTGATAAATATCCCTTGGATCTTAATAATTTAGCTACCGGTTTAAGAATCTTTGTGAACACGTATGGGGCAGTGCTTAGCCCCATAGGTAAAACGTTAAATTGAAATAAATTGCCATCCCATTGGAATCGTAGATATCTCCTAGAGTCCGGATGTACATTTATTAGGAAATAGGCATCCTTAAGATCGATCGTACACATAAAACAATTTTTTGAAATAAGTTTTAAAGCTGTCCTTAAGTCCTCTAATTTGAAGTGTTGTGTTTTGATAAACTTATTTAGCTGCTTTAAATTTAATATAAAACGGTGCTGACCATTTGGTTTAGGTATGAGAAAGATACTTGAAATGAACTGATTTTCACAAGGCTGGCATAATGACACAGCTCCAATTGATAATAGATTTTTAATGGAATGCTTAAATGCGTTATATTCTAATTGTGTATAAGCTGGCTCTGTAGGGATAACTGTTTGTATAACCGGGGTTGTGAAGGGTATTTCATAACCAGTTATCCATGAAAGTATAATAGGATTATTGGTAATAATTGACCACTCTCGATAAAAATGAGAAAGTCGGCCAGCAAGCTTTACCGTATCTAACGTCTGGGTCGTTGATACTGCTGATGAGACGATGTCCTCGAACTGCTGCTGTGGTAGCGGTGCGTCGTCGTCGGCTGTCTCGGCGTCGGAGCTGGACGTGTCGGCCGTGCACTCCGCGCTCCCCCCGCTTGTGCCGGCCTGCGGCTCGTGGGGGGAGCACGCACGTTTAAAGACTTGTTGGGGAATGTGGCCGTCTTATTTGGCCCGATTTTTGCAGTAGCTGTCGGAGCTCTCATATCAGCCCCAGATTTATGTATAGTTCGGGCTGATTTTAAAGTTTCTGCCAAATTGCTACCGAAAAGCTGGTCTTCTATTTTAGTTTTTTCTAGCTGGTCTTTAAGTTCTTTTTTCACAGTGGAAAGAACAAAAAATCTGCGTAATATCGAATCACTGTGTTGAATGTCACCCAAAATTCGAGCCGTATCCATTAACAGTCCAAGAACCTCTTGATTTTTGTGATCAGACGAAAGAAGGAGCGTGATCGCTTTGCCGAGTGATGACAAAGCGCAAGAGTTTAAAACTTGTTTATTTTCTATGCCTTTGTCGCGCTTGGCCTGGCTTTCAATAAGTGACGCTCGAATTTCGGCATTGAGTGTAGGCGCTTTTATCATTTTGCAGTTATTCGGTATCAGATATTTTTCTTTTATCTCTTTTCGAGCCTCTTTACTCAGACCAGAGGTGGCAAAATGATTAAGTCTAATAGCCAGGTCATTGTGTATGTCATCACCATATTCCTTAACCACAGTGGGATCTTCACCCAGTATTGCCAATAAATCTGGGTCCAAAGTCGACATCGGCAACTCCACGGAGTCGTTCTGCAAGGCGGCGGCCGGCGACGGTGGCGGCGCAGCTGCTGGTGCGGCGGCGGGCGTAGATGACAGCGGCGCGGCCGCGGTTAGTTGCGATACTGTCGCGTTGGGCGGTGGTACCACTGTGATTGTTGACACCACATTAGAATGTATTGGAGGTGCAACATCGGCCGGCGGCGGCATTGCGGCGCATGAAGGAGACGGCAAGGTGGCGGTAACAGCAGGTAACGGCATATCAGTGGCGGGCGGCTGCCCGGGGGACGGCGGGCCGAGGCCTGCATCGCCATCCACCACTGGGTCATACGTATCACTCAACTCGGATGGTTCCGGCCAGTCGTTCCAGTAGGAACATCCGGCTTCTGGTATGTTGACGTCATCGTCGACGAGGGCGTTCAGATCGCATTCTATGAAGAAATAAAAATAAAACAGTTGTTTTATCGGGCAGTGAGGCTCCATAGTGAGAAACACGCAAACCCATTATGATACTGTTTAAAGTGTAACGGTTCATATGTAACAGTGGAAACACCCCGATGGTGGACCCGATAGTACATATTTTTATTTGGATTTGGAAAGCCCCATGTGGACAGTCCGATTATCCATTTAGTGGTAGTACATTTATTTTCATTAGGATTTGGAAAGCCCCATGTGGACAGTCCGATTACCCTTTAAGTAGACAGTATATATAATATTTTTGTAAGTAAGGACCTATACGTACATTTATACTGTAGTACATTAAAAATAACGGTTATGGACTACAGGCCGAACGCGATGAACAAACTGTATTCATTACATAATCAATAATAACTCACCAGGTGGGTTATGAAGCGAAGTATCACTCCCCGAAGACAAAGAACTGTCACGACGGTGGCGTTTACGCCCACTTTGAATTTTACGTCTTAATTTACGTAATTGTTTTTCTAAGTACTCGTAATCATCTTCATCACACTTAGCGCGTTTACGCTTAGGCATTTTGTAATGGTATTATAACTGTAAACTTGTAAACACTTTTCACTAAAACTATAAATTATAAAGTGTATCGTGCGAAACAGCGAAGCACTAAAATGTGAATGATGGCGCCGGTCAAGCGCGGGTAGGACGTCAAATGATGGTTCATACCCCCATTTTTTTTTTTTTATAATTCTCCAAAATACAGTGCGAAATGGCGAGTCTATTGTGAAACTACATGTGTATATATGTGCTAATATCGAGAACGAAACCCGAAAGTAATCATGACATTCCCGTACGGAACCCTACGCAAGACCGATCACGAACGACGGCTGGAAAAGTTGGATCCAACCTTTTTTATGTACCCTAATAGATGATAGAAGGGACAGGGACGTGAGCCACGCCCACTTCGTTTTTTATCTCCCCTGAACTGCTCGAGTTCTGTCCAAGTTGTGTGATGACTTTTTCATTGGTGCTTAATACATTCATAGTCTTAATATGTACATGCTTAAGCGGCCGACATTTTTTTTTTTTTCATCTGTTTTGAAGTGAATAATATTTGTGTTTTCACTGCGTGCAGTTGAAAATAAGTAAAAAATTTATGATGATGACGATGAACTGTCAATAAGTACTTAATTAAGAGTATCAGAGTGTCGGCAGTTAATAACCACAGCCATGGCAAAATTGAGCCTCGAACACACACAGCGAATAAACTTATCCACATTTTTTAATATATATCCCAGAATATCAGCTGGTTGCCCCGGTGATGGACGACTCCGCTGACACTGTAAAACATGATTAATTTTAAACCCCAGGCGCCGAAACTGTTGCAAAATATTTATTTTCACGTTAGGGGCTTGACACACTGCCAGCGGACAACAACTGGCTATAATCGGGCCGTTCCTGACAATTTTACGGGGGTTTAAACCGCGTTTACAATAAAATTTTAAAACTTCATTGAAACCCAATTCTCTATTAGAATCTTCGAAGAAGATCGGGTTAGTCAACTCACGCTTCCGTTACGTAACTTACGTAGCTATTAAGAAAGTTTCTGTTCTTAACTAATCGTCTTTGCGTAGGTATGACGTAGACATTTTACTGAGTTACTAATTAAATAGTATTTTATGCAACCGTTGTATAAGGGCAAAAAACGCGAGTGGCATGGGGGATGTGAGCGTAGCGAACATCGTAAGAAAGATGCCACGAGCGTTTTTTGACCTACTTATACAACGTTGCATAGAATAGAATAGAATAGAAAAGCAATTTATTTATAGTTAATACATAACATTACAATTAATTCCACATTTACATTTTATACACAAATATTTAACTAAAATTTGAAGACTTGGATTTTTAAACAACATATTATTTTATTAATTAAAACTAAATTAATGAAATGGCCTCTCCTTCAGTGAAGAAGGAGGGACGGTATTAAGACTCCTTGGGTTACCTGCCCTGCTAGAGGAATAAATATATTATAATTACAATTTTCTCAATATATAACATATTTATACAAAACATTATCTAATAATTTTCCTTTAAAAAATATTATTATTTATTAATATAGCACTTACATTCACTATTTTATTTTCACATATTTTTTTTTTATAATATATATATTTTTTTTTTTACTATTTATATTATTAATTTTATTTCGCATGCGATTATTAGATTACAAATTAGAATATTTTTTTCTATTTTGGTGTGTTGTAGCGCCTTCCACGTGTAGGTAAATATTTTTTGACTGCTGGGGGCTATCTAGATGATGCTTTGTTCTTTTTTGCAGGCTGTGTCGATGGTTGCTGTGATGCTAACGATGTACTTGTGTTAGATATACTCGGTATGATGGTCACCTCATTTTTTTCAGGCGGTGAAAAATGTAATGGTCTCTTCTTACTGTTTAAGTTTTGCTCGGGTAGGCTCTCTTCTAGTTGGTGTTGAATTTTATTTTTTAGAATTACTATTTTGTCATATTTGATTACTGCTTTGTTATTGCCTTTTTCGAGTTCTCCTTTAAGTTGAGGTTGAAGAGATTTACGAATTTCGAGCACTTTCTGGGGATAATCTTCTGTAATATATGAGCCTGATCCCTCTAATTTGCCTTTATTTCGTAATATTTGTATCTTCTTTCCTAAGGTCGTTAGCCCTATTGCAATAGGTTGGGGATTAGAGCTCTTCTTACCGAGACGTTTTACAAATTCGACTTCTGATTTGTTGCAGCTTACACTAAGCTTTGTAGTGATTATTGTTAGCACTATATATTTTCCAACTCAAAATAAGTACTTTCTTCCTCGGCTATTCCGAATAAAATTATATTGCGTTGTTTGAGTTGTTTTTCAATCATATCTATACGATGTTCCTGTTGAGCACTCGTTTTCTTCACATTGTCCAATTCTGTTTGTAGGTTTTGAAATTTTTGGTCTATGTTTTCATTTATTCCTCGAGTAATATTTTCCTCCATATTTTTCAGTTGGCCGGCTAGTTCCTTATGTTGTTCTTCGAAAAGTTTTCTCAGCATTTCTTCTGCCATCGTTATTATTTTGTTCCAATATGTTACAAAAATATACTTTAATTGTAAATATGTACAAGTAACGAGTTAACTATACTACTACTGGCGCCCTCTTTGGGTTCTACTGTGTGCTACTACGGTAATCAATACAACGTTGCATACTAGTAGTTTATGCAACTGATACACAATGAGTGTGGTTTTATGAAACGAGCGTCAGCGAGTTTCATAATAGGATCACACGAGTGTTTTAAGGCTTAATTATGTACAGTTGTATACACTACTTTATCTACACACATATCATAAGTACTCTAAGATGGGTTCAGAAGCCATAAGGAAATGACCGGCACCACTAGTGCTACCTGTAAAATATCTAAAAACGACATAATACTAATGCAGTAAGAAATAAATCTGAACAAATACATAAACAGATTATTTATTGTAATAGTTGTAATTTACATTTACATTGAAACAATATTTTCAACTAAAATGTGAATTACAATAAACTTATCACAATTATACTTTCGTAACAGCAAAGAACCAACAAACAAATGACAACAATAATGGCGGCAATTCGAACCTCCGTCAAGACGAATGTTTTTTTTTTCTAAATCATATACAAACGAATGTATCCAAATTCAAATTCAAATGTTTATTGCATATCACATTTTACATTAAAGATGGAACAGTAGGTATAGGAACATGTGACACCCTGCAAGGGCACAGCAATTAGAGAGGGCTACTATTTACACATTTCCTACTGCCACAGATAAGAAAGTTCTCATTGTAAACTTGGTTGTAGTAATGCTGGTCATTTCCTACGGTTTCTGAACGCATTTTAGAGCACTAATGATATGTGCGTAGATAAAATACTTTTCCTACGACTCGACATTTCATAAATAAAATGCAAATAAAAAACAAAGAAAATAATTACATAATTATGTTCCCGCTCGCAATAAACAAAATAAATAAAAAATAGTCTCTGCTAATTTTTCTTTTTATTAACGTCCATCTGTCAAAAAATATAAACTTATTATACATAAAATACTAAACATCTGTCAAAAAATATGAACTTATACATAAAGGTATACAATCACTATACTAAACATCCATGCACTGAAGATAAAACTTTTTTTAAGTTGGCAGCAATGCCTTAGTTCAGTAAGTTTTTTTTTAATTGCAAATTGTATGAATGCAGCTGTTTATCTTGTAATCTGTGGTACTAAGTGATGCTTTTTTGGCGACATTATAACATCGTTTAGCAGTGTTTTTTTGGGCAATGGAGTATAGACTTTTATAGATTTTCATAATTTATGTCTTTATATTAGAGTTAGTAACTATACAAATGACAGAAAAAAGGACTGGAGAAGAAAAACACTTTTAATTTATAAAACGTAACAGCTTAATACAAAATTACGGCTCTACAGTGCTTTCTGCGTATTACGCATACAATCACTCATGGTTGCGTAGTGGGATTATAATATGGGGTAAGAGGCTGTCAGTCGTTTTAGTCAACAGTGTTGATTTTGTAAACCCTTCGTCACTTTAAGCATCTGTTTCGCCGCTAAGTGTGCTTGTGGAAGCGCGCTCGATGGCTCTTGTTGGAGAGAACTAGAGTGTGAACGTTAAGGGTCCTCTTTATACACGTATTAGCTGATCTTGTCGTTTCGTGGCGGTTTTTATTCTACTTACTTTTATTTTGAGAAAAGAAAACTTTATTAAACAGAAGAAACAAAAAAAAAATACAAAACCATACTTTTTGTTTGTGCGTACTTACAGTAACTGCTGTGTTCGATTTAGTTTACGTAGTACATGATGTATATTTTTTTGTTCACCACTGAAATTATGTTCGTCATAGAATTATGAACAGCTTTTTAATAGTTAAGGTGCAACCATAGATACTGTCTCTCAAAAAACCGGTGACAGTGCGTTAACGCAGTGACGTGTCGTATCCGAACCGTTTATGGCGCAAGCTCGCCACAAATCTGCACTATAACGACAACTTTTTAATCTTTAGATCTCTATTTCAATACAGTTTGAATAGCAACAATGGATACCTTTTTGATAAAACGCCGCTATAAAGCAGAGATATATTGATAAATCACGAATCGTCGGGTTAGCGCTTACTTTACTGCAAAAATACGGACATATATTTAAAAATATCTGTATCAAGTGATTCCGTGAGCGCGGGTAAAATTATGCTATTTTATCCGATCAATCTCGATATCGTAAATATTCAGACTCGATCGAAATTTAAACGGACGATAAATTGGCTCAACTAAGTCAAAGTTGACGTAGCTACTTGACTTTCAATCCATTTTATTTTATAACTCCTCTCTTTACCGGGATTTGGCTGTGAATGTGATTTAAAGATTGTAAAGTTGGTACAAAGCCAAGATAAAGGGAAGGGTGAGGCAGTGAACTACGATGCACCGACAGCTGAGTTCAGTAATAACAGCGATGTCTAGTTTGAATAAAGAAAATCTGTATTATTAGATTTTTTTTTCATAAAAATTCCGATACCTATTGAAATTATTTTTTGGAAGCAAAATCTTTGGTGGTGACCACGCATAGGAAAGCGCAGCGTTAGACGGCCCGCAACCCGGTAACCTTGAGAAGGTCGCGGGGATTAGGATTTTTTGTATTTTAATTTTAAGCATGGCTACGCCAGAACGATTAAAACGTCGGGCGGCTTTAAGGAGGATTAGGATATTACAGAACCTTCCAAAAAGTAAAAGTCAAAGCGCGCTCCGGATCGTACCTGGTGCCACAAATTTCGTTGGCCATTCAGCGTGTTAAGTGGTAAGTGTTATGGGAACGTTTGGGTCTGCTACGATTCTGGGCTGACGAGGAAATTGACGAAGCCCGTTCTGGATCACAATAAAAGTACTCTTTATTGCACACCCCATAAAACATACAGGAGAAATACAATGCAAAAAATTACCATTAGAGGAAAACAACAGGCGGTTTGTCTCCAGACAACCTGTGGGTAGCACGAAGAACTTGAATAGTTATTTTTTTTAGGCGATGCAAATAAAAAAAAAATAATAATAATATATACACGAAAAACAAACAAATACACAAATGTAATAAACAATAATTACATACATACATAAATACATACATTCAGCCAAAGATAACTTCAATGGTTTGTATTTGACAAAGCATGTTGCTGACTTGTTGTTCCCTGAAAAGCCTGCGTTACGTATCAGAACTTGTAAATTTTCCTTTCGCGTGTCTTTAAATGAATTTTTAGTATAAAAAAATGTCAAAAGAAAGCGTTATGAGCTCTATGTTTGATCTCTGCCCTGGGAATACCCAGGGTGTCTGATAAGACACGGTAGATCATGGTAGATCGAAAAGTCTGGGTCATTGTCTAAGATCAGCCTTAAAAATGATAAAAACGTACCACACACTTATTAGGGCTTGTGTACAAATCACGCGAGGTTTATTCGGCTACTATTTGACTCAAGACCTCTATCGAACCTCTAAATGCTAGGTAGCTAAATCGAGGGTTTGAACGCATTGACAACTTACACTAAGGGCTCTGTACATTCGTGTTCTACCTAAGACACTGCATTAACATATTTGTTATGTTTGATGAATATATGCGTGCGTATCATCCCTAAGGAATTTCGTGTTTTGATACTCTGTATATATTATAATATACAGTAATTCCCCTGTAGCCTATAAATTAAAAGAAGTCGTGACTCGTTTTTATAATTCTATCTAAATTTTTCACCGAAGTTAATAGAGAAATTAAGTATGTACGATAAAATTAACGTTGCCGACGAAAAAGCATTATCAGTTCACAATTTCCTCATAATATTGTGTAGCGTAACGCTTACATAATAATATCTCTCTTTCATTTAGCGTGTTCTAAGTTATCAATCATTCAACTTGTAGTGTTTGTGGATCTGTATTACAACCCATTATGAAGGTAGTTAATGACGTTGTCTCGAGAGTATGCACGTGTTGGGAAGTCAGTCACGTGAGAGCTACAGGCTGCGGCGGACGTCTGATCCGCTGATGCCAACGAGCCAATGTTTGTTTTTTTTTAAGACATACGGCTGTTTAGCCCTTACTACCAGTAAATCGAGCTTTGTGTGAGAGTATAACCCGCTAATGGGATTATCTCCGCGCCACAGAAGTGATTCCGGGCCAATGAGTGCTGCTTACTTTAATGTGATCAGGGGGTCACCACACAACTGAAGCAGTTTCCTTTAAGCGCAATCGTTACCTGCCAAAAATGATGATAATTATGTGTATTTGTGCATTATGTATGGTACACTACACACCACAGTCTATTTTTGTATGTATACTGATATATACAAATTTTACGTTAAATATAAGCAAAAATAACACCCAAATTACTTCGATAAGTCCATTAAATCCAGCCTCGAAGTTTATAATGAAATTTCGACCCACGACTTTATTTCCATTCATCCAAAGCTTTCGCTTGCCTCCTGTATTATGCACAACTCGTTTGATTGTATCTCTTTGTACTTTACCTGTAAGTACCTTATAAATAAGAGCGAATTTAATTAAGAGACATTTTTGGAAAGAATAAGACTCCTTATTTGAGTTACAAAAATTACAAAGTATCAAGAAAACACACGCAATTCTGTTGTAATTTTATTAACATTGACAATTTGACATAGTCATTATAAATAATAAAAACACTACAAAAAGTTGTAAAATTGTACACAATATAAAATACAATGCAAGTAGATACTCTTTATTGCACACCTCACACAAATAAACTGGAAATATACCAAACATTTTCTTCGGTTTCCGCGACTGTCACACATTTAAATAAAACAATTTAAACGGATTATAATTTTAATTTTAACTTTAACGGATTATATCGCGTATATTAATTATTTGAGCCTCCCTCATTGTTTTATTTAAATGGAAATATACAACTCAAGAAATTCGCTTAACAGTAATTTCTTCCAGACACCCTTAGGGTAGTAGAGACAGTATTTGCGAAAAACCTGTATTTTATTGCTAATTTGATGGTGACGCAAAAATTGGCGGACCGACTAATAAAATGGATATAATGCAAATCCCAGATATATGTAGGTATTATGGAAATGTTGGTAGAACCGATAAATCGTTCAAATGGCTATAATTATATCAGTTTTAATTGAATTAGAGCCCTTTGGGTACATGCTAGTGTACACCTCAATATAAATAACTATATGCAATAGCCAGTGACACTTTGTATATTAGTATAGGGTCATAATCCAACGAACGGGTCTCCCGAGGCTCATGTCTTGATAGTTTCAAATTTCGGGGTCTAATTCAGGTCAGGATTACGACTCGCTATGTTTATTTGGTGATTTGTGATAACATATACCAGTGAATAAGAAAGTTTCACCTTACAAACGGCCCGGTAGTTTTGAATTTTTGATATGTTGTCTAGGATAGTTAGTGAGTGTTTAAAAGCAAAAGGCACAATTCCCCCTCCTCCGCGCCCGCCGCCATATTAAAAAAACCGGCAGTTTTTGCAGATTTTTGCTAATACGTTCATTTAGGAGCATTTTAGCTCAAGAAAAGCTTGGACAATATAGTAGATGATTAAATTTACTATAATTTACATTTTAAAATTTCTTTCAAGGCCAGATAGTTACGGAGATATGCACATTAAAAAAATTAACAAGCACTTACTTACTTGAATATAATGTAAAAAAAAGATTTTGATGACGCGGTTGTCGCAGTTTGTAGGCACCTGCTTCTAAACCGGAGGTGCTGGGTTCAAATCCCGGCCAGGGCACATATTTGTGTGATGAACTCAAATATTTGTTCATAAAATTCTCCAGTAAGATTATAGATATCAGACTACTACAATTTATAAGAATATTCATTTAATAAAAGGCTTGAAAGTTTATATGGGCACATTCACCCCTCTGCGCGAGTGAAGCAACGTAAAAACGCTAGTAGGTACATATATAGTAAAAGTGAATATCCTTCGAAAATCCGATAAATCCAACACAAAACAAAATAAAGTGCATTATTCTGATTATTCTCGTATACACACCGGAAATAAGACTACTACTATTGGCATCATTATGTGAACCCTTTGTAAGAGAAATGCATTTCTGCTTTTGTTTGAGACAAAGCATCCTAAATTACTGCTCGATGCAGTTTGTTCTTTTTATGGAAAACACAAACAAGTGCCTAACGATTTTTCCATTGTGCAGCGTTTCCAGACATTTTTATCCCTAAATAAAAAGCCAGCGTCTTGATTGCTCTCCTGTCAGGCTTCGCTACACAATAATCCTGAAGAAATGCCTTGCACAATTTATTTTAAGAAACGGCATACTGCAGCAAGCTGCATTTAAGAGGAAACGTCACTGCTCATTATTCGATACGAACGAGGTTTCGCTCTCGTCTGTTTCTCCTCCAAAACTTAACCAATAGTTACGAAATTTAAAAACTGAATGGGAAGGAAATGTCTGTGCGGGACCGTTTCGCTTATTATTATAGAACTTGTGTACTAGAGCGTTTTCCAAAAAAAACCCTGTTTCTCCCAGAACTTGACGTTTTAGGTAGATCCTACTCAGAATCGACAGCATTTTCAATGTAAAGAATTAAAAAAAAAATCCGCTACGTAAGTTTTTGTTTGGAAAACCCTCAAGTATCATGTTTTTGATTAGGTTAGGTTAGGTTTGTTTTACTATCCCAAATAGTTTACGGTTTCAGAGAAAAAATATTTTTACAGAATGATATTTCTGCGAAATGAAACATTCGACGTAAAATTATTCGGCGAAAAGCTAGCGAACCATCAAAAGTCTAAGTCCGTACCCATTACCGTGAAAGTGGGAGAGTTTGCGCTCGAAGTTCGTAGAAGACATATACTTCCTTCGGGTAACAGTCTTGTCTGTAGAAGTTAGGTCTAACTTTGAGAAAGCGCTGGTTAAATCCAATTCAGTCGAGCATTTGAGAAACCTGGTGTACCGGAGATTCTTGACTTCGCCTTTCTTCATCAAGATAAAATGTATCTCAGTCTCTCTGTGTTTTCAGAAATTGATATGTTTTTTAGTACTAATGTTCTTCATACGTCCTGAGAAATATCGAAAAGTACAGTTATATTACTCATGCCATCTTACTTTTGCCAATTGAATACCTATAGTTGCATGGCTGTAAGATGGCGTTGGGGTCGGATATTTTTTCTCGCCGAAAAGTCATTTCACAGAATTTTTATTCCTCTGGGTAGTACACGCACATATCCAATTGGGTAGTGACAAACTAAAAAATGAGGCCAGCTATATTGTACACATAAACTCCACATCTCAACAACAAAACGGGGAAACTGGAACAGTCATACATGATATGTTCCAAGTGCAATCAATCATGGGACACGTCGTTCCAACATTGATTGATTCATGGAGATCAATACCAACTTTATCGTGCTATTATGAAATTGTTTTCCTAACGAAAGGATGCAACACTCTAAGTCAAATGAAATTGCGTGCATCCGTGATCCACGCCAGGAATATGAATATAACCCGACTTCTTTCGACCGGTGGGAAAATTTCAGTATGAGAGTACCAGGTATTACCGGTAATCTCATACTATTTCCCGGCACTGCAAGCGCTCTTTGTTGGTTATCCACTTGACACATCGATTTGTTCTATTTACTTTTTGGCATTATTTAAAGGCTAGTTTGAGTAACAGATGGTTAGAGCGCCTATCAGTTGATAGAACGTTAAATTCGTAAGGACCATTGGCTATCAAATCCGGCCCCATGTTAGGATTGTTGGGCGCCAATTTATCAACTGAAATTCTATTTCATACAAAAACCTATTTTTAAAGAGGAAAGTCAATAATGATTTTTCATCATATTCTGATATACATATAACTTCACATTTTACTTATCTTCTAGAAATTAGCGTCAGTTGAGAAACTCGAGATAGAATTATAAATGCGAGCTTATCTTACAAAAACTATGGCAAAATTATAAAGGACATCTGTAACTTAGGTACGACAGTCCTTTGAAAATGAAAAATATTTATGAACCTAACTTAACTATTCCAATATAATAAACCAGCATTGCATTACTTTTGACCCCCGCACTAGGCGAACCAGTATCGCGCGAAATCAACAAGTTTTAGGTATTTTGAAATAATTTGATTATGGCCATGCTTTTGTTCAAAAGACTGATGTGACGATTTTGTATTGGAATTAGGAAAGGTTTAAAAGCATTTAATTTATTCAAAAAGTGGATACAATACAAATAAGTAGGTACAATAAATTGTCATAAAAAATAAAATTCAGTCGATGTGTGGGAGGGCAGCACCGTCGTCGAATCCCAGCCATTTCACTAATGGCTTGAACCTGTAACGTGTGCCACGAATGCACATGCTAGTTGCACGTATGACGGCAACGCTTACCCGTGCTCTAAGCCAGCCCAGCACGGTACTTAGAGAAATTAGGGAAGGTTTTAGACAATATCCAAGCCTCCATCCTAAAGTAGGTAATACGTGTATTGAAAATACTTTATTCGTAGGTATGCAGGGACCCACACTCATTTTGGCACGCTCTTGGTGGCATTTTTAATAGCGCAGCAGATGGTTGAAACGATTTAATTACTTTCTCATATATCGTATACCAAATATTCTTTAATAATTCTTTTATTGATTACCTTAACCCTTAACTACCTACGTCCGATTTCTATAGCACAACCACCTAGGATAGGAGAGGTCATGGAGACCTCTACTTGAAATTGGTCTGAAATATGTTTAAGTATTTATGTTAGAGGTACATTGGTATGATATTTACCGCTTTAACGGTTTTAGGTATTTATTAACAAATGTCAACACAACATTAATCAACAATATGTTCTTTAAACTTAACATAATATTAACAAATTTTTCGTAAAATCGTAAGGGAATGTTATTAACATTCCCTTACGATTTTACAAAAAATTTGTTTTAAAACATTTGGAACATGAGATCACTAAATATTTTGACACTGTATATTATTTTCTTGGTAAATCTTAATGTACAATAATCAGTCGAGCAAATTAGCTATACATTTTATATAAAAACTAGTAATTTTTATAAAATTGCAAGCTATTAAAATAGCCATTTCTTTAACTTAGTCACATTTCCTTAAATGTTTTAACAAACAAAAATTTAAATTTTGGAACACGAGATCACAAAATATTCTTAAACCATTTATTTTTTTCTTGATTAATCTTTAAGTACAATAATCAGTCAAGCTAATCAGTTACAATTTTTATGTAAAACCAATAATTTTTATAGCCGTATCTCGCGACAGCCTATTGATACACAGTTCATATGTTTTGAGCATTGAATGCAGATTGCTTTCTTGCATTCAATTCATATGTTCTGCGTCTCCCACTTTGTTGAAGATATTGTTGATATTGATTAATAGGTCCCGTAAAGAGCTGTTGCCAGATGTCCAGTGGACTCGATGTAGAGGTCAATACATCGCGGTAAGCTTGTTTGATACCCTGTGCTTCAGCCCTGTGTTCAGATGCCCACCGAAAGCGTTCCTTGCAGAACTAGTTGTTCTTTAGGTCTAGGTCTTGATTGCCGTTGTAATAATGGCACTTCGTCGTCTGAAGGAAATTAATGTTCGTGTTCTTGCCGCACTACCGGTCTAGGTCTCGATCGTCGCTGTAATAATAGCACTTCGTCATCAGAACATGACAAAAGCAGAATATGACTATAGCAGAACATGACTAAAACCGAAGCCGAAATGACATCCATCTAAAAACCCTGGTGGTTCTAGGTTTGATTCTAAATCACTACCTTCATCATCTGGCAAGTCATCATCATTGGATTGGGCACTTCTCGTAACCATCTTTCGATCGTTGCGTCATTGAGAAGCATTTTTAAATAAAACTAAACATGAAATGCGTTCAAGTATTGAAAATTACAACGTCATAAAAATAAACGCAACCACCTAGGCAAGGTCTCAGAGACCAGAAAGATGAAATACGTAAGCACCTAAGCAAGGTCGTTGAGACCACTGACGACAGTTTTATACTCACCAAATTCACAGAAGCACACGTCCAAACGCGTTGAACACATGGCTGGCACTGAGACGGCAGCGAGGAAAGGAACAAGGTCACAGAGGTCCGTGCCATGAACATACGATGAGTTATTCACTATTTTTGTATTTGTCTGGTCCTGAGGACCTTGCCTAGGTGGTTAAGGGTTAATGTACGATATTTTGAATAAACATTAATAATAATCATAAAAGTTAACATAGCACGAATACTTCCTACGACCCGGACAAGACCCTCGATCCGCCTTCTCGGGAATCTCCCCACGCTACGTTTTCCGATACTCAGTCGCCACTCAAGAAGGTTTTGCCTAAACCTACTACTTAATTACTTACTTAACACAAGACTACTAGCAATGTGCTTTTACAATTACATACACTGACACTGAATAAAACAATATCATACGCAAATTACAAATACGCGTCGTTTTTGGCAGTGTAAAAAGTTTTGCTTTTGTTTAAAACACGTGTGTTAATATCATACAGAAAGTATTCCAGTCCAACAAAAGAACGTATTTTAATTAAGAACAAGCGTGTTGAATTAATACGGTTCTTTGGTTCCGTACTAATTTACGACGGGACTGAATTTTGCAGGATGCTTTTTCTGAGTTTTAAGTAGGGCAACGAGAAATGTGGCTTCATGACTTTAATAAGCAGAATGCTCAAAGAATGTAAGTACAACTAATTGCGCAAGTGGAGGAGATTACTCTTTAATGATAATACGGCCTGTTGTCTACCGTTTTAGGATGTTCTGTACGCATTTGTATTTCCTTTGCAAACGAATGTTGATGCACAATATAACATAGTAAAGTTGTACTGTATTGTACGAGTATGTTATACATGAGTATACGCAAATTAAATTAAGACTGTTGGGAGCTTATCGCGCCAATAGCGCACACACCAGCCCGCAGAAGTACTACAGCTCCGCCTTCCGCTGTTGTTCGGACGAAGTCGGCGTTCGTAGCCAGTCATCGAACCGCGTACAAGGCAAGGGCAAATATTTGTGTGATGAACTCGAACATTTGTACCTAGGTCATGGATGTTATTTGTATTTAAGTATGTTTATCTATATAAGTTTGACTATCGTCTAGTGTCTATAACACAATCTTAGAGCTACCAAAGCTTACTGTGGGATTTGTACGATTTGTGTAAGGTTGTCCTATATTTATTTATTAAAAATACCTACTAAATGTGTTTATTCCCCGTAGCGTAGTGGTCGGTTGGCCGCTGCCGCGACTGATCGACTCCACTGATGATGAATCGCGTAGCGATTCGAAACATGTTGAGCGATATTCGACTTCGACTAAACGACCGTTTAATAGGTAGTTAAATATGGGATCCCCTTGGATCGCATAATGTTTTTTAGACTAATGCTGTTTCGCATAATTGATTTAGCATAATTTGTTTTGGCATAATAGTACTTTCGCATAGTAATATTTTAGCCTACTGTTTTTTTAGCATACTACGCTATTAGCATAATTTTAGTTGGACTAATTTGTATTGGCGGAATATACTTTGCGCATACTATTGTTTGGGCTAATAATTATGTGGTGTACCTATCTGTCATTATTATTAGTATACCTATTGTCACATTTTCACTAGGGATCTGAAAGACGATATGGATATGGAGAGGGATCGCAGAGCGTTGGCAGTCCGCAGTAATATGCTTGTCCGCAGATTTGCTCGATGTACATAATTATGAAGTTAAGATAACGCTTTTTAAAGCTTATAGCCAATCTTTCTACACGAGCAGTCTGTGGGTTAGGTATACGAAGCGGACTTTCAGCGCTCTGCGTGTTCAATATAACAATGCGTTTAGAATACTGATGGGACTCCCTAGTCGGTGTAGTGCCTCAGGCATGTTTGTGGAAGCCCGCACTGATAGTTTCCAAGCCATCCTGAGGAAACTGATAGTCTAAACTTGGAGCCACCTGAGACAAAGTCCTAACAGCATTCTAAAAGCAGTTGCTGGGAGATGTGACTGCCCTATACACGGATGGAAAGACCAGGTTAAAGGCGTAGCTTTATTTGTAAAGTAAATATATAAATATCTCGTTTAATTTTAAGCACATACTAACCTTAGATTAAGACCCTACTAATATGCTATGGATTTTATTATGTCCGAAATAAAGATTTTCATTCATTCATTCATTATCCATAATTTCAGTTGTCTAAATGAATGAAACTCAGTTACGGGGTTAACATGCATTTATTATTATTGTATGTATATATTTCAAAACAAAATATTACGTTACGTAACGTTAGGTCACATTTGGTAGGTACATTAGGTTAGGTTAGCATGATAACCAGGCGCGAAGCGCCTAATCAACGCGGAATAGGGGGTCTGCGAAGCGGACCTCCGTCGACCTCACTTTAGTTCCTAAATTAAATATATATACACACTATACTAACCTTCTCGCGTAGTGCAACTTTTAATAGGATAATAGCGTTATGCATTTTGATATGATGCCAATTGATTATTATGCCTATTTATGCTTATATATCACGGAGAGAAAATTCTAGTTTAGGTAACCAGAATAAAGTTAATGTAACTAGATTGTCGTGTAATATATACGACACCTATCTATTTTGTCGAGTTTACTACAAAAATCTGGTAATAGCTTACAGGAATATCTACCACAGTTAAACATAATGCTGGTACACATAATTAAAATGTGTGTATAGTGCACAAAAACCTTTCTGTATCCATTACAAACAGGTTTTGTTAAGTGTAACGGAATTGGTATCGTTCGTAACACCATGCTTTATTTTGGAGATAACCAGATTTTTAGTAACGACTACTAGATTATTATAGTGACTATTAACAAATTTTATGCAAATATTACCAAGTTGAGATTTTACCAAACTATATATTTTTTACACTTTACTACTTATTTAGTGCTTACTACCAACATTGTGGTTAGCCATTATCACATCAAATGATTGAGTTTACTAAAATAAGAAATGAATATTGTTCAGTTTACTATATTTTTTTGGTAATTACAGCAATGTTGTATTTTTTGCTCCACAATATTTAGAAGGCGAATGGGTCTTTAAAAAAATACGTACATACTTACCATGTTGTTAAAAAAAGTTGAAATCTGTCTGTTTCGTCACGAAATTTTCATATAAGTATAATTTCGTGACTTAACTGCCAGATTTTAACTTATTCTTAACTAACAATACGGTAACTATGTAAACTTTTTTTAAAGACTCATTTGCAGCAAGCTTGTAATACAAGCCGTACTAAAGTAAAGACCTTCTGGCCAAGCTATCTTTATTTTGTATTTATAGAATAAATGCTTATTACTCAAACTTTTTGTATCAGAAACAGTACCTAAACATAGTGATAGCATGACGTAGAAGGGACTTTACTCTTCGGGCCTGCTAAACCTGCAACCAAATAAAAAATAAGTATAATGAAGACATGGTCAACAACAGTTTTAAATAAAACAAAACATTAAACGTTTGTAAGTTTATTATTCATGTTATCTGTCCATATTAAAATGTCCCTTATATATATATATTGGGAATATGCCTGTCTAGATTTCTTATACGTTAAAGCGCTCCAAACAAACCGACAGAAAAATGAGTAAAAGTTCGACCGATCTTAAAATTGTGATGCTTCATTACCTGTTTGATAGGGTTTTTAGTATAAATATGAACATGACACCTTTTAAGAGCGGTCGGACTTCTACTTATTTCAGTAGGTAATCTGTAAGAAATCTAGGCAGGGGACATATTGGGAAGGAACATTATGAATCTGAACGATATACTGCCAGGATTCCAATAATTTTTCAATGTCTTTGTCCATTTCCTGATTTGGAACACTTCACTTCTATAATATCTATTTAAACGAATCACACTATTCGTCACAGTCAACGTCTCTGCACGCGCGCACGCACTGATCGCTCCGAAAGATGAAATGATAAACAAAACAACGGCAGCCAGGCGGTGTTGCCAACCAAAGTTCAGGCAATCCATACAATAAATATTGTATTATTTAATGGACAGCTAGCAATAACATACGAATTATGGGGTAGACAGTACTATATGAATCTAGCTTATTTAAATATCTAAAACAATTTTTGTTACTTGCGTTATTTTAGAGACAACCTAAATATTGTATTGTTTAATTGACAGCTACCAATAACAAACGAATAATGGGGTAGACAGTACTATATGAATCTAGCTTATTTAAATATCTAAAACAATTTGTGTTACTTGCGTTATTTTAGAGACAACCTTAAATATTGTATTGTATAATGGACAGCTAGGAATAAAAAACGAATTATGGGGTAAACAGTACTATATGAATCTAGCTTATTTAAATATCTAAAACAATTTTTGTTACTTGCGTTATTTTAGAGACAACCTAAATATTGTATTTTTTAAAGGACAGCTAGCAATAAAAAACGAATTATGGGGTAAACAGTACTAGGTATATGAATCTAGCTTATTTAAATATCTAAAACAATTTTTGTTACTTGCGTTATTTTAGAGACAACCTAAATATTGTATTGTTTAATGGACAGCTAGCAATAACAAACGAATTATGGGGTAAACAGTACTATATGAATCTAGCTTATTTAAATATCTTAAATATTTTTTGTTACTTGCGTTATTTTAGAGACAACCATAAATATTGTATTGTTTAATTGACAGCTAGCAACAACAAACGAATTATTATGGTATACTTTACAATTATCGAAATTTTATCTCTACAATAATAATATGTACTTATAAATAGCTTTGAGTATTGTTTACTAAAATGTTTTTACTAGAATATTCTAGCATTTATTAAAATACGACTATTTGTTGTTAAAAGTCAATACGGTATATTTAACTTAATTCTGTTTCTTTATACTAGAATGAAATTTACAATATGTTCTGGTAGTATTGTTATAATAATTTCTTTCCGATATGCTTTTTGTTATTAGTCTTCATGACGGTTATGCTTTCTGTATTTATGCTTTTTAATGTTATGCGTAAAAAAATATGCGTAATGAGGCTTATGCACATCTCATTTTCGGTGAAAGGCAATTATGCATAACCATATTAGTATTAATGATTTTATGCCTTCCAATAGTAAACCGTTAAATATGTCTGAGACGCACGGTAGTATCCTATGTAAAATATATTTTTATTTATTTTCTATATACTCAAATGTCGTCCTTAAGCCTGCGGACGAATTTGCGGACACTTTCTGTAACATAAATTAATTATTTAGTTTTCTGCCTCCCCCAAGATTAGAAATGACACTGACAGCTAAAATTCATTAACTCAATTAAGCACCACTCATAAGCACAGCGAAGGGGACTTATTTGAAGAGCTCATCATTTCGAAATGATAATTAAACCGACGAATCGGTATTTTTTTACGTCGAGTGAGAATTTATAAAAGTTTTAAGGACCATCACGCAATGCGACGTGAGGTTAAAACCTGTATTTGAATTTTGCCAGTGAGGGAAACATGTTGGATTTATTTGTTAATTGGTTTCCACATTACATCGGATCTTATTATAGCATGTTGTCACAAAATCTTCAAGTCACAATGACGCAACATTACTTCGTTCTGCAGGGATACTTTAAGATAGAAAGAAGAAAGAAAGGAAGGTGAAAGAAACAAGAAAGATAGAAGAACGGACGAAGAAAGATAGAAGATAGTATGAAGAATGAAAGAAGAAAGGACAAAGAAAGATAGAAGAAAGAAAGAAGAAAGGACGCAGAAAAATTGACAAAATTAAGAAAGAAGAAAGGACGAGGAAAGATAGAAGAAATATAAAAGAAAATTTGAACAAAGAAAGGACGAAGAAAGATAGAAGAAAGTATGAAGAAAAAAAGAAGAAAGGACCAAGAAAGATAGAAGAAAGGATGAAGAAAGAAAGAATGGAGTAAGAAAAGACAAATAAGTAATCAATTCTAATGCCATAAAAGCATAAACATACATGACATTATTGACGTAACAGTGGTTTTTTTAGGGTTCCGTACCCAAAGGGTAAAACGGGACCCCTATTACTGAGACTTCGCTGTCCGTCCGTCCGTCCGTCCGTCCGTCTGTCCCCAGGCTGTATCTCAAGAACGGTGATAGCTAGACAGTTGAAATTTTCACAGATGATGTGTATTTCTATTGCCGCTATAACAACAAATACTAAAAATAAAATAAAATAAATATTTAAGAGGGGCTCCCATACAACAAACTTGTTATAGATTATGGTACGGAACCCTTCATGCGCGAGTCGGACTCGCACTTGCCCAATTTTTTTTATTATCGTATGTGGAGTAAAAATATCTCCAAAGGTTTTAACCATTTACTTTTTAAAGTAAATGTGCGTTAAAGAAAATGCTCTTACTCAGTATGGTGTTGCAAATGTGGAATATTTATGTTCTTTTTTATTTTGATTTTTTGTTTATAGGTACCTTCTTAAGTACTTAACTACCGTACAATGCCCATACAAGGCGAGAAAAAACCTTTTTATCTTTTTTTTAAGCTACAGAATGAGGGAGGTTATTCCTTTCTTTAAAAAAAACATCCATTCCCCATTGAAACTCTACGAATGCAAAACTTTACGTTGCGCAACGTCGATTCCTTCATTACGACGGTTTAAAACTTATATTTCATCAAATGAGTAACTTATTCAGTTATGTCCTTTAGACGAAACTTCAATTATCAATAGCTTTGATTTTGGTCAACATCCTTAAACATTAGCAGATAGTTTCTCCGATATCTACCCGAAAACCATCCTTCCATGAACAACCAAATGGCATGGCAAGGCTTAGGTATTATTCATACCCCGCTGATTTGGGTTAACGTCGGTACAGAATCAATTCAAAGCCAAAGTAAATACTATAAGCTGATTACAGGCCGAGGGTCACTGACTGGAAACGGAGCCTCGATAAGGGTAAACTTAGAATAGTTGAGGAGTTTAGATAAAGGGCTCGTCGCGAGGAACGGGCGTTCCAAGACAGAAGTTTAAGAAGGAGATAAATAAAGGTATTTAGGGAAAAATATTATTAAATAATTGAGGAGTGTCTTTTCAAAAGGGCTTATTTTTGTATGAGTTTCAAGAGAAATAAATCCTTTTGGTCCTTTAGTAAATCCGGTTCGAAGGACCAATGGGCAAATTAAAGTACTTACATGAACCTTACGTTGTTGCAAAGTGACGTAAGGTCTTGTTCATACTGCAACTAAGTACATTTTTACGTCACGACGTTTTTTTTTTCAACACGACGACCTAACGTGTAATTGCCATCGACTCTTGTTATTATTGTGAGCCTCTTTTGTCCCGCTGCTGGGCATAGGCCTCTTTTTCCAACTTCCTCTATTTTAGGCAGTAGTTTGATTCTTAAGAGAAAATAAAACTGTTCGTAGGTTATATTTATAGATGATGAACTCGAATATTTGTACGTGGGTCATGGATGTTTTCTATGTATTTAAGTATATATTTATCTGTTTAAGTATGTATATCGTCGTCTGGTGTCCATAACACAAGCCTTCTAAAGCTTACTGTGGAACTAGATCAATTTATGTGAAGTCAAACCTAGATACCATTGCTAGGATAGGACCTATGGTGCTGTCAGCCAAAAAATTACTCTACTTTTTTCTACTCTCATTTTATGAGTTTCCAATTTTGGTATACCACTTTCTTGGCAGACGGTACTCGAAAAAAAATCTACCATTAAGTGCATTTTGTGCCTGACATTATATTATGCGATCGATTACACAAACGCGATTCTACCTATGCGTGATTCTACACAATAAAGGTTCAACACAACTGCAGTTTAATACATTCGTGATTCCACACAGCCGCTATTTTAACGCAATCGGGATTCAACCTATTCGTGGTTCTGCTCAATATGGGTTCAACGCAATCGCAGTTTACTACATTCGTAATTCCGCTCATTTTTTTTTACACAATAATAGCGTTTCATCTACCATTTGGTTTCATCTATAAATGGTAAATGCTGTTATTCCTTCTTTACATAAACGACCTTCCGAAAATAGTAGATGAAACTTGCGTACTGTTTGCAGACGATATCTCTCTACTCACAGCATGTCAAAATAACACTAACTTAAACGCCACACTTCACTCCTTGTTAGATAAAATAACCAACTGGATGAACGACCTCGAGATAAATTACAATAAAACTGAATTAATGACATTTCACTCTCATCAAAAAGCCCCGCTAGATATAAACTTCACCCATAACAATATTCTGCTAGAAGTCGTAAATGAGTTCTCCTTACTAGGACTAGTTATAGATAAGCATATCAATTGGAAAGCCCACATAAAAAAAATAAGAGCAAAATTATCGAGTTTCGCATATGCGCTACGTGAAATAAAAAAGACCACGAATATACAAACAGCGCTCGCCACATATTATGCCTATGCCAACTCATGGCTTACCTACGGTATATTTCTATGGGGAAACAGTACAGAGTTCTCCTCCATGTTTACCCAACAAAAGAAGTTAATAAGAATAATAGTCAATATAGGTAACACAAAAACATGCAAGCCACACTTCCAGCATCATAAAATTCTTACGTTGCCGTGTATCTATATTCTCGAAATGTGTAAATTCGTTAGACAACAAAATAATTTATTTAAGAAAAAACATGAATTTTCTACAACGCACATTCTGCGGCACTTCATGAAATGACCATTCTTAAAATGACCACTTCATGAAATGACCACTTCAGGAAATGACAAATTTTTGAAATGACCACTTCATGAAATGACCACTTCTTGAAATGACCACTTCATGAAATGAGGACTTAATATAAATTAGTGCTTTTTCGGCTAAATTGCTCTAACCACGCGGAATGATTATGAAATCAGGTACAGCTAGTGCCACGTAGGAACGAATAGCTTTACTAAATTCAGTGAGTTTGATAACATTACGCATAATATAACTGCATATGTATTCAAATTGTTGTAAACATCCATTAATTTTGTCGAGTAGTTTTTGAAACAAAAATTATCAATGAATAATTCAAACTGTAGGTTTCTAGTATATACCAAGGTATAAGTTCATATTTTTTTGACAGATGGACGTCAATAAAAAAATGTTTATCAGACTATATATTTTTTTTAATTTTGTTGGTTCCGAGCGAGAACATGTAATTATTATCTTTGTTGTTCATTTGCATTTTATTTATCAAAATGTCGAGTCGTAGTAAAAGTATTGTATGTAACGTTGTATAAGTAGGTCAAAAACGCTCGTGGCATCTTTGTTACGATGATCAATACGCTCAAAAAAAAAAGAAAACGAAAGTGGACGAAGCAGACCCTTTTCTATAGACGAACTGGTGACTGAAATTAAACTTCTGAAGAAGCTAGTGAAAAAACCATTTCAAACGTGTAGATACGATAAACAACTTTTGTCACCGCATGCGGCGCCTTAAAGTATTTAGTATATACATTACTCAGTTGAATTTTATTTAAAAAAAAAACAACAACAACTAAAAAAAAAAAATTGTAAAAATAACAACTGAGCGGAATTACGAATGTATTAACTGCGATTGCGTTGAACCCATATTGAGTAGAACCACGAATAGGTTGAATCCCAATTGCGTTAAAATAGCGGCTGTGTGGAATCATGAATGTAGTAAACTGCAGTTGTGTTGAACCCATATTGTGTAGAATCACGCATAGGTAGAATCGATCGAATGTGTAATCGATCGCATAATCCCAAAAAGTATGCGCGCAGTATCGAACAGCTGATTTTCACTGGTCAGATTAAAGAACTTTGCTGGAGTTCATTGCTGAATATAAAACTTTTCGATGTGACGAAACAACAAGAAAATCATTAATATTTTATGAAATATTGGTCGCGAATAGCAATTCGTGGCAAACCATGTATTTAGGTATATTATTATTGTACGTTAATGACACATGCTTAAGAAAAATGTACCTACCAACGACACTTACGCGCTTGCATGTGCATTCGTCCCCTCATAATTATATACGTACAGTCAACCAATTTGATTTCTAGGCCACTATAGAACCTTGTCACAATGATATGAGATTTCAAGCGGATTTCATATTGACGTTCACTGTGACAAGGTGCGAAATGGCCTAGGTATCAAATTGGTTGACTGTACGCCAAAACCTAAAAACCTATTGTTGAATTTTAAAAACTTAAATATTTATTGTGACGCACTGGCAAATAAAAACCTCAAACTTTTAATGGTTTTTAAGTGAGCAGACAAACCATGCTAAGTAAGATTACCCCAAAAGGGAACTATTTAGAAAAAAGTTTTTGAAAAAAAAAACTAAATTGTAACAAGCTTTTAAATTGCCAACTGTATTTTTCTTTGAACATCCATCAACTGCTCACCGAGTAGTTACGATTCTAAAGAGTTAAAACTTGGCAGGACTGCGTCTTACTAAACTGTTCCTATGACCATCTTTCAGCTTCATCATCAGACCAGCTTCATGGTGTCATATTATTGTAATGTCATCAAGTTACGTAGGTACACCAATTTCACCTCAATCAGTCCGAGAAGTGGTTCAAATCTTACTTCCAAGATTTGCTTACATACATCGGGACAGGTGGAAGTAAAAATAGGTGAAAGCTTATTCGGACTGGGAATCGAATTCCCACTTGCACTTAAGTATATTGCGTAAAATGTTCTCTTTTTAATTATCCTTTGTAGTTATTTATGAATAAGAAATGGGGTTTCACCACATAGACACCATGAGACAAAAACAGCATCGATTCCGTTCAATAGGTGAAAGCTACCGAAACCGAAGATAATATTTAGTAAGAAGGCCTGTAAAAAGAGCACGTGTTTTCGGTAGCTTTTTAAAGAGTATCAAACAAGAACATACCTTTATATTTTCGAGTGATCGCTTCAGATCGTTCCGGACAAATTACGAAACGATCCGTATTGACAGGGTTCATGGTATTACGAGCCATTCGTGTGAGGTGAACGAAAGGTTCTCTGCCTTTTCGCCGAATTACGTTTCGTCAAACGTTTCGTTTCGCAAAAGTTTTATTTCGCCAAAAGCATGTTTCACTGAAACTGTAAACTATTTCGAATTGTTATAAAACAAACCTAACCTAACCTAATCTAAAGGATGATATTTACAACAATCTGAAATAGTTTACAGTCTCAGTGGAAAATGCTTTTGGCGAAATGAAACTTTTGCGAAATGAAACGTTTGCGAAACATAATTCGGCGAAAAGGAAGTACACCGAACGAAAACTTCTAGTACCCTTATCATGAGTTAACGTGACCGTACTCGCTAGCGATAGCGTAAACTATTTGTATGAAGAATAATACAGAAAGAAAGAAAGAAAGAAAGAAACGTTTATTGCCACAACAAAAAAATAAAATAGGTACATAGATTAAACAATCAACATTAACATTATATTGTCCACCCAAATTATTTCGTGTGACAAAAGGAGCGGACTCAGCATGTGCTGCGACAGACAGGGCGTCTGCGCAGCGCTGGTTTTCAGGCCGTCCCTTTTCTCACTGAGCCACATTGTCATACTTGCGGGTCAAGGTATATACATTCATGTATGTGCGTCCACACAACACGCCCACACATACATGTATGTACATGAGTACATTCTAAAAGTGACATCAACTAAATTAAAATTAAAAAATATAAAAAATATAAAAACAAATTATATATATATTCTATGTAAGTAACAAATAATGTTCCAAAACGAGAGGATTTATTATTAAAAACTATTGAGAGAATACCTGGTTAAATAATTTATTAAACTACATACATATATTTACAGCACTAGGGGCGCTCTATTGTTACTTAACCTGACATATAACAGCGAGATTTCGCACATAATGTCATCAGGAATGTCGAATTTTGCCCAGTTTACTAGTTAACTTTTGGTGTATCATCTCGGCAATGTTTAACGAAAATGTTCGAAGAAAGGGATCGCTCGCGAGTTATTAGAATATCAATTAGGCAGATGTTTACGACATTGACGCAAAGATGAGAAATTATTGTGATGGATGAATTTTCCACACCCTTTGTGATGGATGAATTTTCACACCCTTTACCCTTTCTCTCACTTTGTGGTCGTTTAGTGATAAGATACGACGAGCTTCTACCCGCGACTTGGTGCACATACTCTTATCAATCGCTTAACGCGTTAAGAGGCCTTATTCCTTTTAATTTTTTTTTAGGGTTCCGTACCTCAAAAGGAAAAAACGGAACCCTTATAGGATCACTTTGTTGTCCGTCTGTCCGTCTGTCAAGACCCTTTTTCTCAGGAACGCGTGGAGGTATGAAGCTGAAATTTATATCAATTACTCAAGTCTACTGTCCCTTGAAGCTGTGAAAAAATCAAACTTCTAAGCCAACGCAATCAAAAGATACAGCCGTTTATGCCGCAAATTTTCGACACTTGCAAGGGAATCAAAACCTACAGGGTGCTTCCCGTGAACTCAGAATCTTGAAATTTGGTACGAAGCAACGTCTTATAGCATAGATAAAGGAATAATGTATGTATGTATGTATGTAAACGCTTTATTGTACACAACAACTGGTTATAAATACATTGATAACAAATGAAATATGTACAAAGGCGAACTTATCCCTATTAGGGATCTCTTCCAGTTAACCTTTGAGCAATTGAAGGAATGGGTATTCGAAGAAAATAGGCAAACTACACTGCGTACAACCAAGATATCTATATATAATTACGAAATATATATATATATATATACGAAATATAATAATTACGAAAACCATAATTTTTTTTTTTAATACCTAACTTTGCACCTAATTTATATGGGGCGCTATACATACCAGGTGCAAAAGGAGGTATGAAGCTGAAATTTATATCAATTACTCAGGTCTACTGTCCCTTGAAGCTGTGAAAAAATCAAACTTCTAAGCCAACGCAATCAAAAGATACAGCCGTTTATGCCGCAAATTTTCGACACTTGCAAGGGAATCAAAACCTACAGGGTGCTTCCCGTGAACTCAGAATCTTGAAATTTGGTACGAAGCAACGTCTTATAGCATAGACAAAGGAATAATTACGAAAACCATAATTTTTTTTTTTAATACCTAACTTTGCACCTAATTTATATGGGGCGCTATACATACCAGGTGCAAACTTAACTTAACCACTTAGGGATGGAAAGTGTTTGTACGGAACCCTCGGTGCGCGAGTCCGACTCGCACTTGGCCGGTTTTTCATATTAACACAAATATATTGATAATTTGAACCAACTTTTTGAAGTGAATAATACTTTTCCCCGAGTTCTAGGTAGTAACATAGCTATTTCATGCTTTCATTGCGTGCAGTCAAAAATAAGTTTAAAAAAATAATTTTCCGCGTGAATTTTGACAATTTCGAGTAGTTTTTGAAACAAAAATTGACAATGAAAAATTCAAACTGTAAGTTTTGAATATATACCAATAAATCCCAATATCCCTGTTCTAGGTAGTAACATCAATAATATGTTATGAAACATGTTTGATCATAGAGAAAATGTCTAAAAAAATCAGCATTTTAATATGAATAAGGCCTCTTAATAAAATTAATTGGCAAACTTCACTATCAGCGATTAATATGTTTAAATTCAACCCCTTTTCACCTCTTTAAGAGATAACTTCTGTTTGAAAAACTAATATTTATCTCTCTCCGTCTCGTGTCTCAAACTATCTCTATACCTGTCATCTATAGTTAATCCGGACTTTATAGCGTGATTGAGTAACAAACATTCAAACATTTACACAAATCTCGGATAGATTTTATTTCAGAAATCATCCCTTAAAGGGGTGAAAACGGGGGTGGAAGTATGTATGAAACATTGATAACTTTTTATCCCCTATGGCGATCAACTAATTCTACGCAGATGAAGTCGCGGGCAGAAGCAAGTATCTACTAAACGCGGCAAAATTATGTGCGCTAGCAACACTTTCTTAGATGCTGTAGTCACATCCGCGCACATGAACGGCGATAGTAGTTAAGAGTGTCCTTGTATTGATTGTAAGAGGAGGAATACATACTTCCATACTATCCATCCATACCAATATTATAAATGCGAAAGTGTGCCTGTCTATTACCTCTTCACGGTTTATACCGCTGGATCGATTTTGATGAAATTTGGCATGGAGATAGTTTAAGATCGGAGGAAGGACATAGGATAGTTTTCATCCTGGAAATTATCCCTACAAAGATTGAAAGTGAGTAACTAATTCATGATGACATTGATGACTCTGTAGGAAATGTAATGATTAGACCAAAAGCACAATTGCACTTACATTTGCACAGGCGCTTTTAATAATCCCTTTTATTAATTAAGGTGATTAGGTATCCATCTATGGTGTTGTACGAGGTTGCTTCCATACTTCCAAGCAGTGTTGGGCATTCAAGAATAAAATCGTAATTTGAATAAGAATTCGTAAGAATAAAATCATGTCGATTTTAATCCCGTCAAGATTATTCAAATAAATTCGTCGGGAATAATTCGTTGCTGAGAAAATTGAATGAAGATAAGTTATTCTTAATCAAATAATTTTAATCATGATTTTTTAATTCAAATAATATCCCACGAATACGAATGTAAGGGTTGGGGTACCTGGATTGTTAATATGACTTATTAGGTATAGGTAGAGATAGTAGTATTTTGTCTTATCAAGCCCACACTCGAGGGGTATACTATAGTAGCCATTGATTGAAGAGTTCCATCACCCAACTCCTGACTCCATCATCAGACTAACCTCCCCAATTGTAATGTATAGGACTCATAAAAACAAACCAAATGAGCCCATACTCGAGGGCTACCTATACTAGTACCCATTGAAGAGTTCCGCTGTTCAGTTTCTAGCTTCATCATCAGATCAACATTTCGAAGATACCAAAAAATACCTATTGTCATAAAACCTACTTAATTTCACATAAATCCAAACATTAAAACTTAGTAAAGATCAACTTACAAAATATAACCGATTGTATAACATCCATACTACAAATTAACGTTATTCAATTAACATTTTAATCAAATAAAATGGTATTCAAATTATGCTATTTCTAAAATTGTTATTTTGTTTTTTATTCTTCATTTAAAATAAAAATTACATGATTTATTCACATTAATTTTATTTGAATTACGAGTACAAGAATTTATTCTTATTCAAATCGATTTGAATAAGAATACAATTTCTGTTTTTATTCTTATTCTTATTCAATTAATTTTTGCCCAACTCTGCTTCCAAGTTCCACGCGGACGTAGTTGCGGGCAAAAGCTAGTATATATATAGCTTTTGCCCGCGACTACGTCCGCGTGGAAGTTCCACGACGAAAATTACTGATACAGCATCTATACTTCCAAGTTCCACGGTGGAACTTGGAAGTATAGATGCTGTATCAGTAATTTTCGGAATTACCCGACATTTGGCATTATCCGAGAACACCTTATACGGGAAAAGGGTAACATTTCCAAAGGCATGACGATTATATAGGTATTAAAATAATAATATAGGTACCTGACATTATGCCACTAGCTTTTCTTATCTGAAATTCACCCAAACATAACTGAACAGTCCGGTCAGAATATTCCGTACAGTAAAGTGCGTGTTCTGAATACTAAGGCCAGCCTTAACCACATTAGGCGAACTCATAAATATTAAAAGTACGTTGTAAGAAGGAGCGCTGTATTCTTGAATTAACAAAATACGCAAACAGCTTACATAAGGAAAAAAGAATATTTCTGAACCCAACAATGCGACGAAGCGGTAGAAATTTTGGTACATTGTCATTGGAAGTTTGTCTAAAACGTTATTTCCATTACATTATTCAAATTCTTGCATCCTCCCCACTTAAATAGTTGACAATCCACAACTGGGCGTATTTCTAGAAATTTCCTGCCTCGCACGACTGCATTGTGGAATGGATTGTCGCTTGCAATATTTTCAGACTGTTACGAACTTCAAACCTTCAAGAAAAGAGCATACTCGCACCTGAAAGGCCGGCAACGCACCTGTAACTCCTCTGGTGTTGCAGGTGTCTATAGGCGACGGCAATCGCTCGTTTGTCCCTTTTAAAAACAAAATCCACACCTATGGTACTTACTTTAGGGAAAGACCCTTGCCCAGCAACCAGTCATTATACCAAACAGGCTTATATAATAATAATAGCACTTTACCATGAAAATGGTACCAAATTCACGATATGTCTGACAAACAAATTTCAATGCAATACGTAAAAGTAAAACATACATTTTTGTTTTATCAGAGCGTTATCGGTAAAGCCAAAGTATAATACTCGTTATTGTTTTTAGGGTTCCGTACCCGGAGGGTAAAAACGGGACCCTATTACTGAGACTTCGCTGTCCCTCCGTCTTTCACCGGGCTGTATCTCAAGGTGATAGCTAGACAGTTGAAATTTTCACAGATGATGTATTTTTATTGCCTCTATAACAACAAATACTAAAAATAAAATAAACTAAATATTTAAGGGGGGGCTCCCATACAACAAACGGGATTGGTTGCGTTAACTTTGCACCTCACTTGTATGGGGCGCTATACATACTAGGTGCAAACTTAACTTTACCACTTAAGGATGGAAAGTGTTTGTACGGAACGCTCGGTGCGCGAGTCCGACTCGCACTTGTTTATTCATTCAAAAAGGTGTTTGTATTGTGCACCTCTCAAGCATGAAATACCTTAGCAATGGAAATACTTTACTAATAAAAGATTACCAATACAAAGTAAAGCTAAAGATAGACTCATATAACTAAAACTAGCATTAACCCGCGGCTTCGCTCGCGTGCCTATATAATATACATCATCCTACGGGAACAATGCTCTTTTTTTTTTCAGGATTAAAAGTAGGCTATTTGTTAAGTTAGGGTATAATCTGCAATCTGCATTTCCCTCATGCATATCCGTCCAGCCGTTTTAGCGTGAAGAAGTAACAAAACATACACAGACTTTCGCTTTTCTAATATTACTGGGAAATACTTTTTATTTTATAATAACTCCACTTTATCAAATCAAACCGAAAACTCAAGCACTCACAAATCAAGCGATCTCAGCTTTTACTGTAAGTACCAAATAAAGTTCACCTCAAAATTCAAAGTGAAGCTAAGACACCGGGATATGTGTGCATTTTATTTGTATAAAGCTTTTATAATGTCCCGAGCCAGCCTCCGCTTATCGACTTGGGATATTCGAGATTGGTTTAACCCTTTACCGCATATAGGAAAAAAATAGTTGTTTGAATTTGAACCTTGACTTGTGCCAATAAGGTCCAAGTTCATATCTGCCATATATGGCTTCGTATGCGGTAAAGGTAATGATTCTAAGCCATGTTCTAAGTTACGTCATGTTCTATTGTAAGATATTGAGGTTCTCTTCGTTGATGAATGAAAAATGTATTATTCGTGAGCCAGATAAACGTAATTCAGAATTCTGAAATGACTTAACATAATTATTGAAAAGCTTGAATGTATTTATTACGGATGCAGGAAGTTTCCCGATCATTACTCCTCCCGTCCCAACGCGCCGCCCGCCTATAGGTACCGATTGACGACGATCGAGATGCCACCAAATACTATTTTTTTAATCTATTAGGATAACGCGGGTCTCTATCCATACCTCAAAAGCAAAAACAGAACCCCCTTATAGGATCACGTGTAGCTGTCTGTCAGTCTGTTTGTTACAACCGATTTGCTGCAAAACTACTGGACCGATTAAATTCCAATTTGGCGCAAATGCTTTCAAGAATTTTCATGACCACAAATAAAATTTCAAAATCGGTGGCATTTTCGTAATTAACGTCCCAACAAACCATAAAAATTACACCTATACTCATATTTAGTCATTTCAACCCCTATCGCACCCCAACAGGCGAGACGGTATTTCACGTCCACCACGTTTGTTTTTTTAAATCGTTGTTGTTTTGGTAATCAGCGACCCGATAAACCATAGAAACATTACCCTTGTTGATTTTCAGACTTTGTCACCATATTCTCCTCCTCTCGTGCTTACTCATTTATCGTTAGAAATACTCCTTGGAAGTTTTCAATAAAACAGTCTTAACTAATATTTTTTCCCTATACAAACTTACGACCCTCATTTCACCCCTTTGGGGGGGTGACTTTTGACAAATGCTTCTTTTATTGCACCCCTAGACTTTATAAGGACACGTAGGTTCCAAATATGGACTATCTAGAACCAGCGGTTTAGTATTTAGACATTTCAACCCCATTTCACCCCAACATGGAAGATGTTAATTCACGTCCGCCACGTTGGATTTAAAAATCGTGTCTGTTTTCGTAATCAGCGACCCGATAAACCATAAAACCAATACCCATGCTGATTTTCACTTTGTTACCACATTTCTCCCTTATAGGGGTTGAATTTTCAAAAAACCTGAAACACGTGTTTTCTCATTTATCGTTAGAAATACTCCTGTAAAGTTTAACTACTCTTGTTTCCCCATACAAACTTTGGACCCCCATTTCACCTCTTTAGGGAGTAAATTTTGAAAAATCCTTACTTAGTGCACTCCTACACCTTATAAGGAACCTACGTGCCAAATTTGAACTCTCTTGAACCAGCGGTTTAGTATTTAGACATTTCAACCCCATTTCACCCCAACAGAGGAGATGGTAACTCACGTCCGCCACGTTGGATTTTAAAATCGTTGCGGTTTTCGTAATTAGCGACCCGATACACCATAAAAACAATACCCATGCTGATTTTCAGACTTTGTCACCACATTTCTCCCTTTTAGGGGTTGAATTTTCAAAAAACCTGAAACACGTGTTTACTCATTTATCGTTAGAAATACTCCTGTGAAGTTTCGAATAAAATAGTCTAACTAATCTTGTTTCCCCATACAAACTTTGGACCCCCATTTCACCCCTTTAGGGGGTAAATTTTGAAAAATCCTTTCTTAGTGCACCCCTACACCTTATAAGGAACCTACGTGCCAAATTTGAACTCTCTAGAACCAGCGGTTTAGTATTTAGATATTTCAACCCCATTTCACCCCAACAGGGGAGATGGTAACTCACGTCCGCCACGTTGGATTTTAAAATTGTTGCGGTTTTCGTAATCAGCGACCCGATAAACCATAAAAACAATACCTATGCTGATTTTCAGACTTTGTTACCACATTTCTCCCTTTTAGGGGTTGAATTTTCAAAAAATCTGAAACACGTGTTTACTCATTTATTGTTAGGAATACTCCTGTGAAGTTTCGAATAAAATAGTTTAACTAATCTTGTTTCCCCATACAAACTTTGGAACCTAATTTCACCCCTTTAGGGGGTGAGTTTTGAAAAATCCTTTCTTAGCGGATGCCTACGTCATAACATCTACCTGCATGCCAAATTTCAGCCAGATCCGTCCAGTGGTTTGGGCTGTGCGTTGATAGATCACTATGTCAGTCAGTCACCTTTGAGTTTTATATATATAGATTTATGAAAAAAGTACTTACAGTTGAGTTTCTTTCGACTTTTTTTTCAACAGTGGTCTTCTATTGTGTAATCTCGGTAGATTCAGATTCAGACATGTACCTAAAAGTGCCCTTGTGGCCTACTTATAGAATATACATTTTTATTTTTTGATTTTTAACAAGGGCCAATCTGACTTGTCCGCCTATTACTTACTTTCCAACCTCTACTACAATCTACTTTTGCTCAAAAGAAAAAGTAAATTCCAGGTTTTTGTTTTATCAGAGCGTTTCTTTCATTCGTCTGGTTTTACAAAACTCGTGAAAATGCGGAGTCATTGGCCCGAGTAGACACAGCGTCGGAAATCAGCCGCGAGCGTCACGATCAGATTGCCTCGTGCTCACCGAGTAAGTGACGTGTGCACTCAGGTATGCGGGAGATTATTTTTGGAGGTAAGAATTGGTTGGATGTTTGAGAAAATTAACAGCCGGATTTTACTGTTGGTTTTCTTTCTGCCTAAATAAACGAATTGAATTGTAATTCAATGCGTAAAAGTAAAATAGATTATGGTACGGAACCCTTCATGCGCGAGTCGGACTCGCACTTGCCCAATTTTTCTATGTATTTAAGTATTATATTTATCTATATGTCGGAAACAGTCATTAGTATGGAAGCTCAACGAAACCGGCGCGCCATTGGAAGGCGACAGGTAGCGCCCCCTGAACCTGTTTTGGCGCGCTAGACAGAGCAGTCTTGGCGGGTTACTCAACGAACACCCACCACACTTCACTTTGTGTCACTATCGAGTGCACTACTGCCTTGGAACTGTCCCGTTTCGTTGTGCTATACCAAGTTGATTAGAGTCAGTGATTAGTTATAATATAACTCTGCAATGTACCTAGTGTTTAATTTAATAAAGACTATTCTGTTCGAGACTTAGCTTACAGACCTCTGTGCCAGGAACTGTTATTTTATGCTTCATTGTATAAGGAATAAATCAAGTTGATTGTGTCTTACGTGTTTCGTCTTGCTCGAACTACCTCCTCGTCCACAACTATGTCGAATCTCATCAATCATCTAATGTGCCACACACCACACCGGTCATTCCAACCCTATCCCGATATATATACTTTCGATACTATGAATGTATACTCGTAGAGAGTTACAAACTGTGAAATGACTTGTTGTTCGAAACAAATTGTAAGAAAATTTTACGAATGTGAAATACTGCGACCGATATAACAGCAAACAATAAAGAAAAGATAAAGGGTCGGTCTCCTTTTTTACCGAGAATGAATCTGTTCCCCGATAAGTATCTTAATTACGCCACAAAACAGAGAGTGTTTAATTTATTTTCATTTTAATATTTAACATAATAGTAGCACAATTTTTTTCAATATAAAAGTAAAACAAATCTTTTATTAGATTCACTTGTAACTATTAGTTTGTTTATTTTGTAACCAGCAATATACGTATATACTATAGTCACTATAGTCAAATCTTGGCAGTCATTTTTTCCAAAAAGGAACATCTATAAGTTTGCCTTTGTACATGTTTTATTTGTTATGAATGTATCTATTACCAGTTGTTATGTACAATAAAGTGTTTACATACATACAATTTGTTTTTAGTTATTACACTATTTTATCAGCCGTCCACTGCTGGACAAAGCCCATCCCTAAAGTTCTCCACAATGATCGGCCTTGCGCCGCCCTCATCCAACTTTTGCCCGCGATCCAAAGCAGTTCGTCGATCCACCTTGTTAGTGGCCTTCCCACGCTGCGTCTTCCGGTCCGCGGTCGCCACTCAAGAACCTTTCTGCCCCAACGGCAATCGGTTCTACAAGCAATGTGCCTACTGCCACTTAAGTTTAGCGACTGTCTGAGCTATATCTACAACCTTGGGTCTCTTGCCAAAGTATGAAGCAAAGTAACTCTTTAACAGTCTCGTACATAATTACTGCATTTTTACTCGAAAGAGCTGAACTATTCATCTCCGTCCCCATTCAGGGTAGCAGTCTAAAGTGCTCGGGATTTTTCGAGCGAACGAGTTCCAAGAAAGCTTTTGATGTATTTTCAGAGTTACCACTTTTAAACCTATTCTTTGGAAAGATAAATTAGCTATGGACTGTCCCTCTAATATTATTAAAATAGCGCGAGTGTGTGTATGTTTGTTACTTCTTAAACGCCAAAACGGCTGAACGGATTTCCATGAAATTCAGGTCAGAGATAGATTATACCGTAATTGAACACTATTTTTTATCTAAAAAAAAGGTACGAGGTTCCTGCGCATTCGCTAATTGTAAGCAAATGCGCGGGTTATAGCTATTGAAAACACTCGTTGTTTAATTAACTTCAGACATAGGTTTGTATTAGCTTGCAATAACGTTTTACCGAAAAACATAGTGGCTGATGTAGCTATCATCCCCTTTAGGTACTTATCGTCTGTATAACAGTGAATGCGACATATTTAAGTGTGAGTAAAAATACATGTTAAGTTTAGTGTCCAGATGATTTCTAGGTATTCGCCTAAAGGTCGCATTTCTCAACTGATTTTATGTAATTCTGTAAGTAGGTTTGATAAGCCTTTTTTTCTTTATATATAATTATATATTGCGATTAATTATTTGTTGTCTATAATAAACCTAACGCTTGCTTCTTGTGTTCATTTTGTTTTATAGCGATAGTTGCCTTTTTCAAATCGGGCTCCCTGTGGGCTTTGACAGAATAACAGCGTTGCAGTTTGCTTTGCTTGCGAAATTGCAGCACTGTGCTGAGTCAGAGCCTTTTCTTTAACTCACTGAAGTAAAGTGAAACAACCGTTCGGACAGCTGACTGGTTTATTACTGGCGTAATGTAGATACAGCAGCACAATACATATCACTCCTCCCACGTTATTCGGGGAACCTGAAGAGCAAAATGAACCATACATAAAAAACTTAAATACTTATCAAACGTAATACATTTTAGGTTACTTATAACTAATCTTTTTATTCCTTGGTCTTAAAGTACATCGGCGCGGAACCAGGTTCGACTGGTCAGTTTGTTCGCGCTGGGCCGGCTGTTCAGCGAGCTCAGCGCTCACGGAACCCTCTGCTGACGCGGGCACAGCGTTTGGCGCGTCGGTACTTGACTCCAGTTGAACTGAGTCCCCTCCTTCCCTACCGTGATCCACGCATTCATAGAAATCGTTGTCGGACGCATTCCCCTGTGTCTCCTCAACATGATCAATATTGGTGTCGTTTACGTCCGGCATCGATCTTAACAAAGGCGAAAGCGAAGATGACGGGGAAGGTCCCTGCGCTGGTGACGTCAGCGCGGGCACCAACTCGGGTGCACCGGTATGGACAGGGCCGCACGGGGCAGAAGCAGAAGGCGGCGCGGGCGCGGGCGCGGGCGCGGGCGCGGGCGCGGGCGCGGGCGCGGGCGCGGGCGGCGGGAGACTCGCCTGCGACGCGTTATTATCGACGTGCGAGCCTGAATATCGCAACAGCTGATCCACATGCCGTATACATTTACCGTTATTTCTAACATCTACTGTAAACATTCGATTTCCCACCTTATTTATTATTGTTCCGACTCGCCATACGGGCTTTTGTGCGACAAAACATCGAACCCAGACGACTTGACCTATATTAAAATTACGAGCACCCGTTAATTTAATGTTACTCGTATTGTCGTTATCGTATTGTTTGTTTGGTAAAATTAAATCGATCTTACTACGCAATTCCCTTCCAAACATTAACTTCGCGGGAGTCTCGTTAGTACTGCAATGGACACTGTTGCGATATTCAAATAAAAAACTTAATAATCGCTCATTGATACACTCTGTTGACATGCTGTTGTCACAACTAGTAATGCATTTTATCATTTTCTTTGAAATTTTAGCACATATTTCAGCCTGACCATTACTACAAGGGTGGTAAATTGGCGAATTCAAATATTTTATTCCATTTACTGCACAAAAACGTCTAAATTGCTCACTATTTATTTTTGGATCATTGTCGGTAACTATGGTTTTGGGTAAGCCAAATACCGAAAATAAATATTTTAACTTTAAGATTAGCGATTTAGACGAAACATCTTTAGCCATATGGAGGCATTCTAACCACTTGCTGAATGCATCGACCACGACCAGGTATACCCTTTGCCCGACTTGGACATAGTCGAGGTGCAGGCGCTCCCAGCAGGCGCCGGCGCGGGGCCACTGGAGGGGCGCGCGGGGCGGCGCGGTTCGTAACGCGCTGCATACGGTGCAATTTTGCACGACTCTTTCGATATCAGCGTCCAAACCCGGCCACCACATCTTACCACGCGCGATACTTTTAGTCTTAACTATCCCTAAATGACCCCGGTGAAGTTCTTGTAATAAACGGTTTCTGTAAACTAAAGGAACCACTATTCGGTGTCCACGTAAAATGCACCCGTCTTCTAATTCAAGATCCGTTCTACACCTAAAATATGGTAGCACATTCTTACATTTAATTTTACGCGGCCACCCATTTTTTATGTACTTCATAACCGTTTTCATAGTAGGGTCCGACCCGGTTGCCTTCTGAATATCATTGAACGATATAGGCAAAATATCTTCATTTAAAAAATTTAAAAATGAACTACTTTCGTCGATATGCAATTCAGTTTGTTTGTTTACTGTTTGTGGTGCCCTAGAAAAATAGTCAGCTACTACATTTTTTTCACTACTTATGTAACTAATTACGTAATTATAGGCTGATAAGTAAATAGCGTACCGTTGTAAGCGTGATGCGGCCATAACTGATACACCGTTTTTCTTGCCAAATATAGCCAGGAGTGGTCGGTGGTCAGTCTTGAGAACGAAAGGTTCGCTCAATCCGTACAGGTACTGATGAAAATGTTTCACCCCGAACACAATAGCTGCCGCTTCCTTATGTACCTGACTGTAATTTTTCTCGCTTGGCGCTAGAGATCTAGAGGCGAAAGCTAGTGGGCGTTCCTGACCCTCGGGACCCTGTGCGAGTACTGCCCCCAGTCCAGCTGGTCCAGCGTCTACGCAAAGCACAAGACGTGCTCCCGGCTCGAAATGGGTCAGCACACGTTCCGATGCCAACTCCCGCTTGATAGCGGTAAATGCCTCCTCTTGTTCGTGCCCCCATTTCCACTCAGCGTCAACCTTAAGGAGTTCGTGCAGCGGGTGTAACACACTCGACGCTCGGGGAATAAATTTTCGGTAGTAATTTATGAAGCCTAAAAATCTTTTAACGTCTAAAATATTAATAGGTCGAGGGGCATTTACGATAGCTTCGATTTTTTTCGGGCAAGTTTTAAGACCATTCTTGTCTATCACATAGCCTAAATAAGTGACACTTGTCTTAAAAAACTCACACTTTTCTTTTTGTAATTTTAGACCAGCATCCTTTATTCGGGAAAGAACTTCATGCAATCTAGCTAGATGAGTCGCCCTATCCGGGCCTGTAATGCACACGTCATCCAGCCAGATGCTGACTCCGTCTATTCCTACCAACAATGTTTCCATAGTTCTTTGGAATAACGCCGGAGCGTTGGCCAAACCATAGACAAGCCTTGTATACTTTAATAGACCACGCGTGGTGCTGATGGTGGTGAGCTCCTGAGACTCATCACTTAAGACGAATTGATTGTACGCGTTGCTCAAGTCCAGTTTCGTATATCGCTCGCCACCGCCTAACTTTGCAAACACTTCTTCTATACGCGGCATTGGATACTTATCAATGATTAAATCTTTGTTCAACGTAACAGAGTAATCACCTGCAATTTTAATTTTTCCGTTTTCTTTCAAAACTGGAACTATCGGGGTTGCATATTTCGAAAAATTTACTGGTACTAGTATACCTAGTCCGACGAGCCGCTCGAGCTCCTCCTCAACCTTATCCTTGAGGGCAAAAGGTACTGGCCGCGGTTTGAAAAAAATTGGTACAGCATTTTCTTTAAGACGAAGTGTAATATGAAATTTATTAAATTTACCTAAACCATCGCTAAATAAATCAGAGTAAATGTGCAATAATTGTTTTATATCCCTCGTGTAATGGTCACAGACAATATTATTAATATTTTCGATCGTAGTAAATTGAACGCCAAATTTGGTCATAAAATCACGCCCCAGTAAAGGCGGACCGCCATTGGGTATTACGTAAATTTTAATTTGACTTTTTGTCATTTTATACTCGACATTCGCTAGAATAAACCCTACCGGCGTGATTTTGTGCCCGTTGTAAAAACACATTTTAATATTACACTCGTGTAAAAGTACACCCGAGAAATAATCATTATAACATTTATCAGAAATTACCGATATACCGGATCCAGAGTCTAGCTCCATTTTAAATTTGATTCCGTTAACAAATACGGTTACAGTTATAGGTGCAAAATGCTCATACCTTAAATTGTAAACTGCACATTCCTTACAGTCCTCGCAAGGATTCTCCAGTTCCTCTTGTGCTTGGATGTTATGGAACCTCAGTTTGCAAACCTTTTTTAAGTGTCCCTTCACTCCGCACTTTTCACACTTATAACTTTTATAACGACACTTTTCCGCACTATGGTTTTTCATTCCGCAAATCTCACACGGAAAATATGAACTATGATTGCTCCCCGATGAGTATGAAGTGCCGGCGCTGGCGCGCCCGGCGCCTGCGCCGCCGCCGCGGCCTCCGCGTCCACGGCCGCCTCCTCGGTAGCTCGTGGCCCGGTATACCGGTTCCTCTTTTATCAGCGCGCTGCTGATACTCCCGGTGTCGCCGATCATCACCTGTGCTTGCCTCGCACTCGCAGCCTGCTCTGCAACTTCGAGTGCCCTCGTAAATGTGAGGGTCGATGCGTCGTGCTCGAATAGTTTGTCGCGTTCAGGACCGGAACCCAAACCGAGGACGAAACGGTCCCTTAGTACCGTTTCTAGGGCGTTGCCGAGATCGCAATAGCTTGCCAACCCACGTAAACGCGCCGCCCAGTTTCCCAAAGATTCATCTGGATTCTTAGTCGCCCCATAAAATTTTGCCTTATCAGCAAACGAACACTTTTTTACATTGAAGTGATTATCTAAAACAGTAATAAGTTCGTCATATTTTAACGCTTCTAGTTGCTGCGGGTACACGAGATTACGTGCCAAGCGATAAGAATCGTCCGAAAGATGCGTTATTAATACCGCACACTTATTTTCCACTTTAATAGTTTCATTCACTTTAAAGAATTGGGTTAATCTGCCCTTAAATATCGACCACTCTCCGGATTTATAATCGAAATTTGGAAGATTTCCGAGGTACGACATGTTAATTTGTTTTTTAGCGCGGGTGGGTACTTTCGCGTCGTCGCCAGTGAAGTAAAGTGAAACAACCGTTCGGACAGCTGACTGGTTTATTACTGGCGTAATGTAGATACAGCAGCACAATACATATCACTCACACATTTCTGGACTCATTGGCGACCACTTTACTCCACATACGATTAATCGCACCCTTGGTAAAACAAAGCCACATCTGCGAGATGTGTACTTTACAGGAGAGCAGTTTAAAAGCTGTGCAAGTGATTTTTGCCATTAACATTTTTGCGTTTAGTTAAAACGTCTTTTGCATATAGATTAATTGTGATTGTGAAATGTGTTATGTTGCATTTCATTTAATGCATTATTTTTCAAAAACATGTAACAGATGTTTACATACGGCAATAATTATATTACCAAGCATCAGCCGACGACGAGTATTTAATACCTAAAAGAACACTGTTATGCCAATTATGTCCTGTATGTGTGTGCTTTTATGAAATAAACGTTTTCTTTTTCTTTATTTTTTTTGGATTTTACTTTTCGTAAGTATTACCCGCTCATCCCACGGGAACTCTACAACTTTTCGGGATAAAAAGTAGCCTATGCAGCATTGTTAATGCAGCAAAATTTATCAAAATTGGTCCAGCCGTTTGAGAATGCAGAAGTAACAAACAAATACATAAACACACTCGCAAATTTTCGCCTTTATTATATTAATGTGATTTATATAACAATCATACGTTGTATACATTCTGTGAGTATACCTACACCTACAGAATAGCTGACAGACACGTAGAGAGGCGGACAGACAGCTTGACAGAAGCGTTACAATAAGCCGTACTAAACTGGAATGAATTCCACCCGCAAGCGAGCGTAGTGTGGACGAATATAAATGACGATGAGAAAGATTTTACTAAAAGCAAAAAATCCGATTTATATAAAAAATGTTTTAGAAGTTCTCGGTTTTTCCAGTAGATTTATTTATGATCGCTTTGAAACGGTTTGGAAATTTATGTAATGACTAACACTACTCATATTCTAAGGTATACATGGTTGTATTTTGGTACTTATACCTAACTTACCTAATATTGTATTTTATTCTTGTTGCAGGTAATACAAATTCACACAGGAAGAAACAGGTGATGACCATCATCATGTCAGCCAATAGACGTTCACCGCTGGACAAAGGCCTTCCCCCAAGTTCTCCACAACGATCGGTCTTTCGCCGACCTCATACAATTTCTACTCGCGATCCTAAACAGGTCGTTAGTTCACCTCTTTAGTGGGCCTTTCCACGCTGCGTCTTCTGGCCCGTGGTGGCCACTCAAAAACCTTTCTGCTTTCAATCTCTAAGAATTGAATACAATTAGTTCCTAATTACTTCAATTGATTGAGTTACAGATCAAGTAAGGACCTACCTGGCTATATTGCAAGGTTACCTCCTCCAAAACATTGTTCGCAAATGCTCCCCTACTTATATCCATTTAACCTATTATTGCGACACACGAACTCCATTACAAAATTTCGTATGTTTTCATTTATTTGTAAAATTGCTTTGTGTAATAATAAGTACTGTCGCTATTTTTATTTAGCGGGAGGCGAGTCATCGTCTACCAGTACCTACCATAACACATGCGACTTTTTTTCTGGTAGACGCCCGATAGTCTCAATCCATAGCCCAATTAGATAGCCAGTCCTCCATTTCATCCCCATAGCCCAATTTGTATTTAGATTCCATATATCCATCAATAGTTCTTGCAACTAGCGGGCGCTGTCACTGTGTGCGTCCCACAACACGGATAGGGACAGCATCCGCTTGATGTACACCTTACATTCCATTAAATTGTTGAAATTGGGGCCTCAACGCGTTGGCTTCGGCTCCGTGCACGCCTTCTAAAGGTCCGGGAAACTATTGTCCCGTGAGCGGGTGCAGGTACATACAAAATGACAGAGTATGCACTTTTACGAGTCGCAGCAGCGGACGATCCGCGAACAGTTTTAAAACTGTCGTGTACTCGTTGAAATGCGCCTTTGTGATTCTCCATTGCAGGAAAACTTCTAGATTGTTTGGATAGTTTTTACAGACTCTCGAATTTTTTGTATAAAAGGTTACATTGGGGATGCATACGTGCTACCTACGCATCAAGGCTTGAAATTTAAAGACTGTTTTATTTTATTTACTTATTTGGAAAATCAACAGCATTACAGAAATTATATAACAATCCTTACAGCTAGATGAATATACTCGTAAAACCAACAACAGTTACAGTTAACGGAGCCATAAAAAGGTAAGAAATATCAGATTTTACATTATGTCAATAGCAACTCCGAATTTACCGTAAAAAACTACATATTTTACGAATAGGTATGTTTGGTAACACAAAATTTGGAGAATGGCGCAGCCACTAGGGAACCGCGAATAGACTGTCATGTTTCATTTGAAAGGCGCCTTTGTGATTGTCTATTGCAGTGAAACTTAAATTTCCTGGATAGTTTTTACAGGCTTGAGTGTAAAAGAGGTGCTTACGTGCGTTGCATTTGAGGCTTTTCCTTTAGAGAAATGTGCTGGGAGTTGATTCTAGGCTGTAGAGACAAAACGCATAGCATCATACGTATATATTTTTCTCAAACATGCAATGAAATATTGTCTTTACGTTCCTTATAATAAGCTCGGAAGTATCGCTTTTTGGGCGCAACAACTCGAGAGCACTGTAAAGGGATTTCATTGTTCTGAGTATTATTTACGAAAAAATGACTTACTGTTGAGTTTCTTTCGGCTTTCTTCTCAACAGCGGTCTCCTCTTGCGAAATGCCGGAAAATTCACAATCTGACTTGTAAAAGTGCCCTTGTGGCCTACTTACTGAATAAATTATTTCAATTTCAATTTCATACTGCTTTTCAGGCCTAGGCCTGCAAAGTAACTTTTTTTGGTTTCAACAACAAGGTCATTCACACAGCTGGCTGGTTTGACAAAAAGCAGGTTTTGTTTTTAACGGTCGGTTGTTAGACTAAAATGTCCTATTTGTCAATTAATGAAATGTTGTTCTTTGAAGTATATTTTTTCATTTCATTGTATGTTTGAGAAAAGCACTACTTATACATGCCTCGTCGTGAAAACGGATTCCCGGCCTCGTATCACTATCCGGCATATATACCTACTTGACCGGAAATCCTCATTTTCCCGGCCTCTGACGTAATGTACTAATAATGATACTAGAATAGAATAGAATACTCTTTATTGCACACCTCAATAATAAATAAATACAAATACAGATAACACTGAGCATTACAATAGAGGTAAACAATAGGCGATCTTATTACTAGGTACTAGGTCAAGTATGAATATTTTTTTTTTATAAAATCCAATACTCTAATACATATAGCTATTTATTATAACTAGTCGCTCTGTGAGCTATTGACCTCGCAAATTATTTATTTAATAGTAGATTTTTTTTTCAACCCCCATTACGCTGCCATTATGAAATATTTCGAAAAACTGACTCGTCAATAAATATCTATACACTTATCGAACCTACTCACAAAATTAGTGAGAGATTTATGTCGGCGAGAACAGCCTAAAATTCGAACATCCAAAATCCGGACATACCTACCAAAGGAAATTTTGGCGAACAGAGACGCTTGCTAAAACAAAACAACTTGATCGCGTAAAAAACTAAAAAGCCAAAAATAACCCGTTCAAGTACAGATTACATTTGACTCACCCTTCGAAGTCGATCCCAAACCACTCAGTTCTTATATTTATATAAGTAGTATAGTTTACGCGAGGTTTGGCACCGACTTCGAAGGGTGAGTCAAATGTAATCTGTACTTGAACGGGTTATTTTTGGCTTTTTAGTTTATTTTTTTTTTTTGCTATTTAGTGATTCATATAAAAGTTCTAGTGGCCATCAGTGGTCTTCATCATCAGTTTCCTTACACCAAATCCTATTTACTGAATGTAAATTCTTGACTTTATCAATAAATTACCGAAAGCGCCGTACATGTCCCTATAACATTTGAAGAGTTCCCTCGATTTCTCCAAGATTCCATCATCAGATCCCGACTTAGTGCCAACGGGACCAACTCGGAGTTCCACCCTTTCCATTAAAAAAAAAAAATTAAATCGGTTCACGGTTTTCGGAGATATCGAGTAACATACATACAAAATAAAAATTAGTTCGAATTGAGAACCTCCTCCTCTTTTGAAGTCGGTTAAAAAGGTGTTTCTTTAATCTAAATTTCTAAAGCACGACGCGGACGACGCGGTTGGCGCAGTGGTTAAGCAACTGCCTACTGAGCTGACGGTCCCGGGTTCGAATCCCGGCAAGAGCAGATATTTGTGTGATGAACACGAATATTTGTGCCTGGGTCATGGATGTTCTATGTATTTAAGTATTTATTTATCTATATAAGTATGTACGAGGGTTGTTTGATAAATACCCGTGTTTAGAAAAAAACAACAAAGTTTTGTATACGTGTATATTTATTTTTCTACATAGTCACCTTCCAACTCTATACACATGTTCCAACGGTGTTCTAGCTTTAATAAGCCGTCTTGTCAAATATGATTTCGGAAAGTCGTGAAAATAGGCCTCCGTGGCGGCAATGACCTCTTCATTGGACGAAAATTTCTTTCCACCGAGCCATTTTTTTAAATTTGGGAATAGGAAGAAGTCACAGGGAGCCAGGTCTGGGGAATAGGGCGGATGAGGCAGCAATTCATAATGTAATTGCTTTAATTTGGAGTCTGCGATTCTTGAGGAGTGAGCTGGTGCATTATCATGATGAAAGAGAACTTTTTTCTTATTTAGATGTGGTCTCTTTTTTTTCAAAATGGTATCAAATTCTTGCAATAAATTAGCGTAATATTGCCCGGTTATCGTTCTTCCTTTTTGTAAATAATCAGTATGGATGATTCCCTGCGAGTCCCAAAAAACAGTCGCCATGACCTTTCCGGCCGATGGAACGGTCTTCGCCTTCTTTGGAGCTGATTCCCCCGGCAAAATCCACTGTTTAGACTGTTCTTTACTTTCTGGGGTATAGTGGTGTATCCACGTTTCATCAACAGTCACAAAACGCCGAAGGAACTCACCCGGACTACTTTCGTACTTATCTAAACAGTGCCTTGAAATTTGCTTCCGGGTGAGCTTTTGTTCCTCGGTGAGCAAACGCGGCACCCACCTCGCCGAAACCTTCTTCATGCCTAATTTGTGTTCTAAAATGTGCTGCACGCGTTCAATCGAAACATTTACAATGTCGACAATTTCTCTAAGTTTTATTCGGCGATCGCTTAATACAACATTCTCAATTTTTTTTACCATATCACCTGTGGTCACCTCAACACGTCGTCCTGGGCGATCTTCATCAAAGATGGACGTTCTGCCTCGTTTAAATTCATTGTACCAATATCTAATGGTTGTCATAGAAGGAGTATGATCATTGTAAACAGCTTGCATGCGTACTTTTATTTCATCACAAGAATTTCCTTCCAAAAACAGAAAACGAATTACAGAACGATACTGCTCTTTCTCCATTATTGCAATAACAACGCGAACTCCGTCGTAAAAAGCCGTTAAAAGAAAAAAAACAAAAGAACGCATAAAGGATGCCTAAAAAGTTCGTATACATAATTTCAGCCAGTAACAAGAATAACTTTTTAAAACGTGTATTTATCAAACAACCCTCGTATATCGTCGCCTAGTAGGTACCCATAACACAAGCCTTCTTGAGCTTAATTTGGGACTAGGTTGATTTGTGTGAGGTTGTCTGATATTTATTATTTATTATTATTTTATTAAAGCACTGCAAGACATGTTTGTTCTTTATCTAACTTTTACAATACGAACTTAATCGCGTATAAAAGTAAACACATTAATTTATTCGAAATTACTAAAATACTGCAATACATGTTTCTTGTTTATTTAACTTTTACAATACACACAAAATATCCAATAATTGTGAGCTAAACACAAACTTTAATTTGTCGAAGCTGCACGAAAGTTGACTTAGAACTTCTAAAATACCCCAAACAGCATCACAACCCAACCATATAATATTTCACAACAATCAACCAAAGTAAACATGGCGTCGCAAGCTAAGTCGTAACTAACAAAAACAATTATTAATCTAATAACGTAGATGAGTTTCGGTCCGCCTGATGAATCGCAGCGACAATCACACTTCGCAACTAACTCGGTAACTTGGCAATAATAATCTATTTACTAGTGTTGTGCTGGGAGATATTTGTGAAGTGAAAGTCCCCTAAGTAGCACAGGTTGCAAAAAGCAGTTATACAGGCCTTATACAGCTGAAATTAGAGTTATAATGGCTATATAGGCTCTTTATAAAGATTCTCCTGTATTTCTAAGCGCATGATCACCATACGCCGGGGTTTTCGATGCAGGAATAAATTGAACTAACCAATAAAAACGAGACTTGTCGCGTATAATAATACAATTACTGCAGACGCTGAGAAAGAAGCCCTTTTCACGGCTAAGGCCCATAGTGCTTTTCAAACATATGCAATGAAATAAAAAAATACACCACTCAAAAACTATATAATTTAGCTGTTTAGCCTGTTTGTGAACACCGCTATGTTTGATAAAAATAACTTTCGGGCCTAGCCCTTAAATTTTGTATGAAATTCCTTTATATTTCTTTCGAGTTGTTACTCCCGCTGGTTGCTACGCACGTTACGACTATACTATACGACTAAAATACTATTTATATACACACATTTCGTAATATTCTTAGTAGGTACATATAACCAGTATTTAAATATGTGCTGTTACTTATGTGTTAACTAGGTGCACCGCCTACATATTTTCTGTTTTCCCCATGGTTGACTTTGAGGCCTACTTTCAGAATAAAAATTAGGAATTTTTGAATTTCATTATGTGTGCCTTTTAACAAAAGTTTGCTTTTGTGAAATAAAGATTAAATATACAAATAAAGATAGTATTTTAATATGCATACCCCGCAAAACCGCAACCGCAAAATAAAACAGTAATTCAAGCTCAGCTCGACTCGTCGTAGTAGATTTTCAATTGCTACCACTCCTTTGTAGATTTGTGTGAACGCACGCCGTTCTGAATGCACGGCGCATCTAGTACAAAGCCAAATTGCTTAAAGCCCAAAAATTACAGCTCACAGATTCAACGTCAAATGACTTTTTTTTCAATGCCTTTTTCATCTAGTCTGTGGTCTAGTGAGGATCTTTCCTTTTGATTGATGATCCTCTTAGCCAAGAGTTGCAACGATTGATCGGTTGTCTGTTTGTATGCAAATTAGGGTTTGGTACTTTTGGTGGCAACCATTGCTAACACATTCAGCGCGTGATGCTCCTGGCCTTGCAAGCGTTCATAGGCGGCGGTAACTGCTTAACATCAGGTGGGCCGGATGCTTGTTTGCCACCGTCGTAGTATTAAAAAAAAAAAATTCAACCCCCGGGAGCCAGCCCCGTGGGCATTGTGCTCGTAGCCAGTTTTCGCTACATACGCATTTCCCTATGTTATCGGCTACGCGCGTAGCGCTACGAAAACCTCGGTTGCGAAAGAGTTATCCACGGAGTCGCTAATTGTTAACAAAAAACTGGCCAAGTGCAAGTCTGACTCGCACACCGAGGGTTCCGTACAAATACTTATCCCATCTTTACTGGCCGGATTAAGTTAAGTTTGCACTTGGTATGTATGGCACCGATACTAATGAGGTGCAAAGTTAACGCAATCGATCACGTTTGTTGTATGGAAGCCCGCTTAAATATTTATTTTATTCTGTTATTTGTATTTGTTATAGCGGCAACAGAATTACATCATCTGTGAAAATATCAACTGTCTAACTATCACGGTTCATGAGATATAGCTCGGTGATAGACGGACAGATAGACAGACAGACGGACAGACAGCGGAGTCTTAGGTAATAGGGTCCCGTTTTTTACCCTTTGGGTGCGGAACCCTAAAAGAAATAGTCACAGTTTCGTTTAGTTTAAACTATATTGCACAAAATAATTCACGAAACCAGAAACCGAGTAACTGACTCCTTAGATTGTACCTGACTAGTTTAAGGGACACAGTTATAATAAGAAAGCATATCAAACGTACGTAAATTGTGATAAACCATCATACTTTATTGTAGTTTCTATATTTTATTCTTACTACACTAGTCCTCATTTATATCTTAGAATACACTAATATGTTTTCTTCGAGAACTACGTATAGTTAAGTTCATATTACTGTAATAGTTAAAACTTATCCTTTATGAAAAATTGACTGACTGTTGAGTTTCTTTCGGCGTTTCTTCTCAACAGTGGTCTCCTCTTGTGAAATGTCGGTAGACTCAGACATGTAAAAGTGCCCTTGTGGCCTACTTGCAGAATAAAGTTCATTATTTCATTTATTTCACGGTTTAAATCAAAAGTCACAACCCTAGCAATAGTTTTGTAAGTTAATTTCGACTCACTTCCTGGTTTCTATAATATAATATAATATGAGAAGTTAAACAGCGTGCCGTATCATGAAATCAAGAAAAAAGCTAAATATAGTGAAACATGGAAGTCGCTCTAGCGACAAGAGCCTAACTCTTACGTTTATGATGATGATGATGATGATATGATATGTTTTGTCCAACTATAGGGAATCAAAACTTTAAGTAATTTAACGATTTTCTCATTCTTTCTAGTCGCAGGGCTTGGTCGGGAAGATAGTAAAATAATAAAAGACTTGATGAGCACAAGGAAGGCGTATATTCGTGGTGACACACGGAAGGAAAAGGAAGAAAGTTGCTACATCAACAATTAAATATAAAAACTTATATTTAGACATAATGTCGCTACTTATGTATGCAACACTAAATTAATTATTCTTATGTAAATTTTAAATAAATAGTCTTTTTAATCTTGTTTTTTAAAAACTCTTTGATGGTAATTGCAGCAGACAGCAAATATTCTTACTAATGAGTACAATGTGACAAGGACATCATTAGTGAACCCGCCTGGCCGGCAATTTGGGGTTCGTCCAAATTAATGAAATGATTCCAGCGTGTCGTTAGGGTAAAACTAGACCCAGGTTTTACGAACTGGCTTCAAACTGCGTTGTTAGTGTTGCCACTGAAATAATATGAAAAAAAAAATCGAGCAATGCTAGACAAGTTAGAAGCTAGGTCTTCTAACTTGTTTAGCATCGCTCAACTTTTATCTACTTGCTTATATACTTTTAACTTCTTTTCCTACGGTTTGTCACGGTAGAAACGTTGCAACAAAAATAGTGTTCTGCCTTGAAAATACAAAATCAAATCAAAATCAAAAAGTTTATTGTGTAAGTAGGCCACAATAAAAAGAAACTACAGTTTCATCATCTTCTTTTGTGTCCTTCCGCGTTGTCGTAATGTGCTAAAGAGGTTAAATATATATTTCAAAATCATCCAATCGTACAAAACTAACCACTAATTCCCATCCTTATTCACCCTCAGGCCATACCTTTCTAGCAAAGTTTTTTTTTCATATCATAGGGGCAAACGAGCAAACTCGCCGATAGACACCTGCAACACCAGAGGAGTCACAAGTGCGTTGCTGGCCTTTCAGGTAGTACGCTCTTATCTTGAAGGTCTGAATGTCGTGTCGGTGCGGAAATACGCGACAATTCATTCCACAATGCAGTCGTGCGAGGCAGGAAATTTCTTTAAAAACGCACAGTTGCGGACTGCCAACTATCTAAGTGGTGAGGATGAAAGATGTCTTTATCTCGCTAACCACAATGAACACAGCGACGCTGTTAATATATTGCTGCGAATCTGGGTCTTAGCTATATCCAATTTATAACCTTAACAATGTCTCAAGTTAGCGCAAATTTTGCTATTGCTGACGAAATTCCTAACTAATACTTAGTGGAAATTCGAATTAACCAATAGTGATTTCTAGAAACGCTGATTCAGGTCACCCAACTAAAGTTTTGACAGTACAGATTATTTTTTCTTGAATTCAGAGAAAATGATTCAACCTGTTTTTGTGAGGATTGAATGCCCGTATAAGTCCAACTATGTACGATAGTCAGAAATGATAGAGTAACGACGGTTTAGGACGTCATGACACGTAGTCCCGACTGCTGAGCTTGAGTATTAATGGAATCAGAAAATATATCAATGTTTCATTTCGCAGAAAAATCATTCCGTAGAAAGCATTTTTCTTTGCAACCGTAAACAAACAACCTAACCTAATAATCAATTTGTCAATCTGTTTACCAACACTGTATCATTGTTACTAACAAATTATGGGCCATTGTTGTCTTTTAAATAAATGAATTTGAATTTGAATAGGGTGATATTTGCAAGAATCATGAAAAATATATATATGACTAAGGAATTAAAAACTGCTGTGGTTATCCCCATTTTCAAAAAAGGAGTTACGACAAGTGTATCTAATTACCGTCCAATATCCCTCTTATCAAGCGTCTCGAAAATTATTGAGAAGGTTGTAAAGAGGAGACTTTGTTCGTACTTGGAGAAAAATAAAATACTCTCAATGTATCAATACGGTTTTAGAGAAGGACATAGTACCAGTGACGCAATAGCCCAATTGACAAAATTTGTAATGAACAATACTGATAGGAAACTTAAAGTTTTATCTGTTTTTATAGACTTAGCAAAAGCTTTCGATACTATATCGCATAAAATACTGTTAAAAAAATTGAAAGCCTATGGTGTCGTTGGCAGGATGCTACAATGGTTCGAAAGTTATTTGTCTGATAGGAGTCAATTGGTTAGAATAAACAATGTTAATAGTGATCGGAAAAGTATTGACTTTGGAGTGCCTCAAGGCAGCGTTTTAGGCCCAATACTATTTAACATATACCTAAATGACTTCTATTCTGTTATGCAGTCGCAAACAAGTCAGTGCATATGTTTCGCTGATGACACAGTAATCAGTTTTGTTGGTGACTCTTGGGATACAGCGGTTACTCGAGCGTCAGAAGGTCTACGAGTAGCACAAAATTGGTATGACAGGAACTTATTAACTCTAAATGTTTCAAAAACAAATTATATATGCTTCTCGTTCACTAAAGCTGGGCAGCCTAAGCAAAGCGTTACTCTACAGCTACACAAATGTTCAGACACCTCGATAGGTTGCTGTAGCTGTACAAAAATAGACCAAGTTCACTCCTTAAAGTACCTAGGGATTGATATTGACGAAAACCTAAGATGGGACCAACATTGCCAATGCGTTGCATCTAGGATAAGACAAACTGCCTACGTATTCCTACAACTACGAAACATTGTCGACCAGAGAACGCTTCAGGCCGTATACTTTGCATTAACACAGACTATCTTACTATACGGAGTCATAGCATGGGGTAGCTGCAGCTCCCAACTTATATCCAAAATAGAAATAGCCCAAAAACTAATCTTAAAAATAATTCAAAGAAAGCCGAGGCGATTTCCAACAGATGAAATATATAAGCTAAGTCGGGTGCTGACGCCACGACTACTTTATATCTGGCAATTAATAATACATTTTGGTAGGCATATAAACGACGTGATACTAAATACAACCCCAAAAAACCTCAGAAACATACGTAGTAAATATAAGACACCAGTTACGAACAGCGAGACTGCACGGAAGCACTTCAGCTATATCGGTCCCAGGCTTTATGATAAGTTGCCTATTGAAATACAAGACCTATTGGAATCTTTACGTGAAAGTCAAAATAAGTCGTCTAATAATAAATCAATTATATACAATTTAAATAAAAACAGTAAAAAATTCATTTCAGGTTTCTCCCATGCAGAGTTTAATACTTTTTATAAGAAAATATTTCCCTAAGTACTTAACTTGCCTCCCCATTCATACCCCCACAATATAAATATAAATAGAATATTTATTCATTTTCATTCACCTAAATATATATAATTATTTACAGTTATAAATACCAAATATTATTTATTCATATTACTTTCTTTAATCATTTAATTATAAGTTATTACAAGTTCTTACGCAGCTCTCATCGCATTTACTTTTTGATGATCCCATGTTACTTAGCTTCTTATTGGTTGGCCATACACAAATTCTTCATATATCCGAACCGCTCTCTCAGAATTGTGTCACGAGATACGTAACTAGCCCTAGCTCAGACCACGGTCTTTTTGGGCTGTTACCGCACACTATGTCGTTAAACGCTTGTCTGGACCAGTATTTTTTGAATTAATGTAAATAGTGAAATTTAAGTTCTTTTATAAGCATGTTTGTTATAAATAAATAAAAAAAATAAAATGACTATATACAATAATTTCTGCGAAACGATTTTTCGGCGAAATGATACATTCGACGAAATAAGTTTCTAGAAAACCACGCTCCCATTGTTTATCAATTTTACACCAAAAATACCGAAATTTTAAGCACTTTAAGAAAATAATTCATATAATAACGACCATAAACACAACATTTGATGTTGTATTGAAAAGTAAACAAACTTTTAAAACATTCAAGACCTAACACTGCAACTTTATGCCGCAAACGTTTGTAGTTTTCTTCAGAAAACTACCGAACTGTCAACTGTTGTTTTGTAGAAATACGAAGTTGAACAAACAACATATGTAATGAATTAACTATATTTATTTGTCACAATAATTAGGTAACAAAAATAACATAAAATAACATTTCATAAGCAATTGCCAACCGAAAATAATAGAGCCGTCCAGAGTGACACTACTCGAACTTTTTAAAAGTCGCGCGCAGCGGCCAGTCACCAAAACGTTTCGATACAAGGAGTACGGAATACTCGCGAAACATTGCGTGGCGTTCGCTACAGTTTAACAAACTTGGGAATTCAATTTATCCCACTAAATCGGTTTATGTTTAAACTGGCTTTTGCCCGCGGCTTCACTCGTGTTGAAGTCGGTTCACACTACCCTGCGGGAGCCATGCCTTTTAGGGTTACGTACCCAAGGGGTAAAAAACGGGACCCTTTACTAAGACTCCGCTGTCCGTCCGCCTGTCTGTATGTCTGTCTGTCACCAGGCTGTAAATCATGAACCGTGATAGTTTGACATTTGTAATTTTTGAAATTTCTCAGATGATGTATTTCTGTTGCCACTATAATAATAAATACGAAGAAATAGTCCCATACAACAAACGTGATCGTTTGTGTTAACTTTGCACCTCATTTTTGTATCCGGCGCCATACATACCAAGTGCAAACTTAACTTAACCGGGCCAGTTAAGATAGGATGAGTAATTGTGCGGAACCGTTGTTGTTCGAATGAGACTCCCACATGGCCGATTTTTTTCGCGACAAACAGTAGTACAAGTGAAGTAAAGGTTTACAAAAAGAAAATTAACATACAACCTTATTTGCGCCAAACAATACTAATAGACCAGCAATAACTACTTTTTTAATAGCTATTTGTTTGTACGCTAAATATCGTTAAATCCTTTTAAATAAATGTGCATAATAAATGACAAAAACGGATGCAAATTGTTTAAATGGTCAACCGAATGCGTTCGGCAGTTCGGCTCCAATCAAGTCTGCTGAAATAACGCCGCAACAAAAGCCGAAATTCACTTTAATTTTTCACATCCCGATTAAAAAGTAACAAGCGACTTACGATTTTATGAAACTTTATCCCTTTTCACTTAAACCGGGGGATTAAAGTGCTGTTTATAAAAACAACGGAGGACCGCTGCTATTTATTGGGAAATATTTTCAGTCACTCTGCGCTTAAACAGTTTTGTTTTGCAAATGTTCATTGAATTGTTAAGATAAAACTGAACATGATATTCATTAGTGTAATCATTGTTGTGTGGTTGCGCTTGCGACAGGGTTTTTTGCCGGTTCGTTCGTTATTTAGTCATTTGTTTTGCATTATTGTTTCAGTGGAGGTTGTGACGTCCAGGGTTTCGGGGCGGGAAATAGGTTCAATAAAACCTAGTACCCACAACACAAGCTTTCTTGAACTTAATTTGGGACTAGATCGATTTGTGTGAGGTTGTCTGATATTTATTATTAATAATAAAAAAAAACAACGTACACGGGTTTACTGTGGACCACGACCTGCCCGCTCCCGTTGATTTCTGTCATGTCATAGTAATTAGGTACATTACTGCAGACGCCGAGAAAGGTATAGACCGGATAGGAATACGAAGCCGGCAAGCACTTTTCATGGCTAGGCATGTATAGTGCTTTTCTCAAACATATGCAATGAAATAAGAAATGCACCATCCAAAAAAATATTTTTCAGTGGTATAGCCTGATCGTGAACACCGTCACCATGTTTAAAAAAATACTTCCCGGCCTAGGCCTTCAATTTTGTATAAAATTCCTTTACAGTTCCCTCAATTTGTTCCGCCCGAAACGTGATACTTCGAAGCCTGTTATAACGCACGATATGACGACATTTCATAGCATGTTCGAGAAAGAATACATTACTATACACTACAGAGGTAAAACAAGTGACAAACTGGACAAAACTCTAGGAATAACGTTACTCTCAGATGGTAATTTCAAAACTACACAATAATTTTACATTACAATCTAAAATTTATTTGAATCTAGCCTTAGTCCAAAGTCGAGACTTTATTGGTAATCGTTTGACAGTGACACATGGCATGTTTACGCCATCTTCTCTCAAACTCAACTTCGCTCAAAGTTTGTTATCGAAAACGAAGCATTTGTATGCAGTACTTTCAATATTTCGAATAACATTTTCCCAAAATGACACCTCAGAAATTTATACTTCAGCGAAGCCTTTTAAATGGCATCTTTGTCAAAAAAAGTAAATAAAATTACACAGTAACGCGTTAACAAAATTACAAGCAATAAAATCTATATATACAAAAAGACCTAAAATCTCTCTTAGCCCAAACAAAAACGCCTCATCACCTTTTTAAATTAAGATACATTATTACATTACAAAACATGTTCGCCCTCATAAGGTCCTAAACACAAAAACCCTATTACGTGTATAAAGAAACTAAATAACCCATTTTCTACTCGCCCTTCTAACGAGCCTTGAAGCATTCGCTCAGATTTATTTATTAGTACAGATTACAGGAATGAGAGAACGTAGGCAATTTCAGCGAAAACCTTCACCGGCTGACGTAATCTCGTGTTTAGTCCAGTAAAAATAACCTTTTTGCCTTTGCTAATTTTAAAGTCTTTGATTTTAGTTTCAGTGCTTTGTTATACAGATGTGTTGTGGATATGGATCAATGTCCGAAATAAATAATATAATTCATTCATGAGCATTTCTCAAAAAGTTTGTACATTTCTCGGATTGTCGTAACAAAGAAAAAATATCACATTTTAATGATTTTGTTGTTGCTTATTATTTAACTGTTATGTAAGGATTCAGTTTATTAATTTTTGACAGAGATTAGATGTGTAATTTTAACTGTAAAGTTTATTTAATTGAGCCGAGGCAATCAAAATTTCCGGTTTTGTTACTTTCATTCAAACGGGAAATAAAGTAAACACATACGAATTACATTGAATTTATTTATTAGTTAACATAGTAATAACCAATACGCGTATATTTTTTCATAAAAATTGCTTACTATATTCCGATAAGTTACAGATATAATGGTAACTACTCTTGTACGTTACCATTTAGTCAAAACTCAGGTTTGAAATTACAATATCACGCGTATTAAATTGAGTTATTTAAAATATCTTTGAAGAACAATTTATTAGACCATCTAAATTATATTTTAAACATGTATTAAATGTATGTTATTAAACAAATAATTAACAAAAAACAACAAAAACCTCTAATATTTTTAAGGGACAGTAACAATAATAGGAACCTTGGTAACAAAATCGGAACTATTAAGCATAGTGTACAATTAGTACACTTACAATATTAATTAGATGCTTAACAACTCACTTTAATAGTAATTACATTTCTTACTATATAATTATTCGTTTTGTATCACAAAAAAATAATCATACAGATTAATTAGTGCTTAAATAATGTGCCAATTCAAGCAGAATTGACATGAGATCTTCGTTATTATTTAAGAGTATTGTTTATAGGAACAATACAATAAATTAATCACAAAATGCAGGTTTGACTACTTGTAGACGTGATCAGATCACAATAAAGAATCCAAATAATAATAAAAACTTAAACATCAAAAAGTACAGTAAAATCAGAGTATTACAGTACCTACACGGCAATCTTTTTAAGTTAGTATAGAAATGCCCATATTAAATGAGCGTTATGAAGTCTGGTTTTATTATTTTAAATTTGGCCCAATATTTAAATGTATTTTTATTCTGAGTATAATAAGTAGGGCATCACAAAACAAAATACAACAAAAAAAACATACAAGGCCACTTTTTTTTAGTGCTCCATACATTAGGAACTTTTTTCTGGAGTAATCTGGAGGCAATAAAACGGAAATATAAAAATAAATAACAATATTGTATCCATTAATGACACTAAATGGCACCTTTTTTCAACTGTGCCCGTCAGAAATTAAAAAAGAAAAAAAATGACCCACTCTAATAAATATGCAATCTGGGGCTTTACGAATTACCGCCCGTGGTTTGTCTAAAGTTTTACGTCTTGCCTTGGCCGGGATGTGGGATTTTCGCCCCGCGAAGCGGGAGTAAATCCCGCTTTACGGTCAAGGGTGACGTAAGTGGTTTTATTTAACAATTAATATTTACAATTACCAATGATAATAAACATATCGTTTGTACTTACAGTATAAAAATAAAAAATAAAACGTAAAAAAAGCCTCATTTTTTTCTTCAGCTAGAAAAGAAATCAATAATATTATTTAACTCAAAATCAGAAACTTTTGCTTTATAATATATGTTTTTATTAAACTTGAAAATATATTTATTATTTTTTTTAAAGAGAAATATAATATAAATTGTATTACTTCATTCTCTATAGTCTATACTACTCCTTAGACTTTCTTTTTTGTTACCTTCACTTCCTAGTCATACGAAACGATTCAAAAGTAACAAAAAAGAAAGTAACGAAGTGATGCTCGGACGTTTAAAAAAATATTTTAACCGAATTTAATGAATAACTCGAATATTGTATGTACTGTATCTTAGTCGTAATAATATGATTAAGTGATGAGTTGAAACAAAACTGAAGAAAAAGTGAAACTTACCAAGTTATCCCGTAACAAACAAGGAGTTCAAATTTTCGGTTGCCACCAACGGCGAGCGTGTTTCTACCGCTGCGTTTGATAGACTGTCAACATGCCAAGATGGCCACTCTTAAAAATATCCCTAGTGTGGTAACACTAAAAGTGGTAACTTTCCTATAAAACTACAATTGAATTAACAAAACCCCAGAATTCTATGAAAATAGCGTAACAAACACCGGAAACAAAATTGGAACTTTTTCTAGGACAAATTATTATCTTTTATTATAAATATATACGTTAAATAACGACAACAATACTTATTTCTTATGAATTCTGAGATATCTCTTTTGTAATGAAACATAACACTCAACCCGAAACACTAAGTTTTGTTACAGAAAATCGATAATTTAACTACAATTTTGTTAAGGGGACATTTGCATTGCCATACAAATGAGACCTACCAAATATTTTAAAATATTTTTATAAAATTATATTATGCATTATGATTTCAGACAATAATATTATCTTAGAGATACTAAACTTATTTTTAAGTTTTCAAGGTCAGATTATATTAGATATCGTCTCTTAATTTATTACAAGCTTCGAACCGGCCCGGACAAAGACGTAAAGTAAATGTACAAACTTTTTGAGAAATGCTCTCATTCATTAATGTTAAGTAAGAGCTAAATTAAAAAGTTTGAAAGTGTGCTCTAATGCTTTTTGCCTCTACCGCCTGGCGAGATGGTAATCAGCGGTTTTCATTTTAAATAAATAAATAAATAAATAAATATTAAGGGACAATCATACACAAATCGACCTAGTCCCAAACTAAGCAAAGCTTGTACTATGGGTACTAGACGACGATATACATAATAAATACAAACATATATATAGATAACATCCATAACCCAAGAACAAATATTTTGCACAAATATTTGCCCCGGCCGGGATTCGAACCCAGGACCGCCGACTCAGTAGGCAGGTGTCTACCAACCGAGCCAAACGCGTCGTCAAAATTTTAAATCCATCTAATAACTATGTGCAGTGTTTCTTTTGTAGAAATATATGAGCAATATGCATTGCATTAACTGCGTTAGGGTTATATATTTTTTTGAGTTTATCCATATTTTCACATACGTATCTGAACATTTCAAAGTTGCTAATTAGTCATATTTAGATAATTTTATGTACCAACATTACCACATGAAACTTCGTGATTCGTTTTTTCATAAAAAAAAATCAAAAGTTCAGAAAAAAATCATTTTTGCACAAGTGTACCTAGATTATCTAAAATTTTAAAAATAACTTTCTAATGTCAGCGTTTATCAACATGCCAAAATTTAAAGATTTTAGAATTGCCAAAGGCTGACTTTCTATTTCACTATTTTTACTGGACTAATGATTTATTACGCGTAAGGGCTAGATTGTTGTTTACTAGTTTTTGAAAGCGATATTTCAGAGCTTCGTTTAACGTAAATAGAGTAGGGTGAAGTTTATTTTGATAAGCCAATTCTGCTTTAGAGTATTGGTTTCCAATTTTCGTTTATCATAGCGTGTGTTTTATTTACGTACGATATTGGATTTTGGCTTGCGCGGGTTTTCAACTATTTTGCTGAATTTGTTTTTTTTTTTTGAATCCCTGTAAACGAACGTGAAAACGAAGTATGCTATCAGTTAATCATAATATTGAAACAACTATCTCACTCTTCCATGATACTATGCATGCAATAAAATGTTAACTTATCTCAATTTCGAAATTCATCGAGCCAATTAGGTAGGTTGGAAAGCAGCTATAGAAATCTTGATATAAACCCTGCAAAAGCGCAGCTTGATTGAATCCATTCCGTGGAATTGAATTCAAGGACTTTTCATATTTTCCCGTCTGATTGGCATCGCGTTGCATCTCGAGCCAAGAGCGGAATCGAAAGCCCTTATACAGCCGTAAAATAACCACTACACAGCTCCTATAGAACTCCCACAAGTTGATTTAAATTCAAAGTGAAGCAGCTATGTCCGTGACGTTTAGAACTCGCGGATCTACAATCGAAAACGTATTAAACATAGTACCTACATACCACTGAGGCGTTTAAGACGTTTTGGAATATCTACTTGGAATTAATTTACATTTAATGGGAAATTGGGAATTGATGGAGTTTGAAATATGTGGAGTCACGGGAATTTAACCGACAGGAATCCGAACCAGTTTGATGCTGTTTGGGCTGAAGTCTTATTCGACTTGCACATTGGTAGAAATTTAATTATAAAGTAAATCGATGTACAGGGAGCCACATACAATAAAATTATTGTACTGAATCATATCCAAGATCATGATACAAAAATCGATGATGTAGGTTAAAAACTAGGGATAAATAAATTATGGCGCAGTTTAAGTTGATGTGTTGTGACACAAATAAAAAAAAGTAATTTTCATAATCATCGACCTGGAACAGTAGCTATTCTATATCTAATTATACAATATACTGTTGTATAATTGAGTTCAACATCAGTCGTATTGAAACAAATATATATATGTATATATATATCCCATCAAAAACATAAATGTTAAATTAGAGCCAAGTTCTCGCATGCAACGTTGTCTGTCGACTTCGCCGACAAAAGAATTGAGATCTATATGGGCGCCAAGTTCTTTGCCCTAAATTTTTTAGATACAAGGACATGCGACATACTCAATGCATTTATTTTACTTGGGGTGTAATTCAATATCAAGACTGGACTTGGCTAGTTTTTACATATAAATGTATATTACATTTGTCTAATCATTAACCTATTTTCGTAAAGGTATGTACGCAAGTTAGTGTACGTCCTGTTACTTATACTGTTAGCTTGATAATAATACTATGTTACTTTGATAAAATTAAGTCAGTTTGTGAAAACTAGCCAAGTCAAATCTTGATATTGAATTACACCCCAAGTAAAATAAATGCATTGAGTATGTCGCATGTCCTTGTATCTAAAAAATTTAGGGCAAAGAACTTGGCGCCCATATAGATCTCAATTCTTTTGTCGGCGAAGTCGACAGACAACGTTGCATGCGAGAACTTGGCTCTAATTTAACATTTATGTTTTTGATGGGATATCATTACTTTTTGTACAGAAATTTGAATTGACGCCCCACCTGTCTTGACTAGAGTGACGCGGGGTAGAGGGAGGGGCCGGACCGCTCCTCGCCACGCCGCGCTCCCGCGCTTCGCTATCCGTCCCCGCGCCACGGCAATTTATTAACCTTCTCTGTCTGTGTTGTGTGTGTGTGTGTGTGTGTGTGTGTGTGTGTGTGTGGTGTGTGTGTGAGAGAGAGAGTGCCATCTTACAAACAAAGAAAGAATTTTCCAAATCGGTTAGTAAATGACGGAGTTCTGAGGCAACAAGCATAAATAATAATAATAATAAAACTAAAAAATATCACTGTTTTTGATTTTTATATGTGTACACACACAATTACCAAGCTGAATGCCAAATTTCATCTTTCTAGGTCACCTGGAAGTGGGTTAGGTTTTTGATTACTAGTGAGTCAGTCAGTCAGTGATAAAAATGCCGTTTTTTGGACGTCAATATCTCAATAACTATTTCATCTACATTTATGAAATTTGTGGTTCTAGTTGTTCTCAGGGACCTAAATACATAAGCCAAATTTCATTTTTTTCTGTTGAATAGATTTGGAGTTATTGAGGGGTCAAAAGTGGCTCCAAACGGTTCGTGTAATATAACACACGGCTGCTGCTCGCCAGTTCCTGCGGTGAACTTGGCTGGACACGCTGCCGCGTGTCTAGATATATATATATATATATTGAAATATGTGACTTCAAAGGTGCACTATGTTTTAATGGTAGGTTATGTTTTTTTACTCCAAAAGACATTTTGAAATTGTTTTCAGAATCCTTATTTAATAAAACAATATTTAATTATTGTATATCAACCATGAACTTAAAGGCACTATCTCACGGTGAAAATGGCAAATTACTTATTGTCTCCATACAAAATAAATATTGATACCCATAAATACGACTGTAATGATATCACGAGGTGGCCATTTGTATGAATATGAAGCGTTTTTAGCGCTCCGTAGGAATGTTGAACTTTGACGGTCATTTCAGACTTTTAGAGGAGTCTAAGTGTAGTTAGTCCCATATACACATTTGATCCCTATAAAAGATAGAATCGATTGCCTTCCTCCAAAAAAATCATTATGCCTTTTGCCTACAATCTCTTGCTTCATCTAAATATTCTTTTTTTTTATGTGGAATTAAAAATAATTTCATTTGCAATGAATGCGAACTTCATCTGAATATTTCGTATCATATTCACCCAAACATTTTACATAAAACAACAATGTAAATATTGACACAAACGTAAATTAAGAAAGACAAATGTAATGTGATCTACTATAATGTAAGCAGGACTCGAACCTTGTGTAAAACGCACAACCTAGGGTAGTGCTAATGCACATTTTAAAGAACTTATGGCTTAGAGAGCGCTCTGGTAGCGTAGAATTATAGAACCAAAGATTTGGTGTGGTTGACGTAACGATCTTATAGGTCAGTTGTGAAAGCACTGCACTGGAAACGTAGGGTCTCAGGTTCGAGTCCTGCTTACATTGTTGTAGAATCACATTACATATTTTATTTCCTAATTTGCCTTTGTATCAATATTTATAAGACGAAGAAATGTAGTATTTCTACATAAAAAAAATAGAATCGATAAAAAATATTTTATAAAAACGACAATAATAATTGGTTTTCACTTCGAATCATTAATTGATAAGGAAATTGTTGCGTGCAACTTCCAACAATAACACAAACTCGCTCAATTCATCATAATTATCCAATTTCCCAAATCACTTAACCAATTTATTAAATGCCTTACATTCCGAAAACTGGTAGCAAAGAAAGTTTTAACCAAATTAGCACTTTCCTGGGCCGCAGGAGCGTTGAACTTAGTTTTATAAGTCGAGTTAAGGTTTTTTCGAGTTTTCTTGCTTTTATAGAAGAATTAGGGCAATAAGATGGTCGGATGAAGGTCGGTCCTTTGGCATTTGTAATGCGGGTGAGCCGAAGGGAAGTCAGATAGCCTTTGACATTTTGAGGGTTCGAGTTGGCCTTTTGTGGGTGACATGAAGGAACTTACGGTTTGGAAAGCGGAAAATGCGCTGATTCTGTGACATTTGAAAGATGATTCTGGATTGAGAGGTACGTCGGTCGGTTTGAATTGAACATTATATTTAAGCATTCATTAATGTTGGTGTGGATGAATTGCAAGTTATCGGTAAAAAAACATTTTCACCTCACTCGTGCGGAAAACCTCCTTTTTCTAATTTTCATCTATTATCCGTTAGCGTGCAAGTCATTTGAATTTCGAACATGACGAATGTGATTCTCTGTAATCCATGTAACTTTTTTTTATTTTTTTATATGAGGGCTTTTCTCTTGTTTATTTCGTTTGGATTTTAGGGTGTTCTTTGATAATATGTTAAATAGAGGGCAAAATTAATATATGAAGCAACTGGTTGAAAAAATCAATGTCTCTCGCATCGGTTCTGCGGTCCAATAGGTAGACGCAAGTGTTAGCTCGGAAGGCCTTTCGAAGCACGGGTTCGAACCCCGCCAGAACCAATACATTTTTAAATATATTTTATTCACTGTAACCATTAGGTGGTGTGTTTATAAAAAATGTCGACCATTGAACGAAAAAAAGAAATAGAAAACTATTGATACAAAGATATTAAAGCTCAAAGAAAAATTGAAATGAGTTACGTGGGGGACGAGACCGGGAATCGAACCCGATACCTCTGGATTGCCGGTCCAGCGCGTTAACCACTTCGCAACCCGAACTCCAACCAACCTTCCGAATTTTTGCTTATGCTTTGTATGTCGATCTTTGCATTGTTTCTTTGAAAGGTTGTACCCACATTATAAAAATTGAGACATTACATGTTTCATAAAGTAAAAGAAAGAAATTAAACTCAATTTTCCAGCGAAAAAGCTTCATCTACGTTCTTCCTGTTTTTGTTTATATAAATTCACGTTACTTTGCCCATAAGCATCTCCCCAATTTTCCCTAGTTAGTAGCTACCCAAACGAATTTAATCAACCGAATGTATAGACGCGGCAATAAAGCTACGACTTGTAGGCGAATAGGGTTCCGCAGGGTCGGGTGACGTGTCGACGATACTCGGAACGAGGTATTACTTATCGGGTGACAGCTTGGAATAGAAATGTATAGAAATTCGTCGAGTATGAGTCTGAGTCACCCAAAAAGGTTTATACTATAATAAACAGATAAATTCCTATAAGAGTATGAAACATGTGACATGTCTTATTTTTTAATGTGGGTACACACCAAAATTGTTATATTAAACCATTGATACAAAGATTAAAGATTCAACATTTCATTTCAAAGGTCAAAGAAAAATTTTAAATGGACCGGCAATCCAGAGGTAACCGATTCGATTCCCGGTATCTTCCACAAAGTAACTAATTTTACATTTTTCTTTAAGCTTTGATCTTTGTAGTAACGGTTTAAGATAAATTCCTTTTTTCAAACATGCAATGAAATATTGTCTTTGCGTTCCTTATAATAGGCTCGGAAGTATCGGTTTTTGGGCGCAACAACTCGAGAGGACTGTAAAGGGATTTCATACTGCTTTTCAGGCCTAGGCCTGCAAAGTAACTTTTTTTTGGTTTCAACAACAAGGTCATTCACACAGCTGGCTGGTTTGACAAAAAGCAGGTTTTGTTTTTAAAGGTTGGTTGTTAGACACTTGAGGAAAAAAAAAATTCAAGATGGCGACTTTTTTTTTTCAAAATTTCAAATTGGTGCTAGGCGGCTAAAACTCGGTATCGGGGGGCTCTCGGGGCTCAAAAATATGAATCTTAAATCTTGTCCGAAAATTCGGTCAAATTCGGAAAATATCGAAAAAAAAAAAACGATTTGTATGGAGAAAATTTCAAATTGGTCCTAGGAGGCTGAAATTCGGTATCCGGGGGTTTTTGGGGCTCCTGAGTCAGAATCTGAAATCGGATTTTTAAAATTCGGTCAAATTCGGATTCGAGGGCTCTCGGGGCTCAAAAATATGAATCTGAAATCTTGTCCGAAAATTCGGTCAAATTCGGAAAATGTCGAAAAAAAACGATTTGTATGGAGAAAATTTCAAATTGGTCCTAGGAGGCTGAAATTCGGTATTCGGGGGTTTTTGGGGCTCCTGAGTCAGAATCTGAAATCGGATTTTTTAAATTCGGTCAAATTCGGTATCGGGGGGCTTTCGGGGCTCAATAATATGAATCTGAAATCTTGTCCGAAAATTCGGTCAAATTCGGAAAATATCGAAAAAAAAAACGATTTGTATGGAGAAAATTTCAAATTGGTCCTAGGAGACTGAAATTCGGTATCCGGGAGTTTTTGGGGCTCCTGAGTCAGAATCTGAAATCGGATTTTTAAAATTCGGTCAAATTCGGAAAATATCGGACAAACAATATGTTATTCTTTGAAGTATATTTTTTTATTTCATTGTATGTTTGAGAAAAGCACTATACATGCCTCGTCGTGAAAACGGATTCCCGGCCTCGTATCACTATCCGGCCTCGCTCGCACGCTCGCTCGGCCGTATATACCTACTTGGCCGGAAATCCTCATTTTCCCGGCCTCTGATGTAATGTACGATTAAAAGGTCACATTATACAGGTGACACATTATTGACCGTTCAAATTTTTCTCAGACATTAGGTATCAATAAAGGATGCCATTTCTGAGAAAAAAACATAGGTAAAAATTTCATAATGAAATGTGCTGTCCAAATAAATAATTAGTAACGTGCGGATAATCCTTAGCTGAGTGACGCTCGGGTTAGCGGTGCGGGGGAGGGGCACGCTCGCCTATCTTATCTGGACCAATACAATACAAAAAGCGTTGTTGCCGCCTTGGTTAGCTACAAGAAGAAAAGATCTGCTACAGCTGACCAACACCCGACTCAAAGTAGTAAAGCACGCTTCGGGTTATCAAGCAATAAGGTTATTCAATGAGTTGCCAGTGGAATTAAAATCAATAAACAACAGTTCTATTTTTGTAAATAAATTGAAAGCTTTCTTGTTAGAGAAGTTTTATTATTCGGTTCATGATTTTTACGCTCATACTTAATAATTATTTATTTTGTCAATTTGATAATTTTACTATAATGTTTGGTGAATGAACTTATAATTTTACTCTATTTATTGGTTGACATGATTGTACATATAATGGTTTCTTCTGATATTGACATTTTACATTAATTATTAAAATTGTATCGTACCTATATTATAAATAATAATTTAGCATATAGTTGATAATTATTTTTTGTTATTTTAAATTATTGTATTTCAACACGACTGTATGTTGTTATGAATAAATTACTTACTTACTTACCTTCCGCACAGCGCGCTAACGCGGTATCCACGAACGCATGGTTTTATAGGATATCTTTCAGCTGTTTTATCTCAACATTTTAGTACTGAAAGATGCTGAAAGAAAAAACACGTATTTTTATTTTTTGCCAAGGAATCTACTGTCAAAATTTGAACGGATATTTCACCCTGTATAGGCAAAATAGGTAAACGTGTCAATCTAATAATAACGTTGAAGATAACATAAGAAGAAATACTACTGCAAATGTTTCTACTTAGTAACTGTGGCGTCGCATACAAATGAGGTCCAAATTTTTCGTAACCGGGTTATGCAGATCGAGGTTTCGTTATCGACTGTTTTTTCTTCCAAAACTTAATCAATTGTAATGAGATTTTGGGACATGAATAAGAAGGAAATGTCCTGTCTTGGACGGTTTATATTTTTGCGCTTATTGCAAAAACCAGTGGGCCGTTAGTCGAATAACAGAACGGATAGGTGTCCGTTATGAACAGTTCCATATGAGTTCGAAAAATGTCGGGCCGTTCTTGTAAATTTTACGTCATTTTAAACCGTTCTTATTATTATTAAAGCTGTCTCACGGTAGTTTTAATAATTAATCTCAGGGTAATTATTTTGTTTGATGAAACGATTATCAAGACAACGCCGCGCGACGTCAAAAACTATTTCCATGCTTTATCTTCATTTAATTTGATATGCAGCAGAAAAACAACAGGCCGAGAAAATTACTCTGAAATATTTTCTAAAACGTCGAAATGAAATCCATTAACGTAAGGTGCTACAAATTGTTGTCGTGCTGCGTGCTAACATAGATGTACAGTTTATAAATGTACAAATATAAGCAGTTTTGTGTACTGGATTCAGGTAATCTATGACAACATTTTCAAGCAGTGTCGTGAAATAGTACATTACTGCAGTCGCCTGGAAAGAAGGGCTTGCTGAGTGAGTAGGTATAGATGATTTGGATAGTGATACGGAACCGGCAAGCCCCTTTAACGGCTAAGGCATGTACGTATAGCGCTTTTCTCAAACGCATGCAATGAAATAAAAAATACACCACTCAAAAAAAAATATTTCAACTGGTTAACACAGACACCATGTGTAAAAAAAAATACTTCCCGGCCTAGGCCTGCAATTTTATATGCAACACCTCTACAGTTCTTTCGAGTTGTTCCGCCCGAAACATGATACATCGAAGCCTGATGTTTTAACGCACGTTATGAAGACATTTCATTGCATGTTTGAGAGAAAACTATTTCTATGCTTTATATTGATTGAGCCCAGTATTCGGCAGAAGTTTCTGGACCTTCGGGAGAAACTTCTCCAACTAAGTTACGCCTTGATATGCCGCCTGCTAATTGGCGTTAAGTCTTCTCAAACATTAATTACTCAACTTACAAAGAGGTTCGGGATTGAGAAATGTTTTTTTAAGATATTGAGAGGTTGTAACTTGTATAACGGCTGGGGTCCAGGGTCACTTTTGCTCAGCAAACATGGATGTTATTATACTTAATTGTAAAATAAAAAGTCTGTATATGGAAGACATTATAATACAGTCCTTATTCACTAAAGGAGATGCCATATTAAACCATTGATACAAAGATCATAGCATACAATTGAAATTCGTAATCTGGCGAAAGAGACCGGGAATTGAACCCGGTACCTCCTGATTACCGGTCGAGCGTGGTATGAGATGCCATTTTACTCAGATTTTACAGAGCCTAAACGTCTCTTAACTAGATAATAACTAATTTAACCAAATGTTTACAATGAAGCGAAAAATTTAAAAATTTAATGGTTCGGACAGGATTCGAACCTGAACCATTAAATTTTTCAATTTTTCGCTTCATTGTAAACATTTGGTTTACGTTAGCAGACGTTACTACTTTAATAAAAAATAACTAATTTAACATTAACATTACTAATTTAATTTTAATTACCATTTCGATATTATAGTATGGCATTTACTGCCTTGAACAGAGACGACTGAAAAAAAGATAGAGATGCCTTTGCCCTGCAGTGGGACAACAAAGGCTAAAAATATGTTTTTTTTTATTCAAATAGTAACGTCTGCTTGCATCTGCGTATGTTTACGTTATGAATTTAAAGACGATAATGCGGATCATAAAAATCACAAAAGATCAAAGGCTCGTGTATCGGTTCGGTGGTCTAATAGGTAGAAGGCACCCTTGTTCGCCCGAAAAGCCATTGGAAACGTGGATTCAAACCCCACCCGAACCAATTATTTTTTTAAATTTTACGCTTCAATGTCAACGTTTGTATCGTATGTTACTTACCTGGGCCATTTTTTTCTAAAGTTGTACTTACACCCCACTTTTTTTTTAATTTTCGATATTTTGGGTATTTTCTACTCAGAATCACGGGCTCAGAGGCCACCGTTCAATAACTGGCCACCTCATACTAAAAATTAACTCTGTCTACCTACAAACTGAACTCATTTTAGTATAACGTGGCCAGTTATTGAAGGTTGGCCAGTAGGTAATTGGCGATTTACCATATCTGTAGTAAAAGTAATTCGTTCCGCGAATATTTTCTTGTGATTTTTCGATCGTAAGTTGAAGAAAGTGTTATACGTAAGTACCGTTTATTGTCTTATTGTATTAAGAAAGTAGTTTCCAAGATTTATTGTACACCAGTGCCGTTCTAGTGATTTTGCTTGTAGGTTAAATAAACGTGTTTTCTTTCTGTACACCAACGGAAATGAAAAGTGTTTTTCCCGTAGTTCCCCGGGTGCAATTTATCTAGATTTCATCGTTTCGTGTTACGGACCGCTCGTCGCTTCGTGCGATGCAATGTGTGCTTTATTTACTTACTGGCTTTTATTTCGGACTTGGCACATATATATCGTATACCAACATATTACTGGTAGGTAGAAGTAAAAGACTATGTATGTGTATGTACACACTTTATTGCATATAAAAACAACATTGACAAAAATTAAAAGACTATACATATTACAAGAGCGAACTTATTTATAAGTATAAGGGATTTCTTGCAGTTAAACTTGAGCAAATGGGAGAGAAAAACAAACATCAAAGTAAAACAAATTAAGAAATGAATATGCGCCGGAGTTTCTCCGTGGGATCTAATCAGGAATTAAAGATAGTAACATAGCTATTTCAAGCGTTTATTCTGTGCAGTCGAAAATAAGTTGAAAAAAAACCAGTTAGGTATGTGCGTGAATTTTGAAGCCGCACAACACACACCGCCCCTGTCCTACATCTGTCTCTTACATAGTATCATCGAAGTACAAAGTGTAGTCGTGGATATAGCGTGGGCGGTATGCGGGGCCCGCACTGCCTTCGGCTTGTTCATATATAATGCGCCAGATAACGAGGGGATGACAAATGCGTCGCGACACAGACTACCGGGAACAGCTGAAGCACAGGCGACAAAAGGGGCCTATTGTGCTGTAGCTTGCGCGCCAGCGCACACCTGAGCGGTCAGGTCCACCGTCTGCAGTCATAGCACAAGCCCGCGATGGTCGCCCGTGTCGACACGCTTTACGACTATGTCGCGTTTTCTAAAAACAACAAAAAAAAATTCTCAAGCTGCTCTTACGAAGTTCAACAGATAAAACCCTCACAATAAGTATACAGGAGCGTTTTTCAAACAAAGCGTAAATGAACCTCAGGAAAGGAAATGGGATACTTTTTTTTCATGTATTAAGTTCGAATGTACAAACCAATATTAATAAATCAATTTAAAAAAAAGTACTTGTAACTTTTTGAAAAATACTGATAGACTTGCCTAATATGCCACACACCGCTACTGTCCTCTATCTGTCTCCTACATAGTTTTATCAAAGTACAAAGTGTAGTAGTGGATATAGCGTTGGCGGAATGCGGGGCCCGCATTGCCTTCGGCTTGTTCATATATAATGCGCCAGATAACGAGGCGTGACAAATGCGTTACAACACAGACTACCGGGAACAGCTGAAGCACAGGTGACAAGACTGTAACCTTCGCGCACACCTGGGCGGTCCGTTCCACCGTCTGCAGTCGCAGCACAAAGCCACGAATGGTCGGCCACGTCGACACGCCCCACGACTAATTATGTCGCGTTTTCTATAAACAACCAATAAAATACTATTCTCAGCCTGCTCTTACGAAGATCAACGAAGAAAACCTTCTGAAGTCTTGTGTTCTGTTACAGTGTTGAGGTGTCACGATAAGTGTAAAAGTGTACCTATGCATGAACCCTGGAATGGAAATAGGACACTTTTTTTCGTGTATTCGAATGTATAAACATATATATCTTGATAAATCGTTAATGATGAAAATAAAAGTTCATGTAACTTCTTGAAAAACACTCAGAGTCTTGTTCCCTAAACAAAGTTCCCACCACAAATAAAACTTAAAATATGCCTATTTGGAGCACCTTTAAACGTAAATTGCTATTGATTTGGCCAAACTATGCCAACATTCAATTGCGGTAAAGAGTTCGAATGAATGCCAGGAAAACATTTCAAAGCAAGGTTATCGAGATTTGTTAGTCCATCGCTTGAAGGTGAACGCCTTAAAGCGAAAAGTCTGAACCAACAAATTAAGAAACTCGTTGGATAAAAAAATAATAAAGGCAAAGTGATGTATCTGTTATTCTGTCTGTGTTCCACCCGCCCTGATATGCGTACATCGAGAGAGAAACGTGGTAAGGCATTTTTTACGTTTTTCACATCAGGCCATTTAACGATAAGGATGATTGAAAATTCATGCCTTGTTATACGAGAAACACTGTGTTTGCCTTCAGAGTATTTGTAAAATAAGCTATTTTCACTAAAATTACAGTGGTTTTCACGAATACGTGATATAAAAGCGAAAGAATTTGTATTATAATCTGCCATGCGAGCCTTATACGATGACATATTTCGATAATATTTAAGAAAATTTAGTTACGCCTCAGTTTTTCAGCCATTTCATGGAGATATATCAAATTTGAATCCACTATTATTAATGCATGTATATTTGTGTTTAAACATGGCCATATATTTCAAGAAGTTAAAGAACACACAGTTTATACAGATATTGTCATCGTGTGGGATTTATATATACAACCGTCATTCATAAATAAACTGTGTTACTCCAACTAAATTGTCACTTGTTACAAAGAACTCTTACATTATGTGTATGTAGAATGTTCAACAAACTCCCAGTCCCATTAAGGACTTACCATTTTTAAATAATTAAAAATTCCCTCTTAATTTCGTTCCCTGAAAAGTGTTTTCATAGCATTCAGAAGTATCTAGATTACAAGTAAATAGACCTAAGTAAAGATTCCTAAGATTATTGTTTGGCTGCCAAGATTCGGTAGATTCTAGTGGTACCCTAATGAACGTATTTATTAATATCTTAATGTTTATTTCATTGCATTAGATAACGTTACGTCTGCGCCGAGCGTTAACGACTGAACCATAGAGCGCGGGGAATGCGTATTTAGATCAGCGCGGGGTCGCCATAGTAAAAATGTATGGAGAATTAAAAGCACTTTTTGATAAATCTGGACCTTTAATACTAAACAATAATTGAATTATTTGATGTGGAAAAATTGTAATGTAAACATTCATCTTTGTTTGGAATTGAAAATCAGAATAAATAAATAAATAAAAAATAAATAAATATCGGAAAACCTCACACAAATCGATCTAGTCCCAAATTAAGCTCAAGAAGGCTTGTGTTATGGGTACTAGACGACGATATACGTACTTATATAGATAAATATATACTTAAATACATAGAACAACCATGACCTAAGCACAAATATTCAAGTTCATCACACAAATATTTGCCCTGGCCGGGATTCGAACCTGGGACCGCCGGCTCAGTAGGCAGGTGTCTACAAACCGAGCCAAACGCGTCGTCAAAGAATAGATTTCTATTGTTAAAGTATAAAAAAACACTAAACGCCTGCTTACGATTTTACAATTTTCGTCCAACTTTACTTATTTTGCAGGGTAAAATATTAATAATCATAATTATAATTCTTCCACGGAGAAGTTGTTAACACATTCTTCGAAGTGCAAAATATATAGTTTAGAAATGGATTAAACAACTAGTATTGACGGTACTTAACGGCAAACTGCCAATTTTTCACATTTCGCTCGGCGCAGTCTTACAAGATTAAAGAAGACATAAGTTGGCAATATAGAAATATCGAATTCTGCTGTTAAAAAAAGGAATAAGTACGGCAAATTGTCAACATCTCTTCCTTTTATTATAAATGCTTTCTCCCAAGAGTGAAATATTTAAGAGTAAAGTTTTTAATACCTCTAAAATTGATCTTCGATCATAAAATTCAAGAAAGTATGCTTGAGAGCTTGCACATCCATAACGTGTTGAAACTGTTTCTCTAGTATTAAAGCCGAGAGCAATTTGTCTGGCTTTCGTCATCGTTCTCGTTATGTAGACGGTAGAAAACAGATTTCGTTATTCACTTACTTATTTTATTATTAATTCTTTTTTCATCACTATTGCTCATAAATCAAGGGTTTACATGCTAAAAAACGGGGCGGTAAGTCGTATATTACGCCCTAGGGTAGGGTGTTTCATCTTTGTATGGAAAAAAATTAACTGTGTATTTTTTTAAGACTTCGCTTGGGGATCGAGTCTCTATACTAAAATAAAATATTTGTTCCAAATTTCAAGAAAATTTGAGGACGTTTAGAGGTTGCGCCAACTAACCACTTTTACAACAAATGTTAAAATTCGTAATAGTTCTGAAGTACTGATTTTATATTTTATAAAATGTTAATCATAAATATCTCTGTTTTGAAGTAAAGAGTATTACCCGTAGAGAAGTTTAAATGTAAGTAATTAAACTATTGTTAAATTTCTATAAAGTCAGAGCCTTCAAGAGAAACGTGTAATTTTACCATTTATAGAAAAAAGGGAAAACATACAGCAAACGCTTTCTAGAGCAGATACATCAGCGTTTTCGATATCACTTAAAATATAGAAGAAGTCTAGTATTTTTAATACGATGAGAGATAATTTAATTATTTGTTTAATTTGCTATTGTTTATCAATATGTAATGCACATCAGTATAGCATACTATACAAAAATAACATTCTTCATGTCGCCAAAGTGATAATGGCTCTATATTATGCGGAAACCGCGTATCGTACTGGCACTCAAAAATTATTCTGAAAAATGTACTTTTGTGTTTTTCTTTCTATACAGATATATTGCACATCTTCTCTTCTTTAAGTTCTTAGCAGATGTTGACATATAATTGTATGATATTATTTTTTTTTTTTTTTTGTCATAATGAGTGTATACTAAAACTATACTTTTCTTTGAAAGGGCCTATGTTTATAGAAATTCATTAGAAGAAGCTTTACTGAAAGTTGAATTTGATGTACGTTACTGCTTTTTTATGCCAGATAAGTTTTTTTTAATTAAATAACCCAAAAATGGTGAAATTCTTATTTGAATAATGCTCAAGATTTTACGTATTTGTTGCAAATTCCACAATGTGGCGCCACCTCTAAATAATGTTCAATTAAGCTGAAAATTGGCACAGAGGCCTTTTGGGTAAGTGCGGTCAAGGATTTGAGCGAAGTCACATGAAAATCAAACTTTTTTAAATATGAAACACCCTACCCTAGGGCGGTAAGTAATTTTATTATTGACTACTATTAGAATAGAATAGAATAGAATTCATTTATTTGTAAATCACAGGTTATTAGTACAATAAGATCTTATATTTTAAAAACATACAGTGCTCTGTGTTTTGCCTTTTGGCGTACAAATTTTATACCTTACTAAAAATAAGGTTTTGACTATATAAAACTAATATAAACATTGTACACTCATTAAAATACAATTCAATTATATTAACTCAAATTATTATTATTATTATTTTTATTCTTTATATATATGTTATGGTACAAGGGGCATGCCAAAAGAAATTAGATACTCCTTGCTCATTTAATTGATACTGGCCAGTAATACATCACCACAAAGGCTGGCTATTTACTTATAAATTTAAAAATGGAACACTCGGCAAAACTACGTATATTTTTTTTTATGATTTTTTTTCTGATTAAATCTGGCGGGAATTTTCAAAGACCATGGAGCTGACACGACGTGATTTTCGGGTTATGATGTATTATGACTTTATAAAAGGTTTGAAGCCTCAAGAATGTTTTGAACTTTTAGTCACGACTTTTGGTGAGTCTGCATGTTCACGTGCAACAGTTTTTAACTGGTTTGCTGAATTTAAAAGAGGACGGGCGAGTTTTGAAGATGATCCGAAGTCAGGTAGGCCGCCAACCGCAGTTACTCAAAAAAATGTGCAAGCTGTGGAGAAAATGATTCGTGGAAACCGACGAATCACAATACGTAGAGCTAGAGCGAGAACTGGGTATTGGATCAGCAGCGTTGCAAACTATAATTCACGGACAATTATCCCTCCACAAGCGTTGTTCAAGGTGGGTGCCGCACAAGCTCAATGATTTGCAAAAGGAACGTCGTGTGGATTGGTGCAAATTTATGATAAATAAATTTAATGGCGGTGAAAAAAAAAATGTTTATGATATACTCACAGGTGACGAAACATGGCTATATAACTATGATCCTGAAACAAAGCGACAGTCAACAGTATGGTGCTTTGAAGATGAACCGACACCAACAAAATGTCGCCGAACGCGAAGCACACAGAAACAAATGGTTGCCTCGTTTTTCTGCAAAACGGGACATATTGCTACTGTGGTACTAGAAAATCAAAAAACAGTCGATTCGGAATGGTACGTGACAGTTTGTGCCCCAAAAGTATTGTCAGCTTGGTGTGATAAGCGGCCAAAGTCAGGAACCCAGCAACTGCTTTGGCACCATGACAACGCAGCCCCGCACACTTCTGCTAGAACACTGGACTATTTTAGTACCAAACACGTCACTATCTTGCCTCATCCTCCATATTTACCGGACCTAGCACCATGTGATTTTTATTTGTTTCCAAAAATCAAAGACAAATTAAAAGGAAGGCGATTTGAAAGCAAAGAAGATGCCCTGGCAGCTTATAACTATGAAATTTCTGAAGTGTCTAAAGAAGAGTGGTCATTAGTATTTTCCAAGTGGTTTAGACGGATGGAAAAGTGTATACGTGTCCACGGTGAATACTTCGAAAAGATAGACAACTTTAATGAATAATAAACATTATGATTTTTGAGTATCTAATTTCTTTTGGCATGACCCTCGTATGGTATTTATTCTTATAAAATTCTACACATCATTTAAAAAATCATTAATACAGTAATAACATTTATCTAAAAGGTATGATTTTAGCTCTTTTTTAAATTTATTATTCTCTAAATTTTTTATTGTATTTGGAATTTTATTGTATATTCTAGGAGCCATTCCAAGTATACTTTTGCGGAAAAGAGCTGTTTTGTGTTCATTATTACAAATATTATTTTTATATTGAGAACGTACTGGAAGCCTGCGTTGCTGAAGTACTTGTCTAAACAGCTGAGGATTTGTTTTGACAAAATTTGCCACTTCAAATATATAGAGTGCTGGTAGTGTTAAAATCTTCAACGATTTAAAAAAAGGTACACAGCTTTCCTTCATATTAAGGCCACACATGGCACGCACGCATCGTTTTTGGGCTTTGAATACAGATTCTTTGTGAGTAGAGTTTCCCCAGAAAATAATCTCATATCTTAGCACTGAAGCTACAAGACCATGGTAAGCAGTTAACACCGCTTGTTCGTTAACTACTTTGGCTAGTTTCTGCAGAGCAAATGCTGATTTGCTTAATCTTTTACAAATATATTCTATTTGATGCTTCCAAGTGAGTTGATCATCAATCATAAGTCCTAAAAATTTTGTTACATTCACACTGTCAATTTTGTTACCATTGTAATTAATATTCATGTCATTAGGAGCTATTCGCTGGCGAAAGTGCATTACGTGCGTTTTATTCAAATTGATTATTAAATTATTACTATTGAGCCATGTTACCATTTCATTAATTACTAAATTTATGTCATATTCATAATCAACATTATCACTATTTTTTATAAATTGAAGTACTATCATCAGCAAACATAATCATTGGCTGATGAACTTCTCTTGGAAAGTCATTTATGTAAATGAGAAAAAGAAGAGGGCCAAGTACGCTGCCCTGCGGCACACCACATTGTATTAATTGTACATTAGAGGTGTATTTTGTTTCTAATTTGCTTTTGAAGCAAACTCTTGACAATTCAGTACACTGTGGCCTGTCCTTCAAGTAAGACTGGATAAGTTCTAATACATTTCCTCTAATGCCATACCTATATAATTTTCTTAATAATAAGCCGTGATCGACATAGTCAAAAGCTTTCGTCATATCAGTAAAGACTGCACAGACTGGTATTCTTTTATCAACATTTTCAACTACCGCTTTGACTAAGTCGTATATTGCCATATTGATGGTAACATTTTTTCGAAATCCCTTCTGTTCACTACATAGGAGGTTGAATTTATTAAAGAAACTATACAATTTTTGGTATATTACCTTTTCAAATACCTTTGCAAACACTGGTATTAATGCAATTGGTCGATAATTATGTGGATTTTCCTTGTCGTCCTTTTTATATAGAGGTTTTACAATGGTTTTTTTAAGGCAGTCTGGATATGTATCTGTACTGATGGCCAAATTTATGATATAACTTAAATGACTATCTATAACATCACTTACAGATTTAACAACATGGGTGGTGATATTATCATAGCCTACACTCTTTGTGTTTTTTAGAGAGGAAATAATCATTCTAATGTCCTGAGGAGTAGTGGGAGTCATAAACATAGATTGAGAATTGTAATTAATTTTTGTGTTCTCCGTGTTATTACATGTCGAGGTATTGAGTCGGTGTACAAAATAATTATTAAATGCATTAGCTATTTCATTCGGGTCAGTTAATATACAATTATTATGTCTAATTTTTGTAATTGATTCTTTTGGTACATTCATCTTACAACTATTTATAATCTGCCAGGTAGCCTTAGACTTATTATCAGATGTATATATTTTATAATTATTCTGTGCCTTCTGCGTTAATTTAATAACTTTTCTGTATCTACGAGTGTAATCCTTCAATACAAATTTGTTTATTAATTATTAGTTTTGTTTTATTTCGTCCAAAGTGTGATGAAAAACGTCGTACGTGACTCTGTTCGCGTACGAAGTTGACCGAGGTTGGGCGAATATAACAACTGTTTATCTAGAAATTTATTACCTCGCACGACTGCATTGTAGAATAAATTATCGTTTGCGATATTTCCGGACCGATACGACCTTCAAACCTTCAATTAAACAGCGTACTCCAGCCTGTACGGCCGGCAACGCACTTGTGACTCCTCTGGTGTTGCAGGTGTCTATGGGCGACGGTAATCGCTTTCCATCAGGCATCCGTTTGCTCGTTTGGCCCCTATGACATAAAAAAAAATTGGGCAAGAGCCCGACTCGCGCATGAAGGGTTTCGTACCTATACATATATATATAATTTATAACAGATTTGTTGTATGGGAGCCCCTTAAATATTTATTTTATTTTATTTAGAAATAGAAATAGAAATAGAAATGTTTATTTGCTGAAATACTTAACAATTCCTAAGATTATTATTGTTACAGAACCAGTATGTATTCAGTCGACATAAAAGTCAACATGCAAATCAATATTATTCCTAAAATACACAAATTAAATACTCTAATGATACAAAATGTCAATTTGAATAAAATTGCGAAACAAAATCATCTACAACTATATACCTACACAATTAAAAATAACATCTCAATATTATCAAATTACCTCATACCAAGAATTTTATAATATTTTTATATATTTGTTGTTATAGCGGCAATAGAAATACATCATCTGTGAAATTTTCAACTGTCTAACTATCACCGTTGTTGAGATACAGCCTGGTGACAGACGAACGGACGAACGGACGGACGGCGAAGTCTCAGTAATAGGGTCCCGTTTTTACCCTTTGGGTACGGAACCCTAAAAATACAGTGTGGAGAGACACTTTGCTGCAGAAAATCATACTTCGGCCAACTTCACGATAGTGTGGAGCCGAGGCTAAATTAATATCAATATCAGGTCACCGATGTCAATTATCAATACGGACCGTTGTAGTGTGTAGCGCATCACGCACACACTCATCTCTCCTTTCCTATATTATCCAATGTATCGTATGTTACAGTTAGTAATAAATCATACTTAGAACCAAACACTTGTTTGCATCAACGCCCATCCTTAGGTACATGACGGGCGCGGAGCATGTAATGAAACGTGTTCATAGATCGAATATTGATTTAATTGTAACTCACTAGTCTAAGTACAGGGTTTATATATAAGAACTTACATACTACTCCACACCGTAAAGCCAGCATTTCATTTCGTATTTCATCTAATCTCACAACTCAAACATTACGTTTGTTTGAAATTATACTCACTTATATCTTGCGAGTCGCATTCATTTGCCTGAAAGAAACAAAGCATCCCACTCCATATACAAAAAGACGTAACTACCGTGCGACCTTCACTAAAACGTGCCGTTTTGCAATATTACCGGCTTATGGGAAGTCATACGTCGCTTTGTGGCTTACAGCCGTAATGATCCACCCCTTTGTTTCTATTATTCATGTCAACAGGGAAATCCGTCAAAACGAGAAATCTGGCAACTGCGAAATTTGGAGATTCAGGTGTTTGCTTTTGGGGGCCAAATCTCTCGAAGCTTTTGCACCAATTTGGAAATATTTGAGCCAGCAAATGATTGAAACATTTATATCAATACTAGAAGCTGCTTGTGACTTTCTTTCAAACATTATATTCTATACTGTAGTCGGGTAAAAGTATCCTATAACTATCTTTGGATATGCAGCTTTCCCTGTACCAAATTTAGTTAAAATCCGTCTAGCCGTTTCGACGTGATGAGAGGATAAATATTTTTTTTGCAACAGATGACGCAGTAGGGGTAACACCGTGCGACTACAAAACCTAGCATCGCTCTGTCAAGACATTTCCTGAAATAATGACCCCTCTCCACAAAAAACAGATTTTCTATAACATTTTATAAATGTCAATAGTTAAGTTTACAATAACCGTTCTTTACACGTATAGAAATATCGCATTAAAACTGAGAGGACTCATCTCATGCTCTTACTTAAAGTTTTAAACGCTGACTTGGTATAAAGGTACACTTTATTTCCTTGCGAATATAAAGTTTTCTTTTTATATAGCCTTTGGCATTTAAAATAGTCTTGCTTGAGCTGTGAATTAAACTACACTTGGGCTTAATTAACTTATATTCAAAGTTTCCCTTCCGCGCTTAATCTGAACTTCTTTTACCTGTGGGGGCTATTGCGACGTAGAGACAAGTGCGTCTCTTATGATCTTAGAATTGAACTACTTTAAAACTACCTAGCTTAAGTGTTGAATTCTGTGAATCTTCTACAGACCTCTCTGCCTGATCTGGTGGCTTAGTTGAGAATAGCCCGAGTATTAAACTGCACTTTAATTTACCGTAAGTCCGTTACCATGTTTTTTTGTACAAATAATAATAATGATTCGGCTTGACAGTTTTCTTTTTTATTGCAAACCCAATTTAAAAAACTGGTCGATGTTTGACAGTAAAGTTATTCAATGTCAACATTTCAATGGTATGACATTCATAAGTGCCGACCATCAACAATTTTTATTTTTAGTAGGCGAAAGCTGGCCGATGAAACTCCTAAACAGTCTCATTTGATTGGTCTTGATATGAAATTTAACGATTGTGTGAGAAAGTACAGTCAACAATAAATATGCTTTATTATCCATTGCGTTACTTCCACACAAAATAAATGTTGTTAAAATAAGTAAGCAGAATTGAAAAAATAGGGTCACTTTATTTTACCGGCTGTTGCAATTTTGACGTCAACCATAACATGACTTGATAAATTATGATAGATGTACATCTTCTGACATTGCGCTTTCACTTTTACTTCCCAAGCACTTTCTTACTTTATCTTTTACCACCTCATAGTAATTTCTTCTTAGCTATGGTTTCCACTTTCCCGATATTTTTCACTAAAAGGTGACGGTATTCAAGAAACGTCGCAAGGGAACCAAGGTTTTAGATATAGCTCAGACAGTCACCAAACTTAAGTGGCAGTGGGCGGGACATATTTCTCGTAGAACCAATGGCCCTTAGGGTAGAAAGTTTCTTGAATCGTGACCGCGCACCAGAAGACGCAGCGTGAGAAGGCCCCAACAAGGTGGATGGACGACTTGGTTAGAATCACAGGCAGAAATTGAAAGAAAGAAAGAAAGAGGGTGGTGAATTGTTGTGGAGAACTTAGGGGGAGGCCATTGTCCAGTTGTCATAATGATAATGAAGAAACGTTATGTTTTAGCTCGTGCGTATTTTGATAGGGTACCTCCCATCAAAATACGCACGAGTCTGTAAAAATTCCACCTATTTTTAAATGGATAAATCGAGGGCTTTCAACGCTTCGAATATTTGAATCGAATGCCACACGTTACTCTTCTGGTCAATTTCAACGTCTATCCCGTCCCGCATTTTTCCATTCTCCCACTCGGACGAATATTACGTTCCTTTTCACATGCGACCACCTCTTTTTCCATTCTCTGGATCACAACCACTCGGGGAATTCCGTTGCTGAACTGCACTCCGCTGCTTGCAAAAGAGCTGAACTCACCCGGATTTCGTATTCAAATGCTGACATTTGTCTTTTGTGAATGTGTGCATCCAGTTTTTCATTATTTGGATGATGGAAGCGCCTTTCTCGAATACATTTCAATAGACAAATGGATGCGAATTTTTATGTAGGGCATTTTTATGATGGCTGAGATTATCTGAGCTTCGAAAGCATAGTTTGGAGAGAAGACTTTTTCTCAAATATGCAATGAAAATAACGTGCGTTATCAGGCTTCAAACTATCACGTCGGCGGAATAACTCGATAGAACTGTAAAGGAATTTCATACAAAATTAAAGGCCTAAGCTGGGAAGTATTTTTTTTAACATGGCGCCTTTTTTCATGATCAGACAAAGCAGTATTTTTTTATCGAGTGGTGTATCTTTTTATTTCATTGCATATTTGTTGTGAAAAGCACTATACGCCATGCCTAGCCATATTTCCCATCGTCTTCCCATGTACTAGTAATCGAATTTTTAACTAAGCTTTCCAGTTGTATTAATTACGGCAATTTTTACTTTTGGCCAACCCTAATAGGTCTCTAAAATAGACACCGCAAATCAGCCCACTTATAAGCCCCAGACATTTCCTCCGTTTTTTCCACGTTCAAAGGTGCTGCTTTGTGTTTATCTCCTTTCAAAGTAAGCTCCTAATTATTTCCCTTCCCGTCTCGCGTGATATTACGTAAAAAAAACTTTTTGAAACAACATTTTTTCCCGGTAAAAAGGGTTGAAACTCATTTTTCTTTACTTAGTGTTGGAAATTTATTTTCCCTTTCATAAGAAAGTTTCTTTTTTATTAAATCTATGCAGGCTTTCATTACTGTTGATGGATTTGCAGACAGGTAGGAAAGTTGTTAGAAATTTGTTGTCTACGATACAGAATTTAGAAGTTTCGTAATGTTTGCAAAGTTTCACTCTTGTCTTATTGTGTGATATCGCAATTTTATTCAAAATATAATACAACAAAATAAACAATAAGCAATTAAAATAAGTCTTATCTAAATCTAAAACTAAATCTAAACTAAGTCTAAAAATGGCCCCCGTGGCATTGTACCAAAGATGCTGGCAGCATTACCTCGCTGTATTGCTATCCTAAGACGCTGAGCGAGGAAGCTGCCAGCCCTTTGGTCACCAGTGGTGTCGATGAGCCGTTTCGCAAGGTCTTTAAAAATAATTCTAGCGCTTGGACCCCACGGGCCCAGGGTCTCGACACCAAATGCGGTGAAGTGGTATTGAGAGCCGAGACCCCGGTATTTATTTATTTTGCGGTTTTCAGCCGTCTCCGCCGCCCCGCAGGCCCGGATCGAGGTCCGTGGAAGGTGTAACGGTGCTAGCGTATCGACGCATGTTGCGTCCCACACCAGCACGCGACCCATCTTCCACGGGACCAGGGTCATTCTGTCAGGCCTTTTGCCATCGTCTCTCGAGACACCATTTGGTTCCAGGATCGCGGGAACTTTGACGGTGGCAAGAGCTCGGCGGATAATATCGTTGAGGGCGGCATGTCTGGACAGACGGCCAGCGCTGTGATGACAAGATAACCCGTGGTGTCCCAGCTCATCGACGAATGTCCCACAGGGGCATTTGTGTGGTGTACACACCTTATTGTTAGACTTTTTAGGTATTACTCAATGTTTCTTATGACTTCTCCAAAATATCACTACAACAAACATCTACTTTATCGATATGATTCATTTATCTATCCTTAAATTAATTTTGGCAATGTCACTTAACGCATCCAAATCACGGCCGTATCTGTTTCTGTCATATTATGTTAATTTTAACTAAATTAGACCTACTTAAGACCTAATTTTGGGTCTCAACTTTATTTCAGAAATATCTCCACATTAAAAATATAATTATAATTAACACCGCCCAGATAGCTAAGTAAATAATAAAAATATTTGCCAATTTCTTGTTTGTACCCATTTTATTTCATCACGTTCATGTTCATGCTTATATTTCTATCTGTAAGCGAAAAAATATTTGCAAGCAACAGCGCTATTCTAAAGCAAATTTATTCACAAAAAAAACCTCAAGAAACTAAAAGGAAATCACAAAAGAATTTATTTATACTCTTTTGTTTTACAAATTGACGGCTGGCATGGAAGGCTGATTTCGGTGTGTGTGTGCAATTGATTTATGGACTGCTGAATGGTACCGACAGTGTTTTGTTTCCATACAGAGTACGCCCTGGATATTTCACTGTCGAAAGAATGCCAAATAGGCAGTATTTTGTTTGAATGAGAGGGTTTAGTTATGTCTGTAGTGATATACGGAGTCTACACGTTTATGACTTTTATATCGCTGTTGCGTAGCGGAATATTAAATCATAGTGGCAAACCGATGTCATATATTGACAAAAGATATGTTTCAACGTCTTTTAATTGAATCTTTTTATCGGTTCTGTTTTTAATGTGGAAATCATCATCATCATATCAGCCATAGGACGTCCACTGCTGAACATAGGCCTCCCCTTTGGACTTCCATGTATACCGGTTGGAAGCGACCTGCATCCAGCGCCTTCCGGCGACCTTTATAAGGTCATCTGTCCATCTTGTAGGTGGACGTCCTACGCTGCGCTTGCTGGTCCGAGGTCTCCACTCGAGCACTTTTCGGCCCCATCGGCCATCTGCTCTGCGTGCTATGTGGCCTGCCCATTGCCACTTCAACTTGCTAAGCCGGTGAGCTATATCGGTCACTTTAGTTCGTCTACGGATTTCCTCATCAATGTCAATGTGGAAATACCATATTTTAATTTTATAAATATTGACACATAAGTAGATTACAAAAGAAAAATAATAATAAAACGATAAAATAATTATAAGTAATGTGATCCACTACAATGTAAACCCGGCTTGAACCTGCGTAAACGTGGGGTTTCCAGCGTAGTGCTCTCCCAACTGAGCTATCACATCGTTACGTTAGTCACACCAAATCTTTGATTCCATAATCCTACGCTGCTTGAGCGCCCTCTATTTTAAATGCTTACGCGCATTTATCCATACCCTAGGATATGTGTTAACCAAACTATTGAAGATGTTTTTATCGGAATGTTATATTACCCAATTTATTGTTTTTTTTTTCATTCAAAATTAGCCATGCATTTAACCTCGATTGCACCTGATGTTAAGTAACAATAAGGCCTTAGATGGAGCATGCTTGGCTAGAAGATGCCTATTCGCTCTCGACTTGAAGAGATCCAAGTTATATTTTTCTAGTTTTAGTTAGTATCTAATTACTGGCGCATAAAATCACTAATATACTATTATCTCTGTTTCAGGTAATAATAAAATCGCACCTACTGTACGGAGAACAAATAATTTTCTCCATCTCTTTATCAAGTAAGTAACCATGTTGGCAGTGTACTCGTGCATATAACTATTAAGTACAATTATAATCTAACTAAAATTTTCGTGAGTCACATTCAACAAAATATATTAAGCGGTTTACACTCACGTGAAATTGTCAGGAACGGCCCGACATGTTTCGATCTCTTCATCAGGGACTGCTGCCCGTACAGCCTCGTTGTAACTTTGTCGCTTATAATATTTTAGGATAGGTACGCTTTAAAACAAAGACATGAATTCAATATTATGTCTACATCTTTGTTCTTATCTATCTATATCTATACTAGTACTAGTATACTAGTACTAGTACTAGTAATATTATAAATGCGAAAGTGTGTCTGTCTGTTACCTCTTCACGCTTAAACCGCTGAACCGATTTAGATGAAATTTCGTATGGAGATAGTTTGAGACACGGGAAAGGACATAGAATACTTTTCATCCCGAATAAATTTAATGTTCCCGTGGGATGAGCGGGTAACACCGCGGGGCACAGCTAGTACTATTATATAAAACTCTAGATTGGTATTGAAAATCAGTTTTCTACAAGGAAAATTATTTTAGGAAAAATCTTAGTAGCGTGATGCAGTATCGTCATTTGTTTTGTATGGGTGCGCGGCGTCATGCCAGTCTGGCGCCATCTGTTAGTCATAATGTAGTGTGCGTATATGTAACACACACACATCTCTTTATGTAGATGCTATATAAATGCATTGCATGTTAATTTGATATACAATAAACCTTATACTCAAGCAACGAACACATCTTTTACTCTCCACATCACATGGCGATCCTGCCAGTGCGGCCTTGTGCTGCACTGGCGGCGCGCTGCGCCACCAGTCAAGGACCATTAACTTAAAAAATAATATTAGTGATTAAAACAAAAACAGTTGGTGACGGTGAAACCAGTGAATAATTGAACTATGAAATTCGGTAACCGGAACTTTTCTTCTTTGTGTGTTTTAATACATATATAATATATATATATCTAAATCTGGACTACGAAAAAAGACTTCAAAATAATTATTGAAAACAGCAGAACTTTGTGAAAACGTGAAAATGTATAAAAACAAAATGTGTCCCGGAAAGAAAAAACATTACAGCACAGTGCAAAAACTCGAATTTTAATAAAATCTATAATAAAATTAACTAAAGTATCTATATATCGGAATCGGTGATGGAGTGATGGTTGCTGCAGGGAGTTGTTCGTGTCGTGAGGATGGGCAGCATCATCAGGACATGTTTGGAGTAAAGTAGGACGTCGAAAAATAATAGAAACGTAATTATGCTGAAGAAATTATCATCTTTTTTTTAATTACTGACAATAATAATTTACTTATCGTGTAGTATAAAATAATTTTGTATTAATAATAATGGACACGGTTCTATTATCCAAGTGAACTTGTAAGCTAATAATTATGACAAAATTGATGACGAAGCATTTGATGGTTTTTGAAATAATAATTGTGTAATAAAAAGCTAAGCCATTCATTTTAACAAATTAATATTATAAATCATGCAATCTATTTATATCATTTCTTCGTAACTCACACGCTAATAAGGTACGCGACAAATTCAATAGTCATCATAAAAGGAAAGGTATGCAATCGTTTGTTATTTCATATCAAGTTACTGATTCAATGTGAAGCTTTATGCACTGTTTTAGATTATTCAAATTTACATCGTACAAAATACAAAATACAACAAAATACAAAATTATTTATTGTTTGAATGTGAGTGGTTATAAACGGTGGTAGGGTTAGTGTTTGGTACATCACAATCAGCCAGAATTTGGCGCACAATATTTTGTCTTTAAATATGCATGTCACTAAAACCTATGAAGAGTATGTATTTAATAATGTCAGATTAAAAATAAGTTCTGAGGAGAATAAAAGTAGTTAGATAATAAATTAATGTCATGCATATAGAAAAGTGGTAAACAGCAAATTACAATACTTAATAAATCATTTTTGAATGTCAATGTAAAAAAAAACTCATAATAATAAAATAAAACAAATATTGATTAGGTATTGGTGGTCATAAAATGTTCATTAACAGAGTAGTACATTCTTTGTAGGCACCACTTAAACAATTTGGGTTTGAAACCTTGGCAATCCAAGGATTTCAAGTCATTTGGCAAACTATTAAAGATTTTGACAGACATGAAAAGAATACTTTTTCAAAATGAGCAGAGCTATGACATGGATAACAGATATTAAGCCCATGGTGCTTAGAAGTTGACCTATCATTAGATTTCATTATATTGTACTGACTAATACGAGCCTTCACAAAGAGACACATTTCATAAATGTACAGTGTGAGTAACGGAAGAATTTTCAATTTTTGGAACAACGGTCTGCATGAATCCGTCGTTTTGGCACTACAGATCGCTCTCACGCATTTTTTTTGAAGTAGAAATGCTTGTTGGGCCTGTGAGGAATTTCCCCATAAAATAAGACCGTAACAAAGGTTAGACATAATGTGGCCGTGAAAGGCTAAAAGAGCGGATTCTTGGGACACCACCTGTGATATCCTGCGCAAAGCAAACACAAATCTGTTCAGCTTGCCGACCAGGTACTCAATATGCGCTCGCCAGTTACCATGGCAATCCAGCATCACTCCAAGAAATTTTATGGTTTGAACACTTTCAATGGCTTGTTGGTTATGTTCAATTACCAGATTTTTGGCGTTATTTTGGGGAGCGTAGAATTCCATATATTTGGTTTTACTAATGTTGGCTTTCAGTTTATTTCTCATCAACCAGGTGTTGATATTATTAAACACTAAATTTGCCTCTGATTGGTAAGTTGCAGGGTTATTACCGGGAACAATCACGGAGCAATCGTCAGCGAAAAGAAGTACCTTGTTGTGCGTGATATTGGGGAGGTCGTTAATGTAAACTAAAAATAGCAACGGTCCAAGTATGCTCCCCTGTGGTACCCCCATGCTCACATTAGATTGGTCGGAACGCATTTTTAATAAAGATTTCGTCTTCGCACAGTAAGATATAATTTCCGTTCTTTGTTTCCTATCAGATAGGTACGTCCTTAGCCATTCATGGCAGTTCCCTCGTATGCCGTAGTGGTACAGTTTGCTTAAGAGTATGGCATGTGAGACGCAATCAAAGGCCTTGGACATATCCATGAATATCGTTGTTACAGGTGTCCTGTTGTCTCTAAATATCGTGAGATCTTTGATTAGCTCATAGATAGCCAGAGTGGTAGATTTTTGTTTACGAAATCCAAATTGGTTAGTATTTAAAATTTCATATCTGTCAAGGAAGCGAAGCAATCGTATGTATAATACCTTTTCGTAAATTTTAGACAATATTGGTATAATGGCAATGGGTCTGTAATTGTCACAAATTTCCTTATCACCTTTTTTAAATAAAGGCTTAATTATACTAACTTTTAGACGATCTGGGAAAACGCCCTCGAGCATCGATAAATTTATGACGTGACTCAGAGGTCCTGCAAGTGCAGAGATATTCTCCTTTATTATTGATGTGGTCAGGTCGTCATAGCCTGCTGATTTTGTATTTCTAAGGGTTTTGACGACTTTGACTATTTCAACAAAATCAGTCGGATTTAAGTATATAGAGGAATAATTAGAACTACCTAATGTTTTTAACAACTCCGGGTTATGATCGGAGATACAGTCAGTAGGATCTACAGGTCGTGTAAAGATGTTATTAAAAATATTGGCAATATCTTCCCCCTTCGTGATGACATTTCCATTTATATTAATTCGGCCAATAGCTTGTTTTTGAAAAGATTTGCCAGTATTTTCATTGATGATGTTCCAAGTAGCAGTCACTACGTTATCTGAATTGATTATTATTTAGTATTTGTGATTTTGCGGGCTCCTCTCAAACAGTTTTTCAATAACCTAGAATATGTATTATATTTTTGTTTTAGATATATTCTAGTGCTCTTATTTCTTTCACGAGTATACCCAAGTAGCACAACTGGGTCTAAATAGCTCGTATATCATATCTAATTAGATGCTTAAGTGAAATTTACCACCATGACTAAGTGCTATATAGGTGGCAAGAACCCTTATGCCACCAGTATAGAACCAAAAGGAGAAAAATTGCAGCCTATTTTTGGTGCTAAATAGAATCCATAAGAGATCTCACAATTACCTTAAGTGGTAATTAGAACTATGGGTGAAAGTTATGCGCAGTGAACGAATGAAAACTTTTCAGTTCGGTCAATGAGTGATAAATGAGTCGCCAAAATTATCTTTGAGTGGCGAGGCAACTGTCAAATTGTGTTTTATTAAAAGTAATACGTGATCTGCCATATTCATTTTGGATTTATATATCTGTTTGATTGTGATCAAAACTTTACGTTATACAAGCATTGAAATAAGCACGAAATTCTTGCGATTTTTTTTTTACAGTGAAACTATAGTATGTTTTCTTTGTAAATTTCGACGCGCCCTTCATTTGATCAGGAATATTAGAAAAGAGAGTGCTAAATTAAATAAGAAATAGATACTGATAAGAAATAAAACTGTTAAAAACCTGACCTAATGATTGTAGGTTACGTACAATGTTAAAATAACATCGTGACAACTATCAAAAGTCTGTGATTATGCGTGAGTGTGATAAAATTCTGGTTAAAATAATCAATTTTCATAGGCTTCCATTTGTAAACATGGCGAAACAAAAAAGATCCTACAGTGTTTATTTTCACTTATTTGTTCCTTATTTGGAACTATCAAGTCTAATAATCACTTATTTGTATCTTGCGAGTGGCAAAGCAGTGAATGATATTACCAATAGTAATTATTTGCTCTTTTGTAGACTATTAAACAAGCAAGACTATTAAATATATTTTGACAAGGCGCAAATAGGAACTATAATAGAACTTTTAGTTCGTTAGTGGTTTGAAATAAGTGAAAATAACTGCTTTTGGTTCCAAGAACCTCCTACTGAGACCTATTTATGCGTTGGAGTGGCAATAAGGTACTTCTTAGGCCTTAAAGTTGCAATATTTTTTGGTTCCAAAAGAGCCGTAAAATTATCCCTTTAGCCACTATTGGTGATATAATTCGCTATTGTACTAGTCATTTGGAACTTTTAGTTCCAAATAAGGGTATGTTCCCACTTATGTGTAAAAGTTGCTTATAAGTGATTTTAAGGCCTTATATAGCACTATTGCTTCTTATTGAGTGACAATTTGAACCTGCATGCAACTTTAAGTAGCAACATCGACTTTATCCCACCATAAGTAATAAAGTAGAAACAAAAAACGCTCCTATGCAACTACAAGTGATAGGATGAACTCATATACAGTTTTGAGTTGTGTTTAAAGCTATAAGTTGTATCAAACACTGTTAAACCACTCATTTAGAACTTTAAGCTATAAGATAAGCTGCAAAATTCACTAATTTGCTGCTTGGGTATTGCAGGAATAATCGTCTTTTAGCTTTAGAAGATACTCTTATGCCTCGTGTAATCCATCTTAGCTTTTTATTAGCCTGTATTCTTACTCTATTGATAGGAAAACATAATTTAAAAAATACTTGCAAGTAATCATGTAGTGTGTTAAATGCTTCATTTGCATTGTTACATGAAAGCACATCGTTGAATGACAAGCTGGCTAACGCTTCCTGATATTTTTTGCGGTAATAAGTTGATTTTTATGAACAGATTATTTTACGATTTTACGCAAGTTTTTTTTCTAGGTTTAGATGCTTTTACATTTACTCTATAGATGTGTGTCGTCTTTTGGCCATCTTAGGTCATACATAAGTAATTTAGGGATTAAAGAAATTATTAGGAATTGTAGTATGAAAAATGCGTTATTTTTGGATATGACAACATTTTATACACGGACGTGACTAAAATAATGAGAGATAGCGAAGTGATATTAAACGAGTGAGAGATTATTAAAATAATAAAAATGTACGAGATTTATTAATATAATAAAAGTAAATAAATAAAAATATAATGATAAACAAGGAATTTGTCAGTTACAACAATAGTATTAGAATGAATAAGTAAGCTTCGATAAAGTTTTAGTGTTGGATTTTATTGGTTTGAAGTTTTCGTAAATGATGAAGTATGAAACGTTTTAGAAAGGAAAATGTTTAGTACTTAGAAAACAGGTAGTTTAAATACGAATAGGTAAATTGATTTAGGAAAAGGATATAAGATGTTCGAAAGTGTTTTTAACAATTAGCCTGATCAACTAAGAGTTATTGATATTTTTAAATGCTGAGGTTTTCATGAGGTGCGAGTTCTTTGTAAGGCAATATGAATGTTTTTTTTTAAAGAGAAGGTTATGGAGAATTTATAAGATAATATGATGCATGCCAATCGTTATCATCGGCGACCCGAGAGGCGCAGTTGAGCGAGTAGGTATATCTATGACTGTATGTTTAGCAAGGTACACCAGGATACAGGGCAGGCACGGAATCCTTGCCTTCGGATCATGATTTGATCGAGTATCGATTGTGACGAATCTTGGACACATGGAGTGATATTGTATATGGACGTGTTAAAAGAAATGCCTGATGTGAATAAATAAATGATATGAAGTATGTGTGCGCGCACTTAAATAAAAAATCCTTGTATCCTGAACAATTAAATAAATATTATAAAGCCGGCCGCAACATACATAATGTGCTGTGTACCTTGGTAGTAGTGTTGCCAAAGTTGCACGCTAAGTATAATTAATAAATGAGGAATAAATAAGTAATGACGTTAAATAAAATGAGAAAATAATAACAGCTGTGACAAATACTTAAGTATGAAGTTAATTTTAGAAAAACGACAAATATATAGGTACCTATAAATCCTATGAATCCTATGATAGATGAAAGTACGTACGAATTTAATCGAATAATGACATTGCTAGCATAAAATATACTGAAGTGAAGAACCAATGACGTAGAAAACAATTGTTAAAGAAATGTTAGTCTTAAAGTAACATTTAGAATAGAACCTAAGGCTAGGTTATTACGTCATCATAGTGGGCGTAATGTAGGTTTAATGTTTCCTGCATGTAATTCGAGTTTAAAAATTTGTAAAAGTTTTCTTTAGTATATAATATAGTATAGTGATTGATATATAATTGAAATATTTAGCTCGCTGACTGTACCATGTAAGATTATACAAATATATTGGTTTTGTGAACATTTTGTGGAACATCGTCATATTAAAATTACTTAGGATAGGAAAAAATTAAAAATATCAGACACGTTTTTCAATATTTTTTTTAGTATTTTTCTTTTCAAAAGCTGTTTAAATTGTATTCAATAATTTTCTTCTTTTATCAATTGTTTAAGAGTAACGGAAAAAGCGAGAGTAGTTAATAGAATAGTTTATAGAAAAAAAAATGTATTCAACATAAATATTCTCATTATAGAGAAATTTAATAACAATAAAAGTATCACAGTGCTATGTTGTTGTAACTAACGTAACAGAAACAGAACATTAATTAATTACCTATCATTTTAAAATGAGAAATAATAAATCCGGCCGCAATTTTATTTTTTGGCCACTTGGTCGAACTTCTCTTTTAATAACTAAGCATCGGGAATATGAGATAGCCTCTAATAAACTCATTCATCTTCTTTACAACGCCAACTAAAAATGTTAAAGAAAGCATCAAGTCATAATCAACAATTATTATTACTTGTCCTCCTGATTTATACATTGCCATCTAATTTACTAACTCAGCCACGAAATTTGTAACTCATCATCATTTTTCGTTTTACAGCTTCAATACAAGCTCCTCAAAAATTATATATTCGAGCTTCAATAGACAGCATCATATACTATAACTTAACATCTAAAATAATACTTCATATTCTTTTATCATGAAAATAGCCACTGTAGGAACGATTTGGCGCGAGTGCGCGACATGACAGCCACCGGCCATTTGCACCAATCAGAGAGCGCCATTCGATTCTTGTACCGTGTTTATTGTCATTCGTTCGTTCATATTGCAATAGGTTCATCTGCGTTCTCTCTAATCTAGTTCTAAGGCAGGTCCGACTTGGCTTAGGTTAGGTACGACGACGAGCGAAGCGAGGAGGAGTGTTAGGTTTAACTGCGACCCTAAAAAAAAAAAAAAATTACATATTTCATAACGGTACGTAACCCATTAATCTAGTTCTAAGGCGGGTCCGACTTGGCTTAGGTTAGGTACGACGACGAGCGAAGCGAGGAGGAGTGTTAGGTTGAACTGCGACCCTAACCTAAAATGAGATTTAAGTATTTTGTTTTGTTCTCTCCTCAATAGTTCATATGTAATAATAGTGGCTTTAATATACTATTTGATGACAATTTTAGGTAAATTTTACGATCGATTAATGTAGGATGACTTACATTTTAAACATACTAAGTTATAAAATTAGAAGCTAATAGAGTTACTATTTTGGTGCCATATAATAATATTTTAGAAGTTTGCTATTTGAATGCATGTCTCAAATTTAGATGCTAAAAAATAATCACCATGCTAAGTTACAATTACAGTGGCTTACAAAGAAGATAACTAGTGGCTGAGATATTATTATTCAGACGCGCGTTGGTTGTGGCTGACTTAGTAATTTAGAAGGTAACTTATATTTTCTGAAGCGAATAATGCTATTAAAAAGAAGCTTGTTTAATTAGTACCCTTTTAAAATTACCAGAGAGTACTATGTATTAATTACTTGGTGAGCATTTATTTTAACGTTTGTATGTTATTATGAGGATCGTGTATTTTATTGCGTTTCTTTTTTCCTTGATATTGTAACCTGTTAAAAAAATCAACATTTTGCCATTTTGCAACTCATATTACTTGTTTTTAAAATTTCAGTTCACTTATTAAAAAAAATTGATCAACTACACAGTTAATCTATTTTTTTTCTTCAAGATGGGAGGTGTAGTGTGCGTATATGTAACACACACACATCTCTTTATGTAGATGCTATATAAATGCATTACATGCTAATTTGATATACAATAAACCTTATACTCAAGCAACGAACACATCTTTTACTCTCCACATCACAATAATTTCCTCGCATCACACCGAAACGGCTGGACAAATTTTAACCAATTTTAGTACAGGGATACTTTTGTTCTAGATATCCAAAGATGGTTATAGGATACTTTTTACCCGTCTGCGGTAAAGGAAAAAAAATACGCGGACAAAGTCGCGTGGCCTCCTAGTTTAGAATAAATAAATACGTCTAGAAACCTAGTCGACGCTTGAAAGTGAAGCCAGTTTTGGTTAGCTACGCCCTGTCACGGGCTAAGTTTCATCCGTGAGCGCATCTGTCACAACGTCAATGTCACAAGCAACACGTCTCTATGATTGGTTCGTAGACACGCACACATACAACCAAAAGCGGCTTCATCTCTCGCAAATCTGTTGTATGAAGACTCTCGTTCTGGGGCGTATTTATTCTAAAGCATTATATATTTACCTAACGTTACGATGTTTGTTGGTCTGATTTGTTGATTAATTAGAATTTTATATTCAACTAGCTTTTGCCGGCGACTACGTCCGCGTGGAGCTTGGAAGTATGGAAGCAACCTCTTACAACACGATAGATATCCATATCCACCTAATCACCTAAAAATTAATAAAATGGATTATTAAAAGCGCCTAAGCAATTGTAAGAGCAATTGTGATTTTGGTCTAATCATTACATTTTCTAAAGGGTCATCAATGTCGTCATGAATTACTTACTCACTTTTCAATCTTTTTAGGGATAATTTCCAGGATGAAAAGTATCCTATGTCCTTCCACGGGACTGAAACTATCTATATACCAAATTTCATCTAAATCGGTTCAGCGGTTTAAGCGTGAAGAGGTAACAGACAGACAGACAGACAGACACACTGTCGCATTTATAATATTAGTATGGATATAGTTGTAGTAATAGTATATAGTATATTTAGTAATAGTATAGTATAGTATATAGTATAGTATAATAGTATATAGTATTATTAAAAGCGCCTAAGCAATTGTAAGAGCAATTGTGATTTTGGTCTAATCATTACATTTTCTACAGGGTCATCAATGTCATCATGAATTACTTACTCACTTTTCAATCTTTTTAGGGATAATTTCCAGGATGAAAACTATCCTATGTCCTTCCTCGGATCTTAAACTATCTCCATGCCAAATCTCATCAAAATCGATTCAGCGGTTTAAGCGTGAAGAGGTAACAGACAGACAGACAGACAGACACACTTTCGCATTTATAATATACTAGCTGTGCCCCGCGGTGTTACCCGCTCATCCCACGGGAACACTAAATTTATTCGGGATGAAAAGTATCCTATGTCCTTCCCCAGGACTGAAACTATCTATATACCAAATTTCATCTAAATCGGTTCAGCGGTTTAAGCGTGAAGAGGTAACAGACAGACAGACAAACAGACAGACAGACAGACAGACACACTTTCGCATTTATAATATTAGTATGGATTAGTATTAGTATTAGTATTTGTAGTAGTATTAATATTAGTATTAGTATTTATTTATAGTATTTATAATATTAGTATGGATATTTTTTTCACATTACCTACTCTCAAACTGCCAGTCAACCAAAATAACCATAACGCGTTAATAAATTAATAATGACGTAACAGGCTGTGCAACATTTATAGTAACATACGTCATATCGGTCTTGAGCGAGCCAAAACGAAATTCCATAACGTAGTGTCATAGTGACGGAGCATAATGTAACATTTATATTAACATGCGTCGTTTCGGTCCTAAGCGGGTCCTCGTGTAATTGACGTGAGACGTAGAAACATATTGGGGACCGACGTTTGATGTATTATTCGTAATCGTAGTCAGGGGATGGTTATTGGATCGACCCTTATATTAATAAAGAAATAGATTGAATCGCAAAGGGTGAAATGGAAGCGTAAGTCGTAAATTCTAAAACATCAATAGGCAAAAAGGTTACGGTATTTTTTCGTAAATTGTCTTAGCGTAATTTGTACTGAGATTTTGTATTATAAAATAAATAAATCTTATCTAATCTAATCATGTTTCGAATCGGTTTGCGATTCATCGGCAAGAGAGCCGATCAGAGCGATTTTCGACTTCTATGACGTAAGTAGCTCGTTTCGTATCATGGGAGTTTTCTATGTAATATAATTATGTTACATAACCCTTAAAAAATAACAAATCCTAAAAACTGCGTGCTAAAAATCTATGTTACAAATTACACTCAAAAAAGCTTAAACTAAAATTTATGAGCAGCCTGACTCGACCCGGATTACTGGAAAAGAAAATCAGTAACGACTCCTTTAAACATTAGGGAAGCGGTCCTAAAGGAAAATACTATTATTTTGCGATCGAGGCTTTCATTGTTGTCGCGTGATTACAGTTTCATTGAGTACTTTATTTTATAGAGGACTACGTTTTTCGAGGCGTGTGGTATTTTGTTCTAGTTTACTTTTCATACAATTTATGCTGTGGGCTTACTCGTACAAATGCGTTTTTTTTTAACAATTTAATAAACATATGAAATACGAAAGCAGCCTACGCCATGGTCAAGCACGTAACAGATGGACTGCGGGTTTCCTTTAAAGTACGAGATTCGATGAAGTCTGTGTCACACCACACCATGTCATAAGTACTGTTTTAATACACTGGAGAACCAATCACATTCCTCAAATTCTTCTCGTCTTTTTTGTTTCACAAAGACCTCTCATTTTGTCCGCTCCCCTGGCAGCTTAAGGCTGCGTCTCCACTGGATCCGTGCGGAATCGACCAATCACGAAAGTGAAGCGGAGATGAGATACAGATTTCAACTCAGGTGATTGGCATACCTGTGCAAACTCGGGGCACGTTCTAGGGATAGGGTATCGATAAAAAAGATGTCGATATAATTAAATTAATATAATATGTGTGCTATTGAACATTCTCGATTACTATAAAGAGGTTCGATGTCATATCTGATCTGATATCGAGCCTCTTAAATTAAGATAATAAAAGTATGAGGATGTCATATCAATCAAAATGACAATTTACGCATATTATGAAAATTATTATAAAATAAACATGTAAATGCACGTTTTAATATGTTTATTTTTTTATTTGAAAATGTGTAGAAATAAGTAATGTTTATTTATGTCGATGACATTTAGATGTTGACAGTAACATCGATATATTTTTTTGTCGATAAAATAATTTACTACGTCACGTATAGGTGCCCCGAGTTATCCCAGGTATTGGTCTATTCCGCAGGTCTCCGCTCCGCAGTGGAACAACTAGAACTTCTAGTATATGGAATAATAATAACACCTAATTTCGAACTTTACTCTCTCATTATTGCCATTATTTAAATTACTTTGACAATTTTTCTCATTTCAATATTCGTAAGTAAGTAAGTAAACACTTTATTGTACACAAAAACAGTTAAAAATACATCTATTACAAATAACATATAGGTACAAAGGCGAACTTATCCCTATAAACTAAATAGTAGTAAATTGACCTCACTAATTCAATTTCTAATTCTAATGTTTATATAGACACGAAAAATAAAAAATAAAATTATGCTTTGAGCGGGATTTGAACTCACGTCCCCACGGTTTTCCAGGCCTTTCCAGAAGGATGCATTACCAATTATGCTCAAAGCCACCACTCAAAGCATCGATTTTTTCAAGTAGTAGCTTCATTTCTACATGCCTTAGGGTGGCATTGTAGCGCCATCTACCGTTAAGGAGGTGGGTTCCAATCCCGCGAAAGCATTAAAAAAATCGCTTCTGTATAAAATTAAGTTTACGCTAGCTGCTTTCATAAAAATGGAATAAATTTCTAATGCTATTTTCTAGATGTTGCAGTTTTGTTAAACATTGCTGGCAATGTTATTACTGCTATCTCTATTATGCAAACATCACGTGGATCCATTGTTATACTATAGCAGGACGACTAATAAAAAAAAATACTTTTATAATTACTTTAATTTAACGATTCTGTCAAGCCACATTTGACATCACAGCGAACTCAAAACGTTTTCCAAGCCTGCCTTTTTAGGCCAAATCGTACACGTAGATCAAAACTTCAGCACTTAGGTCGTTAACTTTTATAATGGAAGTTACGACAAATTCTGGTGTATTTTTTTAAGTAAGGCCATTTTAGGATCCCTTAATCAAATACCTAGCTACCGTATTTTTCAGCTCCAACGAAAAAGAACAGTGCTATAAAGTGTAATGCTTGGTTAGATAGACATCTCTCGATGGGTCATCATAATCATAAATAAAATGATTCTGATTCTGATTCCGATTCCGATTCTGATTCTGATTCTGATACATATTCTGATTCTGACTCTGATGCATATTCTGATTTTGATTCTGACTTTGATTCTGATTCTGATTCTGATTCTGATTTATGCTTCATGATTATAATATGTCATAAGGGACAAACGAGCAAGCGGATCGCCTGATGGAAAGCGATTACTGTCGCCCATAAACCATATGATTCTGATTCTGATTGTAATTCTGATTCTGATTCTGATTTTCATTCTGATTCTTATTCTGATTTTATGTCATAAGGCGCAAACGAGCAAAAGGATCGCCTGATGTAAAGCGATTACCTTCGCCCATATATGATTCTGATTCTGATGCTGATTCTAATACTGATTCATATTTCTAAAACTAATGGACTAGATACTTTTTATTCGATTCTGAGCTCTATTTCTAACGATGATCTGAAGTTATCAAGAGTCTTGGACAGATTTTACGTGTCGCTTAACAAGACGCCGGAATATCCAATAGATATTCCGGTCCAACGTGAAAACCGTGTTGCTGTACGGATGTGAGACGTGGAAGGTCACTAAAGACATCACGCACCGGTTCCAGGTCTTCATCAACCGCTGTCTTCGCCGAATTCTCGGTGTATACTGGCCCGAGAAAATCTCCAACGTAGACCTGTGGGAACGCTGTGGTGAGACTCCGATCGACCAGCAAATCAAACGCCGCAAGTGGAACTGGATCGGCCACACGCTCCGAAGGGACCCTGATCACATTCCAAGGCAAGCCCTAGACTGGAATCCCCAAGGAAAGCGGAAACGTGGTCGCCCTAAACAGTCCTGGCGGCGGACGATCACTGCAGAAGCGAAGGCGATAGGAATGACCTGGAGCGAAGTGAAGCGCGAAGCCCAAGACCGTTCGGGATGGCGACGTACTGTGGACGCCCTCTGCCCCATCCAGGGGACATAGGACATTAAGTCAAGTAAGTCAAGTAACAAGACGCCATTTTGTTGCACATCGTGTCTACTCTCAAGCTTTAAATTAAAAAAAGATTTATGAAGTCTGAACTTAATTTGATTGACATTTGAGACATCTCAAGATACGCAGTCAATTAACTTTAGTATGAAGAGAACGTTACGATTGCAAATAAACGTTTCAAATTATGAAATACTTATTTATTTCATGACCTATTTTGAAGCGACCTTTTTAAGAATGTTGTATTATTTCTTTTGTAATATATTAAGGTGCTTCATATGCCTGTCATTTGTAATTTGTTTTTTTTTTTCAATTTTCGCTTTAATATAAAAATTATATAAAGTTATAAAATGTACTTTACATTCATGGGTTCCAACAGGATCACTGATCTCTTTCTTCAGTCATACGGAAACGATTGAAGAGAGTACATACCAAATTCAATAGAACATATACTGTTTGTAGGGTCAAAGTATGTATATTGTACTTATCCTGTACGATGGCATTACGGGGCCCACCTAGTGAGGGGCTAGTCACCACCCGCCAGAGGTACCAGTCACATTGATGGTTACGGCGGGTGACATTTCTCTTTTGCAATAGCCCAAATAAATAGTCCATCCAAACTCCATTTTAATAGCCCGGTTTTTTCGTTTTCATACCAATGCAATAGTACAATCACCTGCTGGGACCTGTTCATGGATGTATCATCTTATTGATATGATCAGGAACGGGTCCCAGCAGGGCTACAACCACAGCAAATTTCTCCAAGGGGCCTCTACGTGTTGGATCCATATCCCCACGCAAGCCTTCCAAAAGACCGGGACGTATGAGCCCGAGATTCTATGACGAGAAACAAATAATAATAATAATAAAATGAACTTTTTTCAGTTTTTCAAGGACAAAAACATATTAGACTTTGATCAGAAAACGTTTTAATTACTTATTTTGCATATAATAATAACGTTTATTCAAAACAAAACCTTATCGCTAATGTTCATCCTCTGCCAAACCACAAGGCGGTTTATTGGTAGTTGAGGCTCCATATATTTAACTATTAAGTACATACTTGCTAATTACACTACTCTTCTATACTTAAACTAAATTAGTTAACATACTTTTTTCTTCTTTTTTTTTACATTAACAGCAGCACAATATCAACGCACCCAACTGACCACCGGTGGACCCAATCACATTGTGATATGGTTCACAATGGTAAGCTAGCCGCGTTGGCGATGGCACAATTCAAAACCGGGTACAATATGTATAGTGATATAAGATATAGTTTATACTGGTTCATGAATCATGGTTTGCACGCCATCAGTTAAGATGGGAGTGTTTGTACGGAACCCTCGGTGTGCGAGTCAGACTCGCACTTGCCCGTTTATTTATGTGTGAAAATCAGTACCTACAAGCGTTATCAGCGGTTATTTCTGGAAGTTTCTTGAACACGGTAGCTAAATAAATATGCGATCAATGTAACGCTATACGCTCCTAAACGAAACACAATATCCCGCGGCAAGATTATTGCGCTCAGCAAATACATGTAGCGTATCCCTAATGCCAATATTGACAATCAACAATATGGCTGTTTTCTCGTTCCCATTGCGATTTTGCTTCAGTGGCTTACGGTTTTATTTAGGTTGAGATAATCCGTTTATCAGTAAGAGCCTACGTACTACGTAAGGTTTTCGAACGCTGCAATTTGAGTTATATAAGTAGGCATAGGACCTTCTGATAGCACGGTAGGACTTAAGAGAGCTATGGAGCCGATATTAATATGGAAAACATGGAAAAAGTAGCATAGTTAGTCGCACTTTATGATGGCGAAAAAAACAATTCCTACACAAATCAAGGGGGCAATTCGACTCTTTATGAAGGGAAGTTACCAGATGTGTATAAAGGTCTATAATGCAATTCCAGATGATATAAAATCCCTGCCTATAAATCGCAATGACCCTGTTTAAGTACATATGTAGTAACATTGATAATATGTTAAGAAACATGTTTGATCATAGAGTAAAAATGTCTAAAACAATCTGCATTTTTGAACCGACAAGGAGCCTTCTTAAAAAGTCGTCAATATAGTAGATCGTACAATATCTAGAAACCCTTATCAGCGACCTTTACAATTTTATTTAACGTTCAAACATTTTCTTAATGGTTTACGATCTCTGCAAACATAAACCACTTTGTACAGAGACCTTTTATAACTTTCGTGAACAATAGCCAGACAGGTGTCGCAAACCTTTTGACCTAACTGTAACGAAAGCTATGCAACTTGAGAATTTTAGATTAGTCACGGTACATCAATCTTGGCCTCGCGTTTGGAATAAAGGGATGAAGCAAAAACTGATGTTACATTAACTGATAACTGAACAATGTTTCATGTAACGAAAATTTTATTGAGAAACTTTTTATACAAAAATCCATTAAAATATACACTGTAGCGAGTACATGGAAATGCAATTATTAAATGAAATTTGTTTATTTAGTTTTTAATGTTTTTCTGACGGTCCCATGGGTATATATGTATATTTATTATAAGTTGTATAGCTAGATTTTTACTGATAGTGACATATACTAATACTTCTGTTATACATTTGGTATACATATGCATTGTATATCACATATGCATATTGTTTTAGTTTTTGTGTACAATAAAGTATTTAAATCATAATCATAATCATCTTTATTCGTAAGAAAAGTTACATGTCGTTAAATTAAAATACATTATATATAATTCATTATTTCATACATACATACACACATATGCATATCGTTTGCAATATACACACATACATATTCATAATTGTTTGCTTGCAGACGTTACTGCTTTAATAAAAGTAATGCATCTGCATATTATTGAAAGCACGAGGACGCTGCGCACGAAATGACGTCACTGATACTAATATTATAAGGCATGTATTTAAATCGATATCTGTGTATTCCCTTTTTTCGATCAAAATATTTGAAAGTTTCACCAAAAATACTGAATTGCACACTAATTATGCACACTTAATAATGCGAATTCAATATACTATTTAAAGGTAAGTATTTGCAAAACTGTTTTACTGGATATAAAAAAAAAAACTAACCTAACCTAACCCGGCCGAGTCGGATCTTAGTATGCAGTGCGAGGATAATTAGTGTGCAAGTCAGTATTTTTGGTGAAACTTTCAAATATATCCGATGTACAAACCATATTTTTGGTGTGAATTCTGTTAAAAAGGTCATCTCGTTTTGTATGATGTTTAAGTTTTTTTTGTAGGACACGTTCAGTTAATCAATTGTTTTTTTGCACAGAATTAGTTTTTCTGGTATGCATTCAGTTAATTAGTGCAGTTACCTAGTGTACTGAAAAATTATACAGATGTGCATTTAAATATAGATCCCATATTATAACAATGGACCCACTTGGGCGGCGTGTATAGCGTGTCCGTGCGTAGCGTGCGCAGCAGTGGAGCTCCGGCCTTATACAATTTTACGCTTTTTCCTTGTTCGGATAGGAACTAATAAAACCTTAATCTGACCTTGAACGCGTGACCCTTAAATCAAGAAACTTCAGCTTCACTCAAACAATATCGAATCTATCGCCCCATTTCCAATCACCAGGGAACGTAAAATACTGTCAAGACAATTTTAAAGTATTATTTTTAATCTCTCGAGCCGCAGGTGATGGCACAGCCACAGATTAACTTCGATCCATATTGAAAATTGGGAAACTTTTGCAGATGTGGCACTGAATGAGCGAATAATACAATGGCTTTGGTAAAGGCTTGGTCTTGATTGCAAAGCGACATTTTTGCTGTCTTTTTCTTAAACTGCAGGCAACTACTGCGACCATAATATTCGCATCTCTCCTAAATGCATATTTATCTTATTTTGACATTTTGACATTTTGACATCTATACTATTATAAAATCCTAAATTTGTATTGAAAATAAATTTTCTATGGAGGGAGGTCATGATTTCAGGAAAAATCTCGATAGCGTGATGCAGCCGGATAGTTGTTTTGTATGGACACGCTTCGCCGTGCCAACCTGGCGCCATCTGTTTTCAAAAAAACCTTTGTCCTCTAATGTAGCCGAAACGGCTGGATAAAAAGTTACCAATTTTGGTACAGGAATAGCTGAACATCCAAAGATGGTTATAGGATACTTTTTATTATGATTAATATTTATCTCTGAAAACATAAATTCCATGAAATATTTTCCTTACAATGTGTAACCTTATAATGACAGCGTTTGTGATTTTGAATTTAGAACGACGCGACCCCCCGCGTGGCTCTTACGTGTACAAAAACTAATGGTACAGGAATAGCTGAACATCCAAAGATGGTTATAGGATACTTTTTATTATGATTAATATTTATCTCTGAAAACATAAATTCCATGAAATATTTTCCTTACAATGTGTAACCTTATAATGACAGCGTTTGTGATTTTGAATTTAGAACGACGCGACCCCCCGCGTGGCTCTTACGTGTACAAAAACTAAAAAGTATGAATTCGACATAATAAGTATGAACTCCGCGAGGCCCAACGGTATTAACAATAAGGTTAAGGTTGTATGAGGCGTTGAGTTACGGAAACCGTGTTAGTTAGATAGAAAAAAGATGGCGCTAATTATCGACCAACACAGGCGAAAATATGAGCGCAATGTTCGTTGTAAATTGTCTCATGCTCAAAAAAAAACATACATTTCTTTAAAAACACAATTTGAGACAATAGGAACTAATGCTCTTTTATTGAATATGCAATTATATTCTTCTGTAGTTTGTAAGTATTGACCATAAAAAAGCCCGGAGACGCAATAAAGAATGTTAATGAATAAAACAGATTTTTTTATGCTATTTTATCGAGTGTGATTGAAATAAAAGAATTTCGAATCAATTTAAGTAAATTAAATACATTTCTAAATATGTTTTACCAACCAACATTTAGAACATTAGGCGCAAATTTTGGTATTGTTTGTGTTTGGCCTAACTTACTAATAAGGTAGCGAAATGTATAATAATCGATAAATATACGATATATTTAGCCACAATTTTGCTTAAATCTATTCAAAATAATAAATATAAGTCATTCTTTATTTTTAACGGTGTGTTGAGATTTTGTTCTCAACGACCCAATTTTCCGCTAGATGGCGTTGTTACCTTGACAAAATCTCCATACTATCGGCTGCATCGCGCTGTTAAGATTTTTCCTGAGTTAATAACACCAGCTCCATACGATGATTTGCCTCTCTACTCTACACGTAGAGTCGAGAGAGTCGATGCACGTCGTTGCGTGCCTGTGACCACGATTCGGCACAAGCTAGGGTGTAGCTGTGATGGTTAACCTGGACTTCGAGAATTACTACCGAAGTTGTTGAATATTGATCGCATACAAATGTAAGCAGCAGTGTATCAGTTATTGAGAGTTGCTGCTCGAGCTCGACAATGTATGCATTTTGTATTAAAAACAACCATGATTCGAGACAAGACAAAATCATTAAATTTACAATGTAGAAAGGATTTCACCTAGCCGGGATTTGAACCCAGAACCACTAAGAAACTACTGCAATAATAACCGTGTCATCTCATGCATTTTCCTTTGCTTCCTTATTCATAATACCACGAATAACAAAACAGTGAGGCCATCACGTATCCGTTCAGTGGTGCTGTCGCCATTATTGACGTACGCGATTGAGTTAAGTTGACACCTGAATCTTATGGCGTTACTTAGGAAATTATTATGACAGGTCATATTATTAGTAACATTGTAGATGAAAATAATTTATTGTCATCTTAATAAATGTCGTTAATATATGTTCAGGTAGTACTATGAGCAAATTATTTTTCAAGGTGCTTTGAATAGTTTAAAACAATAAATATTAAAAATGATATCTATACTAATAAATTAATTTTCTATGGAGGGAGTTCATGATTTCAGGAAAAATATTGATAGCGTGATGCAGCTTGATACTTAGTTGTTTGTATGGACACGCGTCGCCGTGCCAACCTGGCGCCATCTGTTTTCATAAAATCCTTTGTCCTCTAATCACGCCGAAATGGCTGGACGGATTTTAACCATTTTTGGTACAGGGATAGCTGGACATCCGAAGATGGTTATAGGATAGTTTTTTTCCGTCTACGGTAAAGAAAAAATACGCGAATGAAGTCGTGTGCATCTCATAGCGTCATCCATCAGCGTCGTGAATTTGAATTTAGAAACACGCGTACCCCGCGGGTGGCGGCCTGCGCTACCCACCGGGGGACAATAGCTCTGAGGTTGGACGAGTCGCCGAGTTACCGACACCAGGGCAGTAGATGGCGTTAGTGGTACACGAAATGATCATTTTATGAAACAAAACTGAACACAATTTTGTTATTATTAATTTCGCGATGCAACAATGGGAACTACCACTCTATTATTGCATTTAAATTCATGTATTTACTCAGTAGTTTATAAATATTGACCCTCTATTCATAAACGTACTGAGACGCGGAGAAAATTTGATATGAATAAATAAGTTGTTTTTTACTTTCTTGAGAGACAATAATCAAAATAAAATTATTTAAAATCAATTTTATCCTTTGACGTATAAATATTTACGGAAAGTTAATGAAATATGATATGCGCATAAGTGCTACCAGTAGCGCCATCTGTGAGCCTTAAACAGTAGTTTTCCCCGAGGTGCCGTCCGCAGCAGAGTTTTCGCAATGGCGAAGTGAGTGGATTGGTCTGTAATTTGTGTATTGTTTTACTAGCTTTTACCCGCTGCGCTCGCGTTATAACATACGTTCACTATATTACTACGTCTACTACGCCCTCTTACACAAATTTGATGTTAATAAGTGATACATTCAAATGTTATTTCTATGTACAATTAATTTCTTTAATTTTAATACAGCTGATGCAAAGTTTAAGTTGACCGCTCGAGGGCCGTTCAGCGTCAGTATGTGTTTAGACAAAATATAAACTATCTCAAACAACGTTTGATTAAACTTTTAAGTATTTCTAAAGAGATGGTGACTAACAGCGACGGGAGGCCAATAAGAAAAAACAATATCGTACAACGGAAAAAAGAAAGCAAAGCTGATGAAACTTAAGCAGTACGAAGAGATGGTATCGAAAAAAACGGGGGGCTCGGGGGGCGGAGCCCCCCGCTCTAACAAAATACTAGATGCTAAAACTGAAAAATTCAAGTAGCTTTCATGAAAGGCTAAGTTACCTGTAGATATATGGTGATCAAGAAAAAACAAAACCCTAAAAGGCTAACAAGAAAGCAAGTCTCATCAAACTTTAAAGTAACCTGAAAAGATAGTGAACTAAAATGGCTTAGTGCAAGAAAGCAAGTCTGATCAAACTTTAAAGGATTCTAAATAGATGGTGACCAAACCAGACGGGAAGCACAAAGAAAAAACCTCGCACAACGGAAAGAAGAAAGGAAGACTGATAAAACTTTTAAGTAACACGAAGAGATAGCATTGAAAAAGACGGGGGGTTCGGGGGGGCAGAGCCGCTCGCTATTAAAAAACATTACATGCTAAAATTGAAAAATTAAAGTAAATCGGTTGAAACGCCTAAGTTACCTGTAGATATGTTGATCAAGAAGACACAAAACTTAAAAACGCTAACGAGAAAGCAATTCTGATCAACCTTTAAAGTAACTATAGTGGAAAGATAGTGAAAAAAATGGCATAGTGCTCGCATTAAATAGAAACAAAACCCTAAAACGGAATCAAGAAAGCAAGTCTGATCAAACTTTAAAGGATTCTAAATGGGGATGGTGACCAAACCATACGGGAGGCGCGAAGAAAAAACAATATAACAAACGGAAAGAAAAAAGCAAGACTGGTGTAACTTTCAAGTAATCTGAAGAGATAGATAACAAAAATGCAGTAGTGCTCACATTGAGAATACATAAACCTTAAAACGGTAACAGGAAAGCAATTCTGAACAAACGATTTCTAAGGAAATGATGACCAAAAAAGCGGAGGCACTAAGCAAGACAATACCTATACCACAACGGAAAGAAGAGAGCATGACTTTATTTAAGTAACCGATTGAGACAGTGCACAAAAATGTCGGCGGCCTCGCATTGTGAAAGCAAAACAAGAAAGTAGAAGTTGAATCTAAAATGAACAAGGAATCATGTCCGTGAAAGCATTCAAATATTCCAAAGATACAGTAAACAAAAAATATGGGGGGCTTGAGTTATGCCAAGCCAATGCCAAATGCCAAGTTATGCCAAGTGAACGTATTTTTTTTAACGCGTGCGAAGCCGCGGGCAAAAGCTAGTAATCTATACTATTATAAAATCCTAAATTTGTATTGAAAATAAATTTTCTATGGAGGGAGGTCATGATTTCAGGAAAAATCTCGATAGCGTGATGCAGCCGGATAGTTGTTTTGTATGGACACGCTTCGCCGTGCCAACCTGGCGCCATCTGTTTTCAAAAAAACCTTTGTCCTCTAATGTAGCCGAAACGGCTGGATAAAAAGTTACCAATTTTGGTACAGGAATAGCTGAACATCCAAAGATGGTTATAGGATACTTTTTATTATGATTAATATTTATCTCTGAAAACATAAATTCCATGAAATATTTTCCTTACAATGTGTAACCTTATAATGACAGCGTTTGTGATTTTGAATTTAGAACGACGCGACCCCCCGCGTGGCTCTTACGTGTACAAAAACTAATGGTACAGGAATAGCTGAACATCCAAAGATGGTTATAGGATACTTTTTATTATGATTAATATTTATCTCTGAAAACATAAATTCCATGAAATATTTTCCTTACAATGTGTAACCTTATAATGACAGCGTTTGTGATTTTGAATTTAGAACGACGCGACCCCCCGCGTGGCTCTTACGTGTACAAAAACTAAAAAGTATGAATTCGACATAATAAGTATGAACTCCGCGAGGCCCAACGGTATTAACAATAAGGTTAAGGTTGTATGAGGCGTTGAGTTACGGAAACCGTGTTAGTTAGATAGAAAAAAGATGGCGCTAATTATCGACCAACACAGGCGAAAATATGAGCGCAATGTTCGTTGTAAATTGTCTCATGCTCAAAAAAAAACATACATTTCTTTAAAAACACAATTTGAGACAATAGGAACTAATGCTCTTTTATTGAATATGCAATTATATTCTTCTGTAGTTTGTAAGTATTGACCATAAAAAAGCCCGGAGACGCAATAAAGAATGTTAATGAATAAAACAGATTTTTTTATGCTATTTTATCGAGTGTGATTGAAATAAAAGAATTTCGAATCAATTTAAGTAAATTAAATACATTTCTAAATATGTTTTACCAACCAACATTTAGAACATTAGGCGCAAATTTTGGTATTGTTTGTGTTTGGCCTAACTTACTAATAAGGTAGCGAAATGTATAATAATCGATAAATATACGATATATTTAGCCACAATTTTGCTTAAATCTATTCAAAATAATAAATATAAGTCATTCTTTATTTTTAACGGTGTGTTGAGATTTTGTTCTCAACGACCCAATTTTCCGCTAGATGGCGTTGTTACCTTGACAAAATCTCCATACTATCGGCTGCATCGCGCTGTTAAGATTTTTCCTGAGTTAATAACACCAGCTCCATACGATGATTTGCCTCTCTACTCTACACGTAGAGTCGAGAGAGTCGATGCACGTCGTTGCGTGCCTGTGACCACGATTCGGCACAAGCTAGGGTGTAGCTGTGATGGTTAACCTGGACTTCGAGAATTACTACCGAAGTTGTTGAATATTGATCGCATACAAATGTAAGCAGCAGTGTATCAGTTATTGAGAGTTGCTGCTCGAGCTCGACAATGTATGCATTTTGTATTAAAAACAACCATGATTCGAGACAAGACAAAATCATTAAATTTACAATGTAGAAAGGATTTCACCTAGCCGGGATTTGAACCCAGAACCACTAAGAAACTACTGCAATAATAACCGTGTCATCTCATGCATTTTCCTTTGCTTCCTTATTCATAATACCACGAATAACAAAACAGTGAGGCCATCACGTATCCGTTCAGTGGTGCTGTCGCCATTATTGACGTACGCGATTGAGTTAAGTTGACACCTGAATCTTATGGCGTTACTTAGGAAATTATTATGACAGGTCATATTATTAGTAACATTGTAGATGAAAATAATTTATTGTCATCTTAATAAATGTCGTTAATATATGTTCAGGTAGTACTATGAGCAAATTATTTTTCAAGGTGCTTTGAATAGTTTAAAACAATAAATATTAAAAATGATATCTATACTAATAAATTAATTTTCTATGGAGGGAGTTCATGATTTCAGGAAAAATATTGATAGCGTGATGCAGCTTGATACTTAGTTGTTTGTATGGACACGCGTCGCCGTGCCAACCTGGCGCCATCTGTTTTCATAAAATCCTTTGTCCTCTAATCACGCCGAAATGGCTGGACGGATTTTAACCATTTTTGGTACAGGGATAGCTGGACATCCGAAGATGGTTATAGGATAGTTTTTTTCCGTCTACGGTAAAGAAAAAATACGCGAATGAAGTCGTGTGCATCTCATAGCGTCATCCATCAGCGTCGTGAATTTGAATTTAGAAACACGCGTACCCCGCGGGTGGCGGCCTGCGCTACCCACCGGGGGACAATAGCTCTGAGGTTGGACGAGTCGCCGAGTTACCGACACCAGGGCAGTAGATGGCGTTAGTGGTACACGAAATGATCATTTTATGAAACAAAACTGAACACAATTTTGTTATTATTAATTTCGCGATGCAACAATGGGAACTACCACTCTATTATTGCATTTAAATTCATGTATTTACTCAGTAGTTTATAAATATTGACCCTCTATTCATAAACGTACTGAGACGCGGAGAAAATTTGATATGAATAAATAAGTTGTTTTTTACTTTCTTGAGAGACAATAATCAAAATAAAATTATTTAAAATCAATTTTATCCTTTGACGTATAAATATTTACGGAAAGTTAATGAAATATGATATGCGCATAAGTGCTACCAGTAGCGCCATCTGTGAGCCTTAAACAGTAGTTTTCCCCGAGGTGCCGTCCGCAGCAGAGTTTTCGCAATGGCGAAGTGAGTGGATTGGTCTGTAATTTGTGTATTGTTTTACTAGCTTTTACCCGCTGCGCTCGCGTTATAACATACGTTCACTATATTACTACGTCTACTACGCCCTCTTACACAAATTTGATGTTAATAAGTGATACATTCAAATGTTATTTCTATGTACAATTAATTTCTTTAATTTTAATACAGCTGATGCAAAGTTTAAGTTGACCGCTCGAGGGCCGTTCAGCGTCAGTATGTGTTTAGACAAAATATAAACTATCTCAAACAACGTTTGATTAAACTTTTAAGTATTTCTAAAGAGATGGTGACTAACAGCGACGGGAGGCCAATAAGAAAAAACAATATCGTACAACGGAAAAAAGAAAGCAAAGCTGATGAAACTTAAGCAGTACGAAGAGATGGTATCGAAAAAAACGGGGGGCTCGGGGGGCGGAGCCCCCCGCTCTAACAAAATACTAGATGCTAAAACTGAAAAATTCAAGTAGCTTTCATGAAAGGCTAAGTTACCTGTAGATATATGGTGATCAAGAAAAAACAAAACCCTAAAAGGCTAACAAGAAAGCAAGTCTCATCAAACTTTAAAGTAACCTGAAAAGATAGTGAACTAAAATGGCTTAGTGCAAGAAAGCAAGTCTGATCAAACTTTAAAGGATTCTAAATAGATGGTGACCAAACCAGACGGGAAGCACAAAGAAAAAACCTCGCACAACGGAAAGAAGAAAGGAAGACTGATAAAACTTTTAAGTAACACGAAGAGATAGCATTGAAAAAGACGGGGGGTTCGGGGGGGCAGAGCCGCTCGCTATTAAAAAACATTACATGCTAAAATTGAAAAATTAAAGTAAATCGGTTGAAACGCCTAAGTTACCTGTAGATATGTTGATCAAGAAGACACAAAACTTAAAAACGCTAACGAGAAAGCAATTCTGATCAACCTTTAAAGTAACTATAGTGGAAAGATAGTGAAAAAAATGGCATAGTGCTCGCATTAAATAGAAACAAAACCCTAAAACGGAATCAAGAAAGCAAGTCTGATCAAACTTTAAAGGATTCTAAATGGGGATGGTGACCAAACCATACGGGAGGCGCGAAGAAAAAACAATATAACAAACGGAAAGAAAAAAGCAAGACTGGTGTAACTTTCAAGTAATCTGAAGAGATAGATAACAAAAATGCAGTAGTGCTCACATTGAGAATACATAAACCTTAAAACGGTAACAGGAAAGCAATTCTGAACAAACGATTTCTAAGGAAATGATGACCAAAAAAGCGGAGGCACTAAGCAAGACAATACCTATACCACAACGGAAAGAAGAGAGCATGACTTTATTTAAGTAACCGATTGAGACAGTGCACAAAAATGTCGGCGGCCTCGCATTGTGAAAGCAAAACAAGAAAGTAGAAGTTGAATCTAAAATGAACAAGGAATCATGTCCGTGAAAGCATTCAAATATTCCAAAGATACAGTAAACAAAAAATATGGGGGGCTTGAGTTATGCCAAGCCAATGCCAAATGCCAAGTTATGCCAAGTGAACGTATTTTTTTTAACGCGTGCGAAGCCGCGGGCAAAAGCTAGTATTATATATAATATTGCTGATCTCATCAACTTGTGAATGTTGATGATATTTAAAAGGGGAGAGGATTATTTAACCGACCTGTAAGTATGTATGTTTGTTTATCCACGATTATCTCGCGTTTGGCTGAACCGATTTTGATGCAATTTTAAGAAAAGTATGCAGATGCTGATCAAATAGCAAGATTCGATGTAGGCCTTTCCGAGTATGTAAGAATATTTTTATTAAGTCCAAAATTGCTTCGGAAACAGCGATTGCTCTAAAAATTAGAGTCCAGCATAGAACCTCTATTTTTTCTACAGCCTTGGCTGACTCGTGATATCTACCTACCCATTATTGCGACAAAGTACCAAAATGACTGGCAACTTTTATCGACTATATAAACAGTAGGGTTGTTCGAATTACGTGGGTCATATGTAGGCAACTCATGCTCCGTCATTGCTTAAACAAAAAGACGTTTAGTGATAAGAAAAACGTGTCGCTTACGTCTTTTTGGACGACTGCTCCGCGCCCTGATGGCTCTCGTCGTTAGGGCGTTATCAGATAGGCTTATTTAGCTTAATGCTAATACATTATCTTTAAAGGCAGCGTTTTATACTGAACTGACTAGCGACTATAAAAAGAGGACGTTTTTGTACTTGGAAATATGTACCTATAGCTCACTTTATTTCACAACAGAAGACAATCAGTCAAAATTTTAAATGATCACATCATAATTATATTGGCAGTGACAGCTTAAGAATTGACATCCAGCACGGATCTTTAAAGTAAGGAAATAAATTAGAATGGAAATACGTTAGACTATACGTTAAGGCCACAGGAATATTTATGGAGAAGTCTCACTAGGTATCTGGAACCCCGCTAGTAAAAACACTAGCTCATACATGGGCGAAGCAGAGCTAGCCTTCCGCCGTCGTTCATAAAAGATCTTCAGTTTTCAAACGACACCTCGCGTAATCCCCGCCGGCGACCGCTACTTAGTTCGCGTTTTCTCTCTGTCATAGCCCGAATCGTTTTCTCCTCTCCTCCCGCCCTGAGTCAGACTGACTCGGTTCAGTCTATTCACGACTCAGTTCATGTGCCCAGTGCGCCCACGTCAACCTCCCCAAATTACACCTGTGGCGCGGAAATAATCCTTTTAGCGGGATATACTCCCACACAAAGTCCGACTAATGGTAGTTAAGGACTAACCAGTCCAAAAAAAAAATGCAGGCAGTTGTAGTTGGCGCGCACGTCGTGCCGCCATGCCTCACAGCCGATTTTACAGAAAAAACGAATAAAATAGCTACATTTTTTACTAATCAAAAGATAGGACCCTCTGTAGTCCTTAAATGTGTCGTTTTAGTGAGACTTATAAGTAAGTAAGTAAGTAAACGCTTTATTGTACACAAAAACAGTTAAAAAAATACATCTATTACAATTAACATATAGGTACAAAGGCGAACTTATCCCTATAAGGGATCTCTTCCAGTTAACCTTTTAACTTATCGCGTTCTTTAGTTAGTAAGCCAGTGTAGTTAGCCGGATTAGTTAGCCACCAAAGACGGTGTCACCGAGCATGGCACCATAAATCGTCTACTATAGACGCAAGAATATATAATTATCTCGTTCTCTAATGAGCCAACTCCCATTTTTTCTACTTATATACGCTAGATTTATTTCCAGAGAAATTTCTAACTTAATTCCTGCTTTCACACATTCGGCGGCAGCTGCAACGTCGTTAGTAATGTAGTAAAATGCAATTACCCCATCTGACATTGCCCCGCGCGCACATTGCATCCTATATGATGCAATGTGCGAACACTTTAAGGCTATATAGCCACGATATATGTTTTATTATCATTATTTGGACAGAATAATCAAAAATCTTACAATGATACTGTGGACGAAGCTACATAATGATGAATTTTCAATGAAAAATTTCAGTTTCGTAAAAGTAGACGCGTGCGCATATCTACAGCACACAAACAGTGTGTCATTTCTGAGGGGGCGTCTTATAGACGCGGAGCGGGGACGAATCAAAGACTCTTAGCTGAGTTAGAGTATAGATTATGTAGTAATGTAATTGGTGTCTTTTATCTGCAGTTATTGCGGAATCGACCAATCACGAAAGTGAAACGGAGCTGAGATACAGATTTCATTTCAGGTGATTGGTCGATTCAGCACGGCTCCGCTCTGCTCCTGTTCAGTGGAGACGCACCCTAAATCTGTATCTCAACTCCACTTCACATTTATTATTTATTTATTTAAACTTTATTGTAGTATTGTATTGTAGTAGTAAAAGTACGAATGGCGGACTTAATACCATAAGGCATTCTCTACCAGTCAATCATAGGGCCAAACAGAAACTAGCAGTTAGTGCAGGATCATAAAAAGCCGTGGCTAAAAACCTAAAACGAGACACAATTCAATAAGTTTGATATATATTGGGTAGTATCAACGATTGGACAAGAAGAATTTTGGTGCAGACCGGCAGAAAATGCTTAAACCTATAGTGATCTCAAAATAATGGTGACTTTACGACAGACGTCAGCAGACACCTGGGGACTCCAGCTTAGACTACTATCAATAACCAGACCTAGATTTTTCACTGTAGCTGCGAAAGGAACAGCAACATCATCAAAAATGATCGGTGTCAAGCAAACAAAATCTACGAGAGATAGCTGCCTACAGCTGCCGAGTATAATTGCTTGACACTTGGTAGGGTTCACTTTTGTCATTGGTCAATTCCGCAAGTCTCCGCTCCGCTCCACTTCAGGTCAGGAGAGGAGGAGTAAGGGTGCTTCAGGAGAAGCACCCTTACTGCCCGCCACGACTGGCTGGTCGCTGATCAGTTTGTGAATAAAAAATGTTTCCTCTTTTGATTTTCGCAAAAGAAGTCTGAAAACTATTATTTTACTAGCTTTTGCCCGCGACTACGTCCGCGTGGAACTTGGAAGTATGGAAGCAACCTCGTACAACACGATAGATATCCATATCCACCTAATCACCTTAATTAATAAAAGGGATTATTAAAAGCGCCTTAAGCAAATGTAAGAGCAATTGTGCTTTTGGTCTAATAGGTAATTACATTTCCTACAGCGTCATCAATGTCATCATGAATTACTTACTCACTTTTCAATCTTTTTAGGGATCATTTCCAGGATGAAAACTATCCTATGTCCTTCCTCGGATCTTAAACTATCTCCATGCCAAATTTCATCAAAATCGATTCAGCGGTTTAAGCGTGAAGAGGTAACAGACAGACAGACAGTATTAAGTATTAAGTATGGATGGATGGATTCCCTGCGTTCATCGATCTTGTCGATACGCCAATTTGGAATTGATTGATTAATTGGATTTAGCTCGTTATACTATATTATATAACACATCAAAGGGACATAGTAATTACCTCTAACTGCCTCTTAACCTAGACATTTGATGGCCCAAAGGATATAAGTTGTGTGTGTTTGAAGGCATAAGTTTTTTTTTCTCAAACATGCAATAAAACGTCGTCATTAACGTACGTTATAACAGGCTTCGAAGTTATCACGGTTTGGGCGGAACAACTCGGGAGAACTGTTAAGGAATCTCATACAAAGTTGAAGGACAAAGCCGGGAAGTTTTTTTTAAACATGTCGTCTGTTCATGAAGAGGCTAAACAGCTGACTTTTCTTTTATTTCGTTGCATATGTTTTAGCAAAGCACTATACATGCCTAGCCGTGAAAGAGGCTTGCCGGCTTCGTATCCGTCATACCTCCTCACCTGGCAAGCCCTTTTTTTCCCGGCGTCTGCAGTATTATTATTGCAGACATTTGCAAAGGAACTTCAAGGTTTCATTTCAAAATCATTCGTAAACATTCAGACATTTTACAGTTGGGTATAACTTTTAACGTCAGAATACTGTAAAGTTGTTGGAACAAAATGATTTGACAATAGTAAGAACACATTTATACCAATTTATTCCACACGTGACGGTAGGCGCTAACTGGGGAACAACTTGGCAGGCCGTGCTCTGCACCGGACACGACCCAAGTTAAATACGAGCAAGTTAAATTAAACAGTCAAAGGAAAGAGCTTGCCCCATCAACATCTAGTCTGCGAGGTCTCAGATTGGGTTCCAGGTCAAATCAGCACAACTGACACACGCGACTATTTCTCGCGCAAAATTGCCTGTCTGTTTCTGTGCGGTAATGTGAGGTAGCGATATTAAACCATTGATACAAAGATCAAAGTATTAAGAAAAATCTTAGTCTGAGAGAAATATTTATTTGCGTAACCTGGCGGAAGAGACCGAGAATCGAACCCGGTACCTCTGGATTACCGGTCCAGCGTGTTAACCTCTCCAGCGGGGCTAGTACAACTTGGCGCGACTTCCCTTGTCGCGCAACTTAGCGTCGCCTGTCTTTTTTACACAGTATTGACAGGAAAGTGACAGGTAGTACATATATGTCGCGCGATAAAGAGTCGCGTGTCAAAGTTGTGCTAGACGTGCTGCACCCAAAAGCCAGATAACCTTTCGAAATTTTCCTTAATATGCTTTATGTGTCGATCTTTGCATTGGTTTTTTGAAAGACTTTTCAGCTTGGCGGTAGAGGAGCGGTATGTCGCGCGATAAGAGTTGCAAAGCATAGTTGTGCTACAAGCAGAGAGGATTAAAATCTCGATGGCATAGGAGCAAGTGATACATCTGGGAAAAGTAGACGCACCTTTGCGTCAAAAAAGTGGACACGAAGCTCGAATGACATATAAATGAAATAATTTCAACGAAGCATAATCATATAAGCAATGTTCGTTATTTGAGTTCCTCAGACATCAAATGTCATACTCGTATCATAAAGTTTCTAACTTGTTAAACTCTTCGAAGCGTGATTATCTTCCCGACCCAATAATTTCTTACCCAAAGGTCTGGAAGAGATATTTTTAGCGATAAGACCGCCTCTTGTCTACCGTTATTTGAAAATTGTATTTGTTCTGTCTCCTTTTGTAAACTTTTATTGGTGTGCAATTGTGCATTTAAAAGTATTATTGTATTGTATTGTATTAGGGTTAGACTGGAAAATACATAGAACTTTTCTTCTACTTCATTATTTCCTGCCTACTTTAAAAAGCTGGCAAGACCGCGTTTTTGTTGAGCTTTTCAAGCCAACTTCTTAAGGCCATAAAAATAAAGTGAACACACACTCCATATAAAAAGCCGGTCAAGTGCGAGTCGGAATCGTACCGCGCACCAAGGGTACCGTACGAAATAAGAAAGCATTGCATATTGCTTTAACGAGAAAATAAACTGTGCTTAGCGACAAAGGGGTCCGTAATGTTTCATATAATGTCAGATAAACTAACATACACTTGATATACAATCGATTGATATAAAGTTGTTTTATATAATGTAACGTTTCATATAATGGTTTTTTCGTATATTTTGCTTTTCTCTAATTATCGATTGATATAATAGGCTAAATGACATAATTGACAATATGCATAATTATACTTTCGTATAACATATTTATCACATAAATTTGTTTAACATACATACTATTTAGAATAATAGCGTTTTCATATAAATACTGCCTTAAGGTGAAATAAGTAATATTAGAAATCGTAAGCCAAGTCGGACCTGCGCGGCTCGCTCGCTTCGCTCGCTCGTTAGGGTCGCAGTTCAACCTAACACTCCTCCTCGCTTCGCTCGTCGTCGTACCTAACCTAAGCCAAGTTGGACCTGCCTTATGGTGTAATAGGTAAATGTTAGGAATCATAAGCCAAGTCGAACCTGCGCGGCTCGCTCGCTACGCTCGCTCGTTAGGGTCGCAGTTCAACCTAACACTCCTCCTCGCTTCGCTCGTCGTCGTACCTAACCTAAGCCAAGTCGGACCTGCCTTAAGGTGATATAGGGGGTGACAGCCATATATATCTAGTGGGATCCACCTTTTTTGGTTATAGTAAAATCAACTTATATCTTCTGTAGTTTATAGCATTGACGAATTATATCAAGTAAGTCATTATGATAAATACGTTTTATACCAAGTAATAAATATAGTAAATGTACATTATACTAAAAGTAATTATACCTTTAAACCATTATATCCATTGTTACATTAGATCATTTGAAAATTATCTAAAACAATATTATACCATTCGTTACATTATACAAAGCAATGGTATATCAAACCAAAATAGATTAAGTGAAGTTATATGAAACGTCGGGCACCCCGACAAAGTTTACTTTACAGTTAGAAAACGGTTTTACCAAAGTACTACATTTTTATGATTTCATTACAATGTACAATTTTCAAATTTTCACCTATACAGTTTACCTACATGTAGTATAAACATTTAAATTTTCCTAGTTCTAGTCTAGTTCTAGTTCATCGAAAAATATCCTATAAATTTTTATTCCCTTTAGAGTGTAGAATAATACGTTTTTTTTGCGGCATAAACGACCGTGTCTCGTTTTATATTAAACTTAGAACATTGGCTTTTTGACAGCTTCAAAGGACTGTAGACCTGAATATATGGTTTTCATTTCAACTCGATACCTCCACGCGTTCCCGAGATAAAGGGTCTTGACAGACAGACGGACGGACGGACAACAAATGTCCTATAATGGTTCCGTTTTTTCCTTTTGAGGTACGGAACCCTAAAAACACAATTAGAAACACTTCCTATTTCGCAATGTGTCGGCACCCTTAGCGAACCAATTACACAGAATTACGTGGCAATCTTTAAATAAAGAAACTTGTTAGGATTAATGAATAGGCGTTTTCTTGCGACTGGATCGGACGGGTAAAGGGTACGTTGGGTACGGGTAATGGGAAAAAATAAACAATGGTATATAAATGTCATTAGAGCTTTTTTTATTGAAGACAGCCAAGCATCGATTGCACTTGATGGTAAGTGACATTGCGGCCTAAGATGGAGCATGCTTGCCTAGAAGATGCCTATAAAATTCCTGTACATTTTGCGAGTTGTTAAAGAAAAATCTTAATTACTTAACTATATAAAAATATATACCTACATAGAGATATGCAAAAATCGCATTTTTTTTTATTGGTATAGTGATTGAACGTTTTGTTGCCTTATCTTTTGAGTTTTTTTTCTGCGCGATCAATGTTGCATGTGCCTTCAGGTAGAACATTTTGAAAGGAAAGTAACATACGAACAGGTCCAGTTAAATAGAAGCTTGTATAAGAAAAAAATATAAAGGTACTCCAAAGAACACGATGAAAACGAATCTTTTCTGTAAAATTCGCGACCAAGATAGAAGCAGTCCGGGCAAGAAAAGCGCACAACAATAACGTTTATCCGACTTTATCCGGACGGAATCTGCGACTTTAATTTGGATTATTCCCATGGAAACTTCAATTTTCGGCACAAAAGTTACTCCATGCCCCCATAGCATTATGCAAATTCGTGTAGACACTGTCCTTCGAAGTTTAAAAAACGGCTAAGGGCAAATCGAGTAATCGTGATAGGTTCCGTTTGTTTGTACGGTGAAATCATAGATAAGCTAAAAAACTACTGACACTTTGTTTCAAATTGTCAATCTTTTTTAGCCGGTTTTATTAAATAAAATCAAATCATCACGTCAAAGTCGCTTCCTATCTGTCTGTCCCTATGTATGATTTGATCTTTAAAAACGGATTTTGATACGTTTTTTTTAATAGGTAGAGATATTCAAAAGGAAGGTTTATATGTATTACATGCATAATTTGTTAGTATTGCACCCGTGAGAAGCCGGGCGGGTCGCTAGTGGAGCATAAAAAATTAAATATAACCATTTTTTTATCAATGACATCCCGAATTTCTAATTAAAAAAAATCTAAAAAAGTGACCGCGTACAATCATACAGCACTATTATTACTATAATGTTGTGCGATGTAATTGCCGTGATTGAATTATCATGCATTTCTTTACGTCAACATAATTTATCGAATAGGATACAGCGAATTTCCCACGAAAAGGTTTCTCAATCGACGCTTGAATAAAAGGTCGGAAACTCGGTGGTATAAGTATTCAAAGTCTGTTGAATACGCGGGTTCTTATCAGATATATGTTCAGTTTTTGTTGGATAGTTATTAGGTTAGGTCAGTCAAACTTCCCATGATTTAAACTTGCACGATTTAACAGTGAAAATTGAAAACCATGGCGGGTCTTTACCTGATTAAATGGACCCTAAAACGATAGCGTGTCTGTCGTGATCCGGACAATACGCCCTGATTGCGTTCAATTATATCCAATATTTTCCAGTGTCATGTTTCAGATATAAATGTTATTAGATATCTATTATTAGGTACAAGGTTTTCATCAGTCGATTGTACAATTGTAAATTAAAAAGTTTGGCTAAGTTGGAGACTTCTTGGTTTTGAAAAATGACGAAATATTATTTACTCTATAAGCTGAAGACCTCGTGATTTTTGTTTCATATGACTGAAATATAGCGTCCCCTTTTCAGTTTAGCCTAAATTTTTTCCAGATTTTTCGTATATTGGGAGCCGTTTGTTTCCAAGAAACTTATTTAGTAGATTGTTTCATATTGCTGGATTTTTATTCCTCTGTAATCATAAATTTTTCATGATCCTTGCAAATCGCCTCCTATTGTTTAGGTTAGGATAGATTTGTTTTATGACGATCTCAAATACTTAGTTTACTTTTGCAAAGAAAAATGCTTTCCACGAAACATTCAACAAGATAATTATAATTTTAGGAGTCAATAGACCCTCGTATATTTGAATGTCCGTTTGTCCAGATTTCCGGACGTGTCACGGACATACGAAAAATTGTTTGGCCAAGCTGAAACCAAGTCGCTTCGCTCGCTTAGCCAACAAAACATGTGTTTTTAACAAATTGATACTGATTCTATTGGCAGTGAGAGATGCAAATTGCTCTTAGAACATTATGAAACGAAACGAAACGAAACAAAATAAAACGAAACGAAATAAAATGAAATGACATGAAATCAAATGAAATATTTATTATTATTATAACACGAAAATATAAATAATAGTTATTCTTAATCATGTCAGCAATGTCAATCTATTTTAAGCCTAATATAACATAATTATGGTTTTTCCTTATTCTAAACGAGACCGCTGGAGCAAAAAGATTCTTTGAGTGGCAGCCAAACACTGGATTCTGTGGAAAGGACCTCAACAAGTTGGACGATCTGATCAGATCGCAGGAAGCCATTGAGAATCTTTACGATTTTTTTTTACTTTCACAAGATGTTTAGGAACGGAGGGAAAAATACAATGGTTCAGGCGGGACTCGAACCGGGGTTGTAACAGATCCTTCAAAACCGAATTTGTGAAGGTCATGGGGCCAGGTTTCGCCATTGACCGATATGTCAAGGAGGACGATATTCCAACGGCTTTCCGGGCCCAGACGGATGCCACGACCAGCGGTGCGGCGAGCGGTGAGCGAGAGATCCGAGCGCAGCGGCATAACGAGTGAGCGAGATACACGTACCTACACCGCTGCCGCTGACGCTGTCGCGCAAAAACGTGACATCGCTGGCATGCAAGAAGTAACTGGTTGAAATTCAACCGGCGGGGCTAGCATATCTTGCTGCGACTTCTCGCTCGACTCAGCGTCACCTGTCTTGCTCGCACGATATTGAAAGGAAAGTGACAGGTAGTATTTGTGGCGCGAAAGAGTCGCGTATCACAGTTAGGACCAGAACTCAATATCAATCAAAATATGATGTTTACGAGTAAGTGTACCGGAAAATTTCTAGTCTAATTAAAACTAAGTATATTTTAGCATCAAAATAGTCTTAAAATTGTTCATTGAAACACAAAGATCCCAGCAGTTCTAATTAAAGTTTTCAATGAAAACTTGCATGCTTTTGAGGTTCTCAGAACAATTTAGATTGCTTTTATTTTCCACTCTTTACATTGTTTAGTTTAATTAACCCTTAGGTTTCCTAGTAAATGAGACGAGCTAAATAATTAATTTGCTTCAATATGACCTGGTTAGAATCGCATGCAGAAATTGGATGAGGCCGGTGCAAGACTGATCGTTGTGGAGAACTTTGCGGGAGGCCTTTGTCCAGCCCTGGAGATCTATCGGCTGATGTGATGAATATGTACAGTAATCATATTACTACGGTCATGATATCTGTTAGCTGTGTAAACCAATGTGCTGAAACGTAGGTCAGTTAACTGATAACACTGTATTTTTTTAGTTTACACAGCCGTAAGACATAATAACATGGCGAATTTTATTTAATCGTATGGCATACATGTCGCATAAAACAAAAAATGTGTAACTATAATTTAACATCCTAGCTCCTTCACCCATCGAGCTGCGTTCACACTTGGAGAGAATAAATCCAGGGGTACCCCATCGTATTTCCGGTATGGGCAGTTGTACATGATGTGGTGGATAGTCTGCACGGGAGCTCCGCAACCACATGCCGGTGAATTTCGCCACCCACATTTAAGCATGTAATCCCCACAGTCCGTGTTCAGTTCTAAGCCTGATTGATTGCTGCTTGTTGATTGGCACCACTCCCGTCTGGGAGCCGAGAAGCCACGTGGCTTCTGTGTGGGGTTGTATTTCGACACGTCAGCTCTAGGAGGATTAGATATCCATTCGTCTTTCCATCTTTCTCTTATCTTATCACGAACGTGTCTCCCAGTAGATGTTGCGTGGCGAATAAAAAAACGGAAAGCTGAACAAACTTTAGAACTTACTTTGTTATTTTAAGAATTATATCTAACATTTACCGATTTTTCTCTACTTTTTTGACTCAATAATATTTTTTTTACAAACAGCCAATAAAATGCATTTTTCTGCCGCTTCTGTGGTCACAAGTAAAAAAAAAACGTTCTTTTTTATTTCGTTTGGTTACATATGGTATTTTCTGGGATCTCAAACGCAAGCAAAATGTGTATTTTCCACCGGCTGCAAACAGCCAAATGAGCTCTGTCGAGATGTTTGCCCCGTTGCGATATGAGGTTGTTTGAGAAGCGGGCTTGTCAAGACTCGCAAACGTAGTCCAATGCAGACTGTAGTTTTGAAAATATTCATCAACCCGAGTTTTCAGTTTAAGTATTATTCACGAAAAAATGACTTACTGTTGAGTTTCTTTCGGCTTTCTTCTCAACAGCGGTCTCCTCTTGGGAAATCTGACTTGTAAAAGAGCCCTTGTGTGTCAAATCAAGTGCCAAAATGTACTTACTGAATAAATTATTTTATTGAATTTCATTTCTTACATTATTCCAGTAATCCAGTAGTGCTGGACTGGAATAAAGCTACTGACCAATCTCGTCTACATGATTACAGTTAGAGAAAGAACTTGAGATTTTTTTTATTAAAATCACGTTTTATATGATAACCTGAAAAACAAAAAGCGCGTGCCCTCAAAAATTGCTCTGCCAGCACTGGAATGGCACTGGACTGGCCTTCACACTATTCCAGTTGCACTGGAATGCTGGCGCTGGAATCAAAATTAGACAATCCAGTTACTGGGCTTGATTGGTACTGAAATACTTGCATTCCAGTGCCAGTCTCCATTGTTCTATTAGCGCATCCAGCAATCTAGTCCAACGCTGGGCTGGGATAATGTAAACCGGGCTTTAATGTCGAACTATGGGGTTTTGACTTTGTCATTCTTGTAATCAAAGTTTGGTCAAATTACGCCTTAGAGACAGTAAATAAATATATTATCATAGATGATACTATCATCTATATCTATACTATTATAAAATCCTAAATTTGTATTGAAAATAAATTTTCTATGGAGGGAGGTCATGATTTCAGGAAAAATCTCGATAGCGTGATGCAGCCGCATAGTTGTTTTGTATGGACACGCTTCGCCGTGCCAACCTGGCGCCATCTGTTTTCAAAAAAACCGTTGTCCTCGCATCACGCCGAAACGGCTGGATAAAAAGTTACCAATTTTGGTACAGGAATAGCAGAACATCCAAAGATGGTTATAGGATACTTTTTATTATGATTAATATTTATCTCTGAAAACATAAATTCCATGAAATATTTTCCTTACAATGTGTAACCTTATAATGACAGCGTTTGTGATTTTGAATTTAGAACGACGCGACCCCCGCGTGGCTCTTACGTGTACAAAAACTAAAAAGTATGAATTCGACATAATACCTCCTCGCGGCCCACCGGTATTAACAATAAGGTTAAGGTTGTTTGAGGCGTTGAGTTACGGAAACCGTCTTAGTTAGATAGAAAAGATGGCGCCAATTATCGACCAACACAGACGAAAATATGAGTGCAATGTTCGTTGTAAATTGGCTCATGCTAAAAAAAAAACATACATTTCTTTAAAAACACAATTTGCGACAATAGGAACTAATTAATGCTCTTTTATTGAATATGCAATTATATTCTTCTGTAGTTTGTAAGTATTGACCATAAAAAAGCCCGGAGACGCAATAAAAAATGTTAATGAATAAAACAGATTTTTAATGCCATTTTATCGAGTGTAATTGAAATAAAAGTATTTCGAATCAATTTAAGTAAATTAAATACATTTTTAAATATGTTTTACCAACCAACATTTAGAACATTAGGCGCAAATTTTTGTATTGTTTGTGTTTGGCCTAACTTACTAATAAGGTAGCGAAATGTATAATAAACGATAAATATACGATATACTTAGCCACAATTTTGCATCTATGTAGTTTTTTTAATATATCAAATTTATTCAAAGTATTAAATATCGGTAATTCTTTATTTTTAACGGTGTGTTGAGATTTTGTTCTCAATGACCCAATTTTCCGCTAGATGGCGTTGTTACTTTGACAAAATCTCCATACTAGCGGCTGCATCGCGCTGTTAAGATTTTTCCTGAGTTAATAACAACAGCTCCATACATGTAAGGTTTTGGAGCCATTGATGGGTCTCCTCGACATCAAGGATTCACGTACGTCTTTGCGTGCCCGTGACCACGATTCGGCACAAGCTAGGGTCTAGCTTTGATGGGTTAACCTGGACTTCGAGAATTACTACCGAAGTTGTTGAATATTGATCGCATACCTAATATGAGCAGCAGTGTATCAGGTATTGAGAGTTGCTGCTCGACAATGTATGTATGCATTTTATATGAAAAACAACCATGATTCGAGACAAGACAAAAAATTATTAAATTTACAATGTAGAAAGGATTTCACCTAGCCGGGATTTGAACCCAGAACCTACTGAAATAATAACCGTGTTATCTCATGCATTTTCCTTTGCTTCCTTATTCATTATACCACGGATAACAAAACAGTGAGGCCATCACGTATCCGTTCAGTGGTGCTGTCGCCATTATTGACGTACGCTCGATTGAGTTAAGTTGGCACCTGAATCTTATGGCGTTACTTAGGACATTATTATGACAGGTCATATTATTATTATATTAGTATTAGTACCATTGTAGAAGAAAATAATTTATTGTCATCTTAATAGATGTCATTAATATATGTTCAGGTAGGACTATGAGCTAATTATTTTTCAAGGTGCTTTGAATAGATATCTACAATAAACAATAAATATTCAAAACGATATATAAACATAAGTCTAGCCTCAATTTAAACTAAACCAAGATGATGTTCACAATGGTAGCACCGAAGGTGCGGAGCGATCTAGAGTAGTCGCCCACCCACTAAATTTAGAAGTAACTTAATGCGAGGCCGTAGGCCGAGCTCTACGAAGCACCGAAGGTGCAGAGCGTCCCAGGGATGCCGCTCACACATTTAAGCTTATATTAAGTGTGTGGGCGGCCTCGCATTAAGTTTTTTAAATCTACAATAGACAATAAATATTAAAAACAATCTTTTAAACATACCTAAGTCTTGACCCAATCTTAATTTAACCAAGATAATGTTCACAAGCGTAGCACCGAAGGTGCGGAGCTTTCTAGGGAAGTCGCCCACCCACTAATATAAGTAGTAACATAATGCGAGGCCGTAGGCCGAGCTCTACGTAGCACCGAAGGTGCAGAGCGTCCCAGGGAAGCCGCTCACACACTTCAACTTATATTAAGTGGGTGGGCGGGCTCGCATTAAGTAATTTAAATCTACAATAGACAATAAATAATCAAAACGATTTTTTAAACATAAGTCTTGCCTCAATTTTAATTAAACCAAGATCATGTTCACAAGCGTAGCACCGAAGGTGCGGAGCGTCCTAGGGAAGGCGCCAACCCACTAATATAAGTAGTAACTTAACGCGAGGCCGTAGGCCGAGCTTCACGTAGCACCGAAGGTGCAGAGCGTCCCAGGGAAGCCGCTCACACACTTCAACTTATATTAAGTGGGTGGGCGGCCTCACATTAAGTTATTTGAACACATTTTAAGTGGGTGGGCGTCTTCCCTGGGACGCTCCGCACCTTCGGTGCTAAGTTACTTTATAAACCCTTAGTAATTTAATGCGAGGCCGTAGGCCGAGTTCCACGAGCGTCCCAGGGAAGCCACTAAACCACTTAACATATGTTTAAGTAACTTAATAGGCGGCTTCCTTGGGACGCTCCGCACCTTCGGTGCTACGCGGTGCTCGGCCTGCGGCCTCGCATTAAGTTACTTCAACTTATATTAAGTGGGTGCGGCTTCCTTGGGACGCTCCGCACCTTCGGTGCTACGCGGAGCTCGGCCTTCGGCCTCGCACTAGGTTACTTCAACTTATATTAAATGGGTGGGCGGCTTCCTTGGGACGCTCCGCACCTTCGGAGCTACGCGGAGCTCGGCCTTCGGCCTCGCATTAAGTTACTTCAACTTATATTAAGTGGGTGCGGCTTCCTTGGGACGCTCCGCACCTTCGGTGCTACGCGGAGCTCGGCCTTCGGCCTCGCACTAGGTTGCTTCAACTTATATTAAATGGGTGGGCGGATTCCTTGGGACGCTCCGCACCTACGGTGCTACGCGGAGCTCGGCCTTCGGCCTCGCATTAAGTTACTTCAGCTTATATTAAGTGGGTTGGAGGCTTCCTTGGGACGCTCCGCACCTTCGGTGCTACACGGAGCTCGGCCTTCGGCCTCGCATTAAGTTACTTCCACTTATATTAAGTGGGTGGGCGGCTTCCATGGGACGCTCCGCACCTACGGTGCTACGCGGAGCTCGGCCTTCGGCCTCGCATTAAGTTACTTCGACTTATATTAAGTGGGTGGGCGGCTTCCTTAGGACGCTCCGCACCTTCGGTGCTACGCGGAGCTTAGCCTTCGGCCTCGCATTAAGTTACTTCCACTTATATTAAGTGGGTGGGCGGCTTCCTTAGGACGCTCCGCACCTTCATGCTACGCGGAGCTCGGCCTTCGGCCTCGCACTAGGTTACTTCAACTTATATTAAATGGGTGGGCGGATTCCTTGGAACGCTCCGCACCTACGGTGCTACGCGGAGCTCGGCCTTCGGCCTCGCATTAAGTTACTTCAACTTATATTAAGTGGGTGCGGCTTCCTTGGGACGCTCCGCACCTTCGGTGCTACGCGGAGCTCGGCCTTCGGCCTCGCACTAGGTTGCTTCAACTTATATTAAATGGGTGGGCGGATTCCTTGGGACGCTCCGCACCTACGGTGCTACGCGGAGCTCGGCCTTCGGCCTCGCATTAAGTTACTTCAGCTTATATTAAGTGGGTTGGAGGCTTCCTTGGGCCGCTCCGCACCTTCGGTGCTACACGGAGCTCGGCCTTCGGCCTCGCATTAAGTTACTTCCACTTATATTAAGTGGGTGGGCGGCTTCCATGGGACGCTCCGCACCTACGGTGCTACGCGGAGCTCGGCCTTCGGCCTCGCATTAAGTTACTTCGACTTATATTAAGTGGGTGGGCGGCTTCCTTAGGACGCTCCGCACCTTCGGTGCTACGCGGAGCTTAGCCTTCGGCCTCGCATTAAGTTACTTCCACTTATATTAAGTGGGTGGGCGGCTTCCTTAGGACGCTCCGCACCTTCATGCTACGCGGAGCTCGGCCTTCGGCCTCGCATTAAGTTACTTCCACTTATATTAAGTGGGTGGGCGGCTTCCTTGGGACGCTCCGCACCTACGGTGCTACGCGGAGCTCGGCCTTTGGCCTCGCAATAAGTTACTTCGACTTATGTTAAGTGGGTGGGAGGCTTCCTTAGGACGCTCCGCACCTTCGGTGCTACGCGGAGCTCGGCCTTCGGCCTCGAATTAAGTTACTTCCACTTATATTAAATGGGTGGGCGGCTTCCTTGGGATGCTCCGCACCTACGGTGCTACATGGAGCTCAGCCTTCGGCCTCGCATTAAGTTACTTCCACTTATATTAAGTGGGTGGGCGGCTTCCTTAGGACGCTCCGCACCTTCGGTGCTACGCGGAGCTCGGCCTTCGGCCTCGCATTAAGTTACTTCCACTTATATTAAGTGGGTGGGCGGCTTCCTTGGGACGCTCCGCAACTGCGGTGCTACGCGGACCTCGGCCTTCGGCCTCGCATTAAGTTACTTTGACTTATATTAAGTGGGTGGGCGGCTTCCTTAGGACGCTCCGCACCTTCGGTGCTACGCGGAGCTTGGCCTTTGGCCTCGCAATAAGTGTAGTGAACGTATGATATTGCGTTTACGCGTGCGAAGCCGCAGGCAAAAGCTAGTTATTAATAATAATGAGGATTCATCGGCCATCTTTGTTCATGTTCATTTCATCAACATGTTTTAATAATTTAATTTTAATTTTTTTGATAAGTCTTTAACACGGAAGTCATGCATTGGTTATATATAAACCAAACAAACTGATGAGACAAGCTAACGAATCAACCGCCTTATTTTTTATTTTCTATTCTCCAATTCCAATGTTGTTCCACAAGAGAAATCGTATCGTACAAGGCGGGCTTAATGCTATGAGGCATAAAAATAGTGGTACCTAAGTAAATACTATCTTATGCTATTAGAATGATCTGAAATAGGGCCTCTTTATATCAACTAGCATACGATGTTTTAGTATGAATGCTTGTTTTATGTTGTCAGAAGGGTGTTTGCAATGTCATGCATTTTTGTGTTTTCAGATAGTACATATCTAGACACGCGGCAGCGTGTCCAGCCAAGTTCACCCCAAGAACTGGCGAGCAGCAGCCGTGTGTTATATTACACGAACCGTTTGGAGCCACTTTTGACCCCTCAATAACTCCAAATCTATTTAACATAAAAACATGAAATTTGGCTCATGTATTAGGATCCTTTAGAACAACTAGAACCCCAAATTTCATAAATATAGGTGAAATAGGTATTGAGATATTAAAGTCCAAAAAACGGTATTTTTATCACTGACTGACTGACTGACTGACTGACTGACTGACTGACTAGTAATCAAAAACCTAACCCACTTCCAGGTGACCTAGAAAGGTGAAATTTGGCATTCAGCTTGGTAATTGTGTGTGTACACATAAAAAAATCGAAAACAGTGATTTTTTTACTTTTTTAATTATTATTATTATTTATGCTTCTTGCCTCAGAACTCCGTCATTTATTAACCGATTTGGAAAATTCTTTCTTTGTTTTAAAGATGTATTAGCATAGCTCACACTCTTGCTCTCTCTCTCTCTTACACACACACACACACACAAGAATCCAACACGTACTAACCGATTTGGAAAATTCTTTGTTTGTTTAAAAGATGTACTAGAATAGCACACACACAAGTAATTAACAATTAATTATTAAATAATTCACACATCATAATAATTTCTGTACAAAAAGTAATGAGATCCCATCAAAAACATAAATGTTAAATTAGAGCCAAGTTCTCGCATGCAACGTTGTCGACTTCGCCGACAAAAGAATTGAGATCTATATGGGCGCCAAGTTCTTTGCCCTAAATTTTTTAAATACATGGACATGCGACATACTCAATGCATTTATTTTACTTGGGGTGTAATTCAATATCAAGATTTGACTTGGCTAGTTTTCACAAACTGACTTAATTTTATCAAAGTAACATAGTATTATTATCAAGCTAACAGTATAAGTAACAGGGACGTACACTAACTTGCGTACATACCTTTACGAAAATAGATTAATGATTAGACAAATATAATATAAATTTATATGTAAAAACTAGCCAAGTCCAGTCTTGATATTGAATTACACCCCAAGTAAAATAAATGCATTGAGTATGTCGCATGTCCATGTATTTAAAAAATTTAGGGCAAAGAACTTGGCGCCCATATAGATCTCAATTCTTTTGTCGGCGAAGTCGACAACGTTGCATGCGAGAACTTGGCTCTAATTTAACATTTATGTTTTTGATGGGATTCTAATAACGATTTTCTTGTTACAGGTAAGATTCGGCACTGAACGAACCCAGTAAAACTTACAATTTCCCCTGGAAAGCTTTATGTTCACGGGATAGACCAAGCGTCGGGAGTCGACCAGGTAAGTAAAATTAAAACAACTGACAGACCCCGCTAGGCGGGAGCAAACCCACCCCAGTACCTCTACCATGAGTTGCCTTCGAAATCTTTCGATACGCTTACCATGCTCGCTAGCGAGCAAACGTGCTTCGAATCGAGCTACAACTACACTCACAAAGTGTGGTAGTGTGAGTTCAAAACCAATGAATCTGTCTCTTTTTAACTAAACTTAAGAGAATGAGTAAGAGCCAAAATAAAACATGGCGGATATACGGTAGCGAGTATCGTCGCAAATTCGGCACCATGAGATTCAAATCTGACAGGTCCACCTCGAAACTATCGAAAAATACGCTAACGAGTGCAGTTTAAACTCTCACTGCCAAATCGAAGGGTGAAATCATATTAGAATTTTTGTTTTATAAAGTTTTTAAATTATTAGTGATCCAAATAATGTCTGCAAGACATTAGCGAAGGCTATAATAATATGAAGAATAACCACGCTATACAGAAACGTGACTGTAAATTGCATTAAGTTATCCACTGTGTGAAAAAGCCTACGATTCAGTCAAAGATGTGCCCCGAATACAAAGTACGAGCCACACCATAGCAGCACAATGTGACTGATTGTCAACGAATGTGACGTCGATGTTGTGCTTCGGCTGCAGGATGCGAGCATACAGTTACTTTTTGGATGTGGGTCCATCGTCGGTCCAAGGAGCCTTCATGTACTTCGATACAGTGCTACTGGAAAAGGTCTACTCTGTCTAAAAAGTAGGGGCTACTCTGAAGAACATCACTGTGCAGTAGCTGTGGAAGTGCCTGACAGACCAAGTTCATCGGCCTTATATGAATTTATTTCAGAAGCATAAAAGAGGAAATTAGACAACTTACAATTGCTGAAATATCAACATACTGTATTATACATTACTCATTACACTCTTTTAACATTGATCAACCAGCTGAGATTAAGACAAACGTAGACAAAGACAAGCTTGTTGAAACAATGAAAAAAACATTCACAGACTCCGGCAATAAGGGACAGAAGAAGCGATAGGGAAGCAGAAAGAACAGCTTGTGGTGTGAAATGAGAGATGGCCGAATCACAATCAAAGCTTGGAAGGTACATACACCAGATGGTGTGATAAATATATAAAGCGGTGCGACTCTAGTGCGACTGTCTGTCCCGGACGTCCCAAGGATAGCCCTCAGACCTCGCCAGCGCGACCTGTTGGCTGTGCCGCCGTCGTCCACCGTGTCGCTCAGGAACTTGCCGCTGCCCCGAGCCCTCTCACTTCTCAATGCGCTCCTGGCATCGACACCTGAGTGCGACTTGTTTGGGTGGTGATGGGTGGCTGTGCGCAGTGAATGCTTGAGATTCTGTGAGGCGATGGATGCTAGGTGCTCAACTGTTCCTATGTAATTTTGTATGTTTCCTTTAATTTTAATCTAAGTTTCATGACGCATTGGTTGTACTGTAATGTCATGTTAATCTTTTTTTTAAATTTAAATAAATTAAAAATAAATAAAATATCATATAATGAAACATGTACATACAAAAGTCTATTTTATCCGCTAGTGTGTAAAATTAATTTGTATTTCAAAACAATGATTGTGATTCTCTTTATATGTATGCTTTTGTCTTATTCATATCATTTAGATTTGAGTGTGTTATCTTAAATTTGTAATGGTAGGCCTTATACATTTTTGAATGTATTATTTTCATATTCTGACAAATATATTGATAATTTCAACCAACTTTTTAAAGTGAATATTACTATTCCCTGAGTTATAGATAGTAACATAGCTATTTCATGCTTTCATGTCAGGAAGGCTCAAACAATGAATATACACAATGTAATCTGTTTAAATTATTTTATTTAAATATTTTTTTATTTCCCTTGCAACATAATAACATCTTGTATGTAATCACAAATTAATAAAACAGCTTCTAATCAATTTTGTTATCTCTACCACCCAAAAAATGAAAATACTTATTTAACTTTCTACCAAAAGAATATTATACATTACATTCAGTCATAATTTACTTATTCTAACAAATACTTCAATAGTTTATATAGATCACTATAAAATTATACTGAACAACAAAAGTTTCGGTAATTGTTCAACGGAGTCCGTAATGCTTAATGATGAAATAGCTATGAACGGTGACAAATGAACAGTATTTCTCTCAGCCGTTTTGACAATGCCTGACTTCATTAGCAATGGCTTTTTATGCAGGTATTTGAGGACCTGTAATAGTTTCTTCATCTGCTTTTTTGTAATTCTGAAAAAATAAATATTCAAAATAAGTAAGTACCTAAGATAGCTTAAGTGTAAAAAATTATATAAATAATATCATGATTTTTTTAATAAACATATCATACCTCAAGTCTCAATTATTTGTAGTATTAGGTATAACATCATCTTTCAGTGTGCCGCGTCTAGCATTCTTTTAGACAGTGAAATTTTGTTGACACATCCAACTATGAAAAGTATCTTCTAAAGCCCATTTTGTACCTCATGTAGTGTGTATTTTTCCATCTGAAATTTAACATCATAGCTGATATACAACAAAACAGCACAGAAACTATACTTAAAGAATATTTTTTTGTAATCCTAGAGTGCAGAACATTCAGGAGGTTAGGAATTAAAGATCTTGTTTTGTTCTATGTAAACTTATAGTAAGTAATAGCTGGTATGTACCTTCTATGGTCTACACACATAATTCATTTTAATGTGATAAAATGGCATTTGGATCTCTCCGAGCCAAAGTATCGCCTCATTTTTCGCCTTGTGCGTGTTAAACAAACAGATTCTGTGGACTATTTATAGATTACACATTGCGGCACCAGTTAGGTATACAGCATACACCATTTTATCCAATAATTTTGAAGAAAGTCGATGATTGTACTTATGTTAAGTAAGACAAAACAAGTATTTATTTTTTATTTATTACATTACATGTGACTTGATGTGACGTCTAGTCTAGGGTTGCCAACTCCAAACAAAATTAACCCTAAATCTGAAGTTGAAACTAAAATCCGCTCCAGACCTCCGATCCGATCCGATTTATCGAAGCAATCGGATACTGTGTAGTACAATTGTCCGATTTATTGGAAGAAATCGGATAATGTGTAGTACAAATTTGTTAGGATATTTTTTCCGATAAATCGGATCAAATCGAAGGTCTGGGGCGAACGGACGGGCGATGCTATGACGTGCGTTAAGTTTTTAGTTTTTAAAATATATGCTGTCATCTGTCTTGTTGTGGTCTTAATATAAAACTCAAATAGAAAACATTAGTTATCTTGTTTGTGTTTATTTTATTGCCATTCCAATGGTTAACTGAGTTCTTACAACTTCCAAATTCCACTGCTGGGTCCAACATTCGTTCCCCACTTCAATATACACCCTAATATAATATTTAAATATTTATAAGAATATACATAAAATAACCCTAATCTATGACAACTATGTCTGCATAGATATTTAGTCTTCAACCTATCCGTGAAAAAATAAGCTGTCAATAATTTCAAGCCCAACGTCATTCGTTTTTAGGGTTCCGTACCCAAAGGGTAAAAACGGGACCCTATTACTGAGACTGCTGTCCGTCCGTCCGTCCGTCCGTCTGTCACCAGGCTGTATCTCAAGAACGGTGATAGCTATACAGTTGAAATTTTCACAGATGATGTATTTCTATTGCCGCTATAACAACAAATACTAAAAATAAAATAAAATAAATATTTAAGAGGGGCTCCCATACAACAAAGGGATTGGTTGCGTTAACTTTGCACCTCATTTGTATGGAGCGCTATACATACCAGGTGCAAACTTAACTTAACTACTTAAGGATGGAAAGTGTTTGTACGGAACCCTCGGTGCGTGAGTCCGACTCGCACTTGACCGGTTTTAGATTGTTTTTTTTAATTAGACTCCAGACCTAAACCGGTTCCAGACCTTCCGATCCAAACCGATTTATCGGAAGCAATCGGACAATGTGTAGTGCTGTGAATTGCACTACACATTGTCCGATTGATTTTCATATTTTTAATAGGTACTACAATTTTATTACTTTTCTGTATTCCGCTTAAAAAGAGGACTTAATCACTGTTTTTATATTTTTTCCAGAAGTTACTAATTATTTTAATCATCATCCTCATCCTCCTAGCCTTTGTCCCATATTGTAGAGAATGAATTCTCAATCAGGGTCGGCTACCTAAATCCCAAGATGTGGCGTAGGCACTAGTTTTTACGCAAGCGACTGCCATCTGACCTTCCAACCCAGAGGGGAAACTAGGCCTTATTTACTAATTATTTTAATATTAATAAAAAAAAAAAAACTTATTCTAAAAAGTTGTAAGTCTAAAATTATGACACAATGTATATGTTACTTAAAACCCGCTCCAGACCTTCCGATCCGATCCGATTTATCGGAAGAAATGCCCTAACAATTGCACTACACGTTATCCGATTTCTTCCGATAAATCGGACAATTGCACTACACATTATCCGATTGCTTCGGATGAATCGGATCAGATCGGAAGGTTTGGAACCGGTTTAGGTCTGGCGTCTAATGAAAAAAAAATGAATGACGTTAGGCTTGAAATTATTGACAGCTTATTTTTTTACGGATAGGTTGAAGATTAAATATCTATGCAGGCATAGTTGACATAGATTAGGGTTATTTTATGTATTTTCTTATATTTCTTTACATACAGAAAAAAATATTTAAATATTATATTAGGGTGTATATTGAAGTGGGGAACGAATGTTGGACCCAGCCAGGGATCGGATACCGTTATTTTTGTATTACCGTTATTGGTCACGTGACGCTAAACCAAAATGAATATTGGTAGTGGTTTCGTTTACCGGTATTATAACGTTATTCACATAATACCGTTATTTAGCAAATTCCGTTTCTGTTTAACAAAATTAACCGTTTAATTTGAGTTTGACAGAGATAGAATGAGTCGTTCTGTGTTGCGATTTTGATTTTACGTACGATTTTGCGTCGCGGTAGTCGCAGGCTCGCAGCGCAGCAGTGATTTGATTTTCCGCAGTTCATGTGGTTTGGTGTGCGATTTTGTCTTGTAAGTTAAAAAAGGAGTAATGTATGTATATATCTAAGTATATAAGTATTTATGTTTGTCCGCGATTATCTCGCGTTTGGCTGATGATGCGGTTTTCAGAAAAGAATTTGTTACACTTAGGCGAAGATTAACGTAATTCGACTTAAAAAAGAGGATCTCAGTTTGACCCATATGTTTGTCTGCATTCATGTGTATTAGATTACATTTGATTCCTGTAGTCAGATTGTTTAATTATTTTTAAGGGTCCTCGGGATGCCGATTACGAGAAAGATCCATTTTGAAATCCAAGATGGCGGACATTATTTTTTTCTTAAAAATCAATATGGGTGTCATCTCCAAGGTTCCTCAGGGTTCCGATTACGAAAATGACATCCATTTTGAAATCCAAGATGGCGGACATAAATTTTTCTTAAAAACCGATATTGGTGCCATTTCTCAAAAATATATCTGCGCCAGTTTTAAATCTAATTTTTTATTTTGAAATGTATACCCCCAAAAAAACCCAGAAAACGACAACCATGACGATTTAAAAAAAAAATTACGTCCACCATCTTTACTTCCAAAATGAGATCCATCTTTGAAATGTACAACTACTTTTTTAAAGTTCCAAGTTTCAGAATTATTCTATTGTATGTGTACTAAAAATAACTTACCTACCAAATTTCAGCTTTCTAGGTCATCGGGAAATACCCGAGAGGTTTTGATACGTCAGTGTATAAGTGTGTATATAAGAGTGGCAAAATCGGCGTATTTTAGGTACCAATAAAACCTAAAGTATAAAAGCTAGATCAATGAAATTCAGTACATTTTATATGTTTCCTAACAGCATCTTAACCTGTGAATTTGGGCGCTCTGGTGTTAACTGGGCCAAACCTATGAGGGTTTGAAAATTAGACGAAACGGTTCGAGAAAAGGTAGGTAGTGCCCCGCTTCTTTTTTGCTCGTCTTGGCGGGGGCACTACCGTGCCCCCAGATGTTGCATCGAATTGCTATAAATAATATTTGCATGTCCGATTATGCATTCCGCAGAAATCTATATCTCATAGTATTTAGTTGACATAAAGCAGGATAAAATTTTACTGACTATTACTGGTAGCAGTTTGGTTCTAACCCATTAAACTACTTCACTGGTAGCATGGTATAAGAAAACAAGGTGTAAAAAGTAACAGTGGGCCGACGCCTTTGATGTTTGCGTAAGTGCCGACACCGCTCAAGGCCGCCGTACCAAGGGTTGTCACAGACTTACGCAACTGCCCAAAAAAGGAGGGTAATGTTTTTAGGGTTCATGTATGTATGTGTACTAATTTTACATATGGAATCCATTTTGGAAATAAAGATGGCGGACGTCACTTTTTTGAAAAAGTTGACGTGTCGTTTTCTAGGTTTCAGAGGGTGTAAATTTCAAAGATGGCATCCATTTTGGAAGTAAAGATAGTGGACGTAATTTTTTTTTAAATCGTCATGGATGTCGTTTTCTGGGTTTTTCGGGGGGTGTACATTTCAAAATAAAAAATTAGATTTAAAACTGGCGGAGATATAATTTTGAGAAATGGCACCAATATCAGTTTTTAAGAAAAAATAATGTCCGCCATCTTGGATTTCAAAATGGATGTCATTTTCGTAATTGGAACCCCGAGGAACCATGGAGATGACACCCATGTCGATTTTTAAGAAAAAATAATATCCGCCATCTTGGATTTCAAAATAGATGTCATTTTCGTAATCGTAACCCCGAGGAACCTTGGAGATGACACTCATATCGATTTTTAAGAAAGAATAATGTCCGCCATCTTGGATTTCAAAATGGATGTCATTTTCGAAATCGGAACCCCGAGGAACCTTGGACACCCATATCGATTTAAAAAAAAAAAATAATGTCCACCATCTTGGATTTCAAAATGGATGTCGTTTTTGTAATTGGAACCCCGAAGAACCTAGATGATGTTGAAGCAAAGAGGTACAATTGTTGGTAGACTGGCTGGTATGAAAGATGACGTATATTTGATTTTGAATGAGAGTTTGTCTTTCGTGAAAATTATATGTCAGCAGAGGCTGAAAAAAGTATATTGTTGTGATTTATTATTGTTTTTATAAATTTATTGTGTTTTACGGTTTACCATATAATAAAGAGTCAGTACCTATTGATAGTGTGTGTTTACAGTTTGAATATTCGAGTTATACAAACAGGTTATGGCCTGCACGATTCTATTATGGAGCACTAGAAGGTACTGAAAAATGGTAATGTAATGGAAAGTGGTGAGAACTACCAAAATCCTATTACAAGCACAATAAATAGAGAAATAGTAACAATAATGTCTACTTCGGGATCAGGACTTCCGACCATAGAGAAACTGCAAGGAAGTATCAACTACAATACATGGAAATTCGATATAGAGTTGATACTAGTCCACGATGATCTCTGGAAGTACGTAGAGAATAAACCCGCTGATGGAGATGCAGCAGCAAAGCGTGATGATCAGAGAGCGCGCACCAAGATATGCCTACTAATTGAGAGCCAATGTAAGGTACATGTTCGTAAAGCAACTACTGCGTATGAGACGTGGAAAAATCTAAAAACTGCTTATGAAGACAAAGGCATTAATAATAGATGTAGATTGCTGTCAAGGCTGGTGAGCCTGAAGCTTAATATGTTTAATTCGATAACTGAATACGTAACAGAGCTAATGCAGATAGCAAATCATCTATTCGATCTAGGGAAAGAGATCGACGACGAGTTATTAGCAGCACTTATGCTACAGGGACTACCAGAGGAGTATGCACCCATGAGGTTGGCATTGGAAAACACCAACATGGCATTGACAACCGATTATATCAAGACAAAATTACTTCAATTAGATAACACCAGAGCCTGTGCAAGTCTGAGCACTCCAGGCCCAAGCTCTGCTCTTACTACTGCCAAACACCACAGAAAACATGTTCAGAGGAATAAAGAGAAGAAAGCTGTGAAGTGTTTTATCTGCGAGGGGCCGCATAAAGCTTGCGACTGCCCACACAACCCACGTCAGTCGAAGACCAACCATATGGCGACGGCACTTACAACTGCGAATCAAGAGAAGACCCAGCAAGATGATTGGATCCTGGATTCGGGCTCGTCAGGACATATGAGTTACAGAAAAGACTGGATGAGTAACTTTGTGAAAGTAGATAGAAAGGTAGAAGTGAGCTGCGCGAATGGAGGTAAGGTGTATGGAGAAGGTTTTGGTACTGTAGAGAATGAGTCACCTAACATCAGTATAGGTAATGTCATGTATGTACCAGGACTGTCTTCGAACTTATTGAGTATAAGTTGTATGGTTAATACTAAGGGTAAGGTTGTTGTGTTCTCCAGAAAAGGTTGCGAGATTTTTAATGTAGATGAGTGTACAATAAAAGGTGAACCATGTGTGACAGGAGTGCTTGATAGGGGCATTTATAAACTGAAATGTTCTTCACAGGTAACTTCACAAGCACTAGCTTCTAGGAGCGAGATGAGAAATGAGATGGAGCTATGGCATAAAAGGATGGCACACTTGGGTATACGTAACCTCATTCTATTAAGAGACAAATTGGCAACTGGGGTAAGTTTTCCAAACATTATTAATTCAAAATTGGATTGCGTAGCCTGCTTAAAGGGTAAGCAAACTAGACAACCATTTGAGCGCAATAAGGCTACAAGAGCTAAAGAGCTCTTAGAATTGGTGCACTCAGATTTAAGTGGACCAATGAGCGATAATTCTATGGGAGGCCATAGATATTATATTACTTTTATCGATGACTATTCGCGAAAAACTTTTGTGTATTTTCTTAAAGCAAAGAGCGAAGCCTTTGAGAAGATAAAGGAGTTCAAGAGTTTAGCAGAGACTCAAACCGGAAAGAAGCTGAAGGCATTGAGAACTGATAATGGAGGCGAATTTGTCAACAAAAGAGTAAATGAATTCCTGAGGGATCATGGCATTAAGCATCAACTTACGATTGCGTATACACCCGAGCAGAATGGTGTTGCAGAGCGAGCCAATCGTACAATAGCGGAAAAAGCACGAGCTATGCTTCAAGAAGCAGGACTTCCTGTTAGATTCTGGGCTGAAGCGACTAACACCGCTATCTACTTGAAAAACAGGAGCCCTACCATAGCTGTGAAAAACAAGACACCAGAAGAGGTGTGGACTGGTCGAAAAACGGATTTGAGTCATCTCAAAGTCTTCGGATGTAAAGCATACATGCACATTCCAGACCAAAAGAGAACGAAATGGGACGCAAAAAGCAAGGAGCTTATCTTCGTTGGATACTGTGAGGAATCGAAAGGATACAGACTGATTGACCCGTCAAATGGTGAACTTTATAGAGCACGAGATGTAGTCTTTTTTGAGGATCAATTGTATCATGGAGCTACTAACTCTAAAAAGCAAAAAAACCACGTGACAATCAATCTAGAACACGATGAACAAGGGATTCAGCCGCAGATAGAAGAGAATATACTGCAACAGCAAGACCGAAGAGAGAGTATTCAGAATGAGCAGAGAGTTCAGGGAGAAAATCTAGAACCGGATGACAGAAATCATGAGCAGAGAGTTCAGGAAGAGAGTCTTGAACCTGATGATGAAGATCATGGCGCTGCGAATACTGATGTTGCTGATGGTGAAGAGGAAGATTGGACATCGTGTGAGGAGAGACCTGAAGAGGTCCATATTGAACCCATAGTGGAAGAACGGCGATACCCACGCAGAGAGAGAAAAGCGGTTCAATTACCTGACTACGTGACATACCAAGCGTTGTTGGAAAAGGACGATCCACTTACAGTACCTGAGGCGCTAGCGAGAAAAGATGCTCAACAGTGGAGACATGCAATCCAGGAGGAGCTAGATGCATTGAAGAAAAATAGAACGTGGATTCTAGTGAAGCCTGACTAAGCGAGCAATGTTGTTGATTCAAAATGGTTATTTAGAATCAAAAAGGAGGCGGGGAATAAGACTCGTTATAAAGCTCGATTGGTTGCACGAGGCTTTAGTCAGAGAAAAGGGATAGACTACGACGAGACGTTCTCACCAGTCGTAAGACATAGTTCACTGAGACTACTCATTGCTTTGGCAGCAAACCTTGGTTTGAAAATTGAGCACATGGACGTTAAGACAGCCTTCCTTAACGGAAACCTCAATGAGAAGGTTTTCATGCGTCAACCACCGCACTTTGAAGAGAAAGGAAAGGAAGATTATGTGTGTCTGATCCAAAAATCCTTGTATGGGCTTAAACAAGCACCGCGTTCTTGGAACACAAAGTTACATACTGAGCTGGAGAGCCTTAACTTCAAGCGTTGCAAGAATGAACCCTGTGTATACATAAGAAAGACGAACAAGGATACCACAATTTTGGCCATCTACGTGGATGACATCCTAATATTCCACGACAATGATAAAGAGGTAGCAAAAGTGAAACGTGAACTGATGTCAAAATTTGAGATGAAGGACTTAGGAAAGGCAGAGTTGTTTCTTGGATTGAGAATAAAACAAGAACAGGATTCCATAAGAATTGACCAAGAAGAATATATAGAGAAAGTTCTTCGCAGATTCGACATGGAAAACTGCAGACCTGTCAACACTCCAGGAGTACCAGGCCAACGATTCGAGAAACCACAAGAGCCATTCACACCTGATGCAAAGATACCATACAGAGAGCTTGTTGGATCGTTAATGTATATCGCAGTGTGCTCTAGACCAGACATAGCGCACTCAGTTAACTTTATGAGCCAGTTTTGCAACTGTTACACTGAAGTTCACTGGACTGCAACGAAGAGAATACTCAGATACCTTAAAGGTACAAAGGCTATGGGACTCTTATACATGAAAGATACATACAGGAATATAGAAGGTTTTGCCGATGCTGATCACGGAGGTAACATAATCGATAGAAAATCTTATTCAGGGAATCTATTCATGTTAGCCAAAGGGGCTATTTCGTGGCAAAGCACTAAACAAGGGAGTATAGCTTTATCTACGGCAGAAGCTGAATATGTGAGTCTATCTGAAGCTGCAAAAGAAGCTGTATTCCTTAAGAGGTTCATGAAAGAAATTATGGGAAAGGAGGAGCCTCCCATTATAATTCATACGGACAGCCAATCTGCAATGGCAATCGCACAGAACCCAGTGCACCATCAACGTACAAAGCACGTTGATGTTCGTTATCATTTTATACGAGAGACAGTCGAGAATGGACAAGTCGTGCTCAAATACCTCGAAACTAAACAAATGGTAGCTGATGTTCTGACAAAGGCCGTGCCAAGAGGGAAGCATGATTTTTGTCGAAAAGAGATGGGTGTATGTTGAAGGCTGTTCAAGAGTTAGTGAGTGAATGGAACCTGAGGAGTCTGAATCATGATGGGATGCCAGATGGAAACAATTGAGGAGGAGTGTTGAAGCAAAGAGGTACAATTGTTGGTAGACTGGCTGGTATGAAAGATGACGTATATTTGATTTTGAATGAGAGTTTGTCTTTCGTGAAAATTATATGTCAGCAGAGGCTGAAAAAGTATATTGTTGTGATTTATTATTGTTTTTATAAATTTATTGTGTTTTACGGTTTACCATATAATAAAGAGTCAGTACCTATTGATAGTGTGTGTTTACAGTTTGAATATTCGAGTTATACAAACAGATGACAACCATATCGATTTTAAAAAAAAAATAATGTCCGCCATCTTGGATTTCAAAATGGATGTCATTTTCGTAATCGGAACCCCGAGGAACCTTGGAGATGACACCCATATCGATTTTTAAGAAAAAATAATGTCCGCCATCTTGGATTTCAAAATGGATGTCATTTTCGTAATTGGAACCCCGAGGAACCTTGGAGATGACACCCATATCGATTTTTAAGAAAAAATAATGTCCGCCATCTTGGATTTCAAAATGGATGTCATTTTCGTAATTGGAACCCCGAGGAACCTTGGAGATGACACCCATATCGATTTTTAAGAAAAAATAATATCCGCCATTTTGGATTTCAAAATGGATGTCATTTTCGTAATCGGAACCCCGAGGAACCTTGGAGATGACACCCATATCGATTTTTAAGAAAAAATAATGTCCGCCATCTTGGATTTCAAAATGGATGTCATTTTCGTAATTGGAACCCCGAGGAACCTTGGAGATGACACCCATATCGATTTTTAAGAAAAAATAATATCCGCCATTTTGGATTTCAAAATGGATGTCATTTTCGTAATCGGAACCCCGAGGAACCTTGGAGATGACACCCATATCGATTTTTAAGAAAAAATAATGTCCGCCATCTTAGATTTCAAAATGGATGTCATTTTCGTAATCGGAACCCCGAGGAACCTTGGAGATGACACCCATATCGATTTTTAAGAAAAAATAATGTCCGCCATCTTGGATTTCAAAATGGAAGTCATTTTCGTAATTGGAACCCCGAGGAACCTTGGAGATGACACCCATATCGATTTTTAAGAAAAAATAATGTCCGCCATCTGGGATTTCAAAATGGATGTCATTTTCGTAATTGGAACCCCGAGGAACCTTGGAGATGACACCCATATCGATTTTTAAGAAAAAATTATGTCCACCATCTTGGATTTCAAAATGGATGTCATTTTCGTAATCGTAACCCCGAGGAACCTTGATGACACCCATATCGATTTTTAAGAAAAAATAATGTCCGCCATCTTGGATTTCAAAATGGAAGTCATTTTCGTAATCGGAACCCCGAGGAACCTTGGAGATGACACCCATATCGATTTTTAAGAAAAATAATGTCCGCCATCTTGGATTTCAAAATGGATGTTATTTTCGTAATCGGAACCCCGAGGAACCTTGGAAATGACACCCATATCGATTTTTAAGAAAAAATAATGTCCGCCATCTTGGATTTTTAAATGGATGTCTTTCTCGTAATCGGCATCCCGAGGATCCTTAAAAATAATTAAAAAATCTGACTACAGGATTCATATACAAACGGAAGCAAGGAACAATTTCTTGCTTTTTAAATAAAGTCTTAAACTACGTAACTCGTAATTAGGGTTCCGTAGCCAAATGGCAAAAAACGGAACCCTTATAGATTCGTCATGTCTGTCTGTCTGTCTGTCTGTCCGTCTGTCCGTCTGTCCGTCTGTCCGTCCGTATGTCACAGCCATTTTTTTCCGAAACTATAAGAGCTATACTGTTGAAACTTGGTAGGTAGATGTATTCTGTGAACCGCATTAAGATTTTGATGCAAAAATAAAAAAATAATAATAAATATTGGGGGCTCCCCATACTTAGAACTGAAACTCGAAATTTTTTTTTTCATCAAACACATACGTGTGGGGTATCTATGGATAGGTCTTCAAAAATGATATCGAGGTTTCTAAAATATTTTTTTTCTAAACCGAATAGTTTGCGTGACAGACGCTTCCAAAGTGGAAAAAAGTTGGTCCCCCCCCCTCTAACTTCTAAAATAAGAAAATGAAAAATCTAAAAAAAACATATGATGTACATTACTATAAAAACTACCAACGAAAATTGTTTTGAACGAGATCTAGTAAGTAGTTTTTTTTTTATACCTAACTTTGCAAGTTTGCACCTAATTTATATGGGGCGCTATACATACCAGGTGCAAACTTAACTTAAACACTTAGGGATGGAAAATGTTTGTACGGAACCCTCGGTGCGCGAGTCCGACTCGCACTTGGCCGGTTTTTTATTTTTACTTAAAATAAGCTATGAAACATGTCCGACATTTTGAATTTAAAAATTCATGTGACATGTCAGATCATATATTTTTTGTTTACACAGAAACAAACAATTATATAATACTAGCTGTGCCCCGCGCTGTTACCCGCTCATCCCACGGGAACACTAAATTGATTCGGGATGAAAAGTATCCTATGTCCTTCCCCGGGACTGAAACTATCTATATACCAAAGGGTCTAGCCGCAATCCTATAGTGAAACTGCCCCTGGCTGAAATGTATAGCTTTCTTAGGAGCTTTTATTTGCCTTATTAAAAGATATCATTTCACCAAATTTCAAGCCTGGAATCCTCTTGGTTTGGACAAAAATTAAAAAAAATTGAAAAAAGTTTGTATTTATTTTTAGCTAAACCTATAGTTCGATTTCTTTGAAATTTGGATGTAATATGTACCTAATAATAACTCATTTTCAAAAAAATAACCAAGGTTCTAGCTTATTTATAAAACCTTAAAAATGATTTTTTTTATTTTTAAGATTTTTTTTTAAATACTTATGAGATAGGGACAACCTCATTTTTTTGTTATATAACGTAACATATATTATTGCACAAAATATATTTTTTCTAAAAAAATCCATTTAGGGAAACAGGGCAAAAATCTCATAATAATGCATATAGGGGAAATCCTTCATTCAATATTGGGTAGCATAATATAGGTACTCTGAGTCAAGGTGGCTAAAAAATAGTTGACGACCGCTTAGGGCAGTGGTTCTTAACCTTTTACTGATGAGGGAACATTTGACCAAATCTGTGTCTTGCCACGGACCACCAACTGTTTGGAGGCAATAGAAAGTATCTAGGGCGGCAAGGCAGGAATTACAAACGAGGTTTAGAAGTAATATCATATTGTTTTCGGATGGCTTCACGGACCACTTCGTGTGCTTCTAGGGACCACCCGTGGTCCGCGAACCACTGGCTTGGGGGGTCAATCAGTAGCCACTATTATGTTTGAGCGATTGTATCAAAAGAAACTAAAATGTTAGTTCAACATATTTTATTAAAATTGTACACTTTAGACCTAAACAGAAGTTGACTATGATAAGACTATGACTTAATAAATTAATTATAATTACTCATCCTCGTCACTATCGGTATGAATAGTTACATTAATGCCTTCGTCTTTGAACAATGTACAGAGTTTATGGCTAGGACGCGGTATTCTGGATAAAAATCTGCCAAACGACAATTAATATATGACTGCCGCTACATGGGAACAACAACCTAATGTTCTTAACCCATTTGCACATTCACAACAATAATGAATGATAGCATGACATGTATTCCGTTTTTTTCGCCATCATACTTTAAAAAGCATCTACGTGTCTTCTTAGACAAATGTTGAGAATGTATTTGTATTTTAAGGATATTTGTGTTATCCTTGACGTAGGCCATATAGCGATGAAAAAAATATTTTAGCAGAAATGGTAGAAGACAAGGGTTGGCTGCGGAAAAAACTCCCGTTTCAGATCTTTTCTGCGAAAAACTGTATTTCTGATTTCCCTCAACTCACAGAGTATGAATTGAAGCTATTATTTACAGGAAGTTACCAATTCCGTCAGGCTATTTCGTATTTAGCCGAGGTTCTAGACGAAGATGGAAATATGAATATGGCCTACGTCAAGGATAACACAAATATCCTTAAAATACAAATACATTCTCAACATTTGTCTAAGAAGACATGTAGATGCTTTATAAAGTATGATGGCGAAAAAAACGGAATACATGCTATCATTCATTATTGTTGTGAATGTGCAAATGGGTTAAGAACATTAGGTTGTTGTTCCCATGTAGCGGCAGTCATATATTACTTGTCGTTTGGCAGATTTTTATCCAGAATACCGCGTCCTAGCCATAAACTCTGTACATTGTTCAAAGACGAAGGCATTAATGTAACTATTCATACCGATAGTGACGAGGATGAGTAATTATAATTAATTTATTAAGTCATAGTCTTATCATAGTCAACTTCTGTTTAGGTCTAAAGTGAAAATTTTTAATATGTTGAGCTAACATTTTAGTTTATTTTGATACAATCGCTCAAACATAATAGTGGCTACTGATTGACCCCCCAAGCCAGTGGTTCGCGGACCACGGGTGGTCCCTAGAAGCACACGAAGTGGTCCGTGAAGCCATCCGAAAAAAATATGATATTACTTCTAAACCTCGTTTGTAGTTCCTGCCTTACCGCCCTAGATACTTTCTATTGCCTCCAAACAGTTCGTGGTCCGTGGCAAGACAGATTTTGTCAAATGTTCCCTCATCACTAAAAGGTTAAGAACCACTGCCCTAAGCGGTCGTCAACTATTTTTTAGCCACCTTGACTAAGAGTACCTAGTATATTATGCTACCCAATATTGAATGAAGGATTTCCCCTATATGCATTATTATGAGATTTTTGCCCTGTTTCCCTAAATGGATTTTTTTAGAAAAAATATATTTTGTGCAATAATATATGTTACGTTATATAACAAAAAATTGAGGTTGTCCCTGTCTCATAAGTATTTAAAAAAAAATCTTAAAAATAAAAAAAACCATTTTTAAGGTTTTATAAATAAGCTAGAACCTTGGTTATTTTTTTGAAAATGAGTTATTATTAGGTACATATTACATCCAAATTTCAAAGAAATCGAACTATAGGTTTAGCTAAAAATAAATACAAACTTTTTTCAATTTTTTTTAATTTTTGTCCAAACCAAGAGGATTCCAGGCTTGAAATTTGGTGAAATGATATCTTTTAATAAGGCAAATAAAAGCTCCTAAGAAAGCTATACATTTCAGCCAGGGGCAGTTTCACTATAGGATTGCGGCTAGACTCTTTCATCTAAATCGGTTCAGCGGTTTAAGCGTGAAGAGGTAACAGACAGACAGACACACTTTCGCATTTATAATATTAGTACTTATGGATAATAGTATTTGAATTTTACTGGCAGGCGTAACGCTTTTACATCCGCCATTTTAGCATGCTCGTTAGCATGACATGGAAAAATTTAAAACTTAGGCGCTATAAAATTTCGCACAGCACATGTCGTATGCACTATTTTAATTGTGTATTGCAAGTTGTAAGACGCGTCAGCCCTCAAAGTCAGCACCCTCATTACTAACAATTTCGTCGTATGACACATGGGGTGCGCCCCTCCCGCCGCCGCCTCTGTCACCTCGCACGATTGCCCTGTCTAGACGCCTTCGTCGACCGACTGTATTGTTTCTTAAACTGTGGTATGGCACTGACAAACCCACCGAATTTATCTAGATAATTATAGATTGACACAAAAAAACGGGTAAAAAAAGTCCATACTTACCAACATTAAAAAAATATTACAAATAGAGGTAACTGTTTTTTTTTTCGATCGTTCGAAGTTTTACTAGTCATGTTGTCGAAAGCGATTTTATAATTGCAAGATGCTTAAATATGACATATATTTTTTTCATAATCTTTAACCACTGTTTAATATGTTTACGACTCATTAAAAAGTGAGCGAGTTCGGCGTCTACTGGGAAATAGCACCTTAAGTGATCGCGCCGGAATTGACAACATTTCATATTTATAACAGGTGGAAATTAATATAGAGATCGACAGGGCTTTATGTCGTGTACCTTAAAAAAAAATCTTGGAATTTATTCTTCTGTATTTAAAGAAATATAAGAAAATACATCAAATAACTGCAATCTAAGACAATACGGGCTGAATAGGGTTGTTGTCTAAACCAAAGAGCGAAAACATAGATTTAGTTTTTTTTTAATCAGAAAACCGACTAAAGTAACCGTTCCATTAAGTTCTGGTTTTGGTGTTGCCACATTTTAAAATGAGTATGTTTCTATAAATTAATAATAAAATAAATAATCATCTCAGAAAATAAATAAAAACAGAGATTACTTCATCTTTTTAAGCAGAATTCAGAAAAGTAATAAAATGATAGTCTTAAAAATATGAAATGTTGTCAAATTGACATCGTAATGCAAAAGTCTCCACCACAATAACAATAAACAAACAATCCTTAGCCGGCCGGCACGAGTCAAACAGAGACAAATACACAAAATATCCTTATGCGTAAACAAGATAGCGATGCGTCGGCGCCTACAAAGGAAAACGCGCAGTGAAACTGAGTAATACCGGTTAATACTGTTCAACGTAACGTTATACATTCGTTTTTCTTGAATAACGATAATCGAAATTATTTTGCTACTTTTTTAAACGTTACTCTAAGGAAACGTTATTTCAACAAACGAAATTTTTAACAGTTATCGAACAATATTAACCAGTATTCGGATAACGGTATCGATCCCTGGACCCAGCAGTGGAATTTGGAAGTTGTAAGTACTCAGTTAACCATTGGAATGGCAATAAAATAAACACAAACAAGATAAATGATGTTTTCTATTAGAGTTTTATATTAAGACCACAACAAGACAGATGACAGCATATATTTTAAAAACTAAAAACTTAACGCACGTCATAGCATCGCCCGTCCGTTCGCCCCAGACCTTCGATTTGATCCGATTTATCGGAAAAAATATCCTAACAAATTTGTACTACACATTATCCGATTTCTTCCAATAAATCGGACAATTGTACTACACAGTATCCGATTGCTTCGATAAATCGGATCGGATCGAAGGTCTGGAGCGGATTTTAGTTTCAGCTTCAGATTTAGGGTTAATTTTGTTTGGAGTTGGCAACACTAGACTAGACGTCATATCAAGTCACATGTAATGTAATAAATAAAAAATAAATACTTGTTTTGTCTTACTTAACATAAGTACAATCATCGACTTTCTTCAAAATTATTGGATAAAATGGTTTATGCTGTATACCTAACTGGTGCCGCAATGTGTAATCTATAAATAGTCCACAGAATCTGTTTGTTTAACACGCACAAGGCGAAAAATGAGGCGATACTTGGCTCGGAGAGATCCAAATGCCATTTTATCACATTAAAATGAATTATGTGTGTAGATCATAGAAGGTACATACCAGCTATTACTTACTATAAGTTTACATAGAACAAAGCAAAATAATATCTTTAATTCCTAACCTCCTGGATGTTCTGCACTCTAGGATTACAAAAAAATATTCTTTAAGTATAGTTTCTGTGCTGTTTTGTTAAATATAATATTAGATTGTTGGTATATCAGCTATGATGTTAAATTTCAGATGGAAAAAGACACAACTACATGAGGTACAAAATGGGCTTTAGAAGATACTTTTCATGATTGGATGTGTCAACAAAATTTCACTGTCTAAAAGAATGCTAGACGAAGACGCGGCACACTGAAAGATGATGTTATACCTAATACTACAAATAATTCAGACTTGAGGTATGATATCAGTTTATTAAAAAAATCATGATATTATCTATATAATTTTTTACACTTAAGCTATCTTAGGTACTTACTTATTTTGAATATTTATTTTTTCAGAATTACAAAAAAGCAGATGAAGAAACTATTACAGGTCCTCAAATACCTGCATAAAAAGCCATTGCTAATGAAGTCAGGCATTGTCAAAACGGCTGAGAGAAATACTGTTCATTTGTCACCGTTCATAGCTATTTCATCATTAAGCATTACGGACTCCGTTGAACAATTACCGAAACTTTTGTTGTTCAGTATAATTTTATAGTGATCTATATAAACTATTGAAGTATTTGTTAGAATAAGTAAATTATGACTGAATGTAATGTATAATATTCTTTTGGTAGAAAGTTAAATAAGTATTTTCATTTTTTGGGTGGTAGAGATAACAAAATTGATTAGAAGCTGTTTTATTAATTTGTGATTACATACAAGATGTTATTATGTTGCAAGGGAAATAAAAAAATATTTAAATAAAATAATTTAAACAGATTACATTGTGTATATTAATTCTTTGAGCCTTCCTGACATGAAAGCATGAAATAGCTATGTTACTATCTATAACTCAGGGAATAGTAATATTCACTTTAAAAAGTTGGTTGAAATTATCAATATATTTGTCAGAATATGAAAATAATACATTCAAAAATGTATAAGGCCTACCATTACAAATTTAAGATAACACACTCAAATCTAAATGATATGAATAAGACAAAAGCATACATATAAAGAGAATCACAATCATTGTTTTGAAATACAAATTAATTTTACACACTAGCGGATAAAATAGACTTTTGTATGTACATGTTTCATTATATGATATTTTATTTATTTTTAATTTATTTAAATTTAAAAAAAAGATTAACATGACATTACAGTACAACCAATGCGTCATGAAACTTAGATTAAAAGTAAAGGAAACATACAAAATTACATAGGAACAGTTGAGCACCTAGCATCCATCGCCTCACAGAATCTCAAGCATTCACTGCGCACAGCCACCCATCACCACCCAAACAAGTCGCACTCAGGTGTCGATGCCAGGAGCGCATTGAGAAGTGAGAGGGCTCGGGGCAGCGGCAAGTTCCTGAGCGACACGGTGGACGACGGCGGCACAGCCAACAGGTCGCGCTGGCGAGGTCTGAGGGCTATCCTTGGGACGTCCGGGACAGACAGTCGCACTAGAGTCGCACCGCTTTATATATTTATCACACCATCTGGTGTATGTACCTTCGAAGCTTTGATTGTGATTCGGCCATCTCTCATTTCACACCACAAGCTGTTCTTTCTGCTTCCCTATCGCTTCTTCTGTCCCTTATTGCCGGAGTCTGTGAATGTTTTTTTCATTGTTTCAACAAGCTTGTCTTTGTCTACGTTTGTCTTAATCTCAGCTGGTTGATCAATGTTAAAAGAGTGTAATGAGTAATGTATTAATACAGTATGTTGATATTTTAGCAATTGTAAGTTGTCTAATTTCCTCTTTTATGCTTCTGAAATAAATTCATATAAGGCCGATGAACTTGGTCTGTCAGGCACTTCCTTTTTGGACAGCTGCTGCATAGTGATGTCCTTCAGAGTAGCCCCTACTTTAGACAGTAGACCTTTTCCAGTAGCATTGTATAGAAGTGAAGAAGGCTGAATGAAGGCTCCTCGGACCGAAGATGGACCCACATCCAAAAAGCAACTGTATACCTGCATCCTGCAGCCAAAACACAATTTGGCCGTAACTTTCGTTGACAATCAGTCACGTACGCGGCTCGTACTTTGTGTTTGGTTCGGGGCACATCCTTGACTGAAAAGTTATTTTTTCATGCAGCGGAATTACACTTTGTACACAACTAAGTGCCAATTTACACTCCCGTTTCTGAATTGCGTGGTTATTTTTCATGTTATTATAGCTTTCACTGACATAATATTCTACTCTAAAAATGTCTTGCATTGCAGATAGCATAATAAATCGTACTCCAACTCCATGTCTTCTGGCCAATATTATTCTGATTCAGCCTTGGCAATATAGTTAGAAAGAGACGACTTCGTTTCGTGACGTTTTGATACACGAACTTTCGAATCGAGTTCACGTTAGCGTGCTCATACGACTCATGGTGCCGACCGCTTCTGGTAGTTCTATAAGTATCCGCTAGAGGCGCCGTAAAAATTCTTCATACAAATCCGCTACGCAGTCGCAATCGAGCACGGTATTTGTAAACTCATGGTAGAGCTACAGACACCGACAGAGCCCGCAAGGTGAGCGCTTGCTCGTACGATCTGCCCGGCAAGCTGGACCGGCAGCTGAGTAGAAGTTACGTGCGCCTACCAGGCGGGTTAATGGCCGTGAAAGTGTTAATACTTTTTTGAATAATATACGCGACAGTCTACAGGTATGACCCACATTACTTATTTTTATAGGTTACCTTTCTGAAACACTAAGAAAGTTAGTCCGATTTTCGTTTCGACAAAAACTATTCGACAAATATAATTTTAACTTTTTTCATTTGTCGGAAAATTCATTTAGATTTTTTTCGATTGTTTAGGTTTTTCTATGAATCGACTAATGACACGTTTCCCTAATTCTCATTTATCCGTAATATCAGGTTTCCGATGTAACGTTTCGGTTTATTAATTATTAGATTTTTTTTGTATGACTTTGATTTCATTCGTCCGATGTAACGATTCGGTTTATTAACTACTCGGCTATTATCAAATGGAATTTATATATTTTTTTCAGAACCTAACCTAATCCGACAGTTCCGCTCTGACGCTTCGCCGGCTGCTACCGCAGCACGCTCGCTTCGCTCGCTCGGCTCGCGCGCTGTTGAGGTTGCAGTTCTAACTTAACCTAACCCAGCCAAGTCGGTTTTGCCGATTTGCCGGCATCTGCCACCGCAAGCTAGCATGCTCGCTCGGCTCGCGCGCTGTTTTAGTCGCATGTCTTATTCAATGTCTCTCTGCATCTTTTATCGCTTGTATAACGGGGAGTGCTCCGAGGAGTTGCTCGGATTGATTCCTGCCGCTTCTTTCCGCCATCGTTCTACGCGACAATCCTTTCATCCTCACCACTTAGATAGTTGGCAGTCCACAACTGTGCGCTTTTCTAGAAATTTCCTGCCTCGCACGACTGCATTGTGGAATGAATTGTCGCTTGCGGTATTTCCGGACCGATACGACCTTCAAACCTTCAAGAAAAGAGCGTATTCCCACCTGAAAGGCCGGCAACGCACTTGTGACTCCTCTGGTGTTGCAGGTGTCTATGGGCGACGGTAATCGCTTTCCATCAGGCGATTCGTTTGCTCGTTTGCCCCCTATGACATAAAAAAAAAAAAAAAAAAAAAAAATGACGAAAATGACATTGGATTGAAAAATGGGGTATTGAACAAAATACGTAACCTAACCCAACCTAACATTTACTAATTTATTTTTATTTATTTATTTCAAAAAAAGCATGGTACACATTCTATAACAAATTACATAATCCCACAGTTCCGCTCTGATGCTTCTCCGGCCGCTGCCGTGGCACGCTCGCTGTTGTGGTCGCAGTTTTAACCTAACCTAACCCAGCCAGTCTTGGCGCTTTGCTGGATTCTGCCATGGCTCACTAGCTTCGCTCGCCTGTTAATATACGTAACAACTCATAGGGCAAGGCAAGTGAATGTGACGGGAAAAGTTTTTCGGACAAACGATACTTTAACTAAATATGAAATGGTAAAAAGATAAATGTACTAAACCTGTCATTGTACAAACGATAATAAAATAATTCTAATAGTTTTCGGACAAATGAAATTCGCTCAATGATTTTGAATGTTTGATAGATAGGTAGGTAACCTTTTTTCTTTTATTTATATAGTTCCAACTACAATATATAGCCGGCCTCTAACTATTCTAGTTCAATTCAATTGGGAAAAATTTAAACACTCACCAAAATGGCTTTTATACCCCAAAACGAATTCCAAATAAAATGAATTGCTTCCATTTAAATTAAACTCTCTCTATATAGTGCTTCCCAAATTAAATCATTTTGTATTCCAAAATCGATATACATTACACCAAAATAATTTTATGTTGAGTCAGAATATCTTTTTGCTTCCCAAAATGGATTTTTTGCTCACCAAATGTTGTTGTCATAAAACATCAAAATTATTACCAAAAAATATCTTTTTGCTTCCCAAAATGGATGTTTTGCTCACCAAAATGGATTTTTTGCTCACCAAATATTGTTTTCATAAATTAGTGTTTCAGCTAGGTAACCATCTAATCCTGATCACCTTTCAGAGCAGATCCGACTCGGCCGGGTTAGGTTAGGTTAGTTTTTTTTTATATCCCGAAAAAACGCTCCATAATGTGCGGTAGTCATTATTAGCTATGCTATATCAATTTGAAATTTTCTCCATACAAATCGTTTTTTTTTTTCGATATTTTCCGAATATGACCGAATTTTCGGACAAGATTTCAGATTCATATTTTTGAGCCCCGAGAACCCCCCGATACCGAGTTTTAGCCGCCTAGCACCAATTTGAAATTTTGAATCGTTTTTTTTTTCGATATTTTCCGAATATGACCGAATTTTCGGACAAGATTTCAGATTCATATTTTTGAGCCCCGAGAACCCCCCGATACCGAGTTTTAGCCACCTAGCACCAATTTGAAATTTTGAATCGTTTTTTTTTTCGATATTTTCCGAATTTGACCGAATTTTCGGACAAGATTTCAGATTCATATTTTTGAGCCCCGAGAGCCCCCTGATACCGAGTTTTGGCCGCCTAGCACCAATTTGAAATTTTGAATCGTTTTTTTCGATATTTTCCGAATTTGACCGAATTTTCGGACAAGATTTCAGATTCATATTTTTGAGCACCGAGAGCCCCCCGTTACCGAGTTTTAGCCGCCTAGCACCAATTTGAAATTTTGGTGAAAAAAGCCATTTTGGTGAGCATTTAGTTTTTTGCCTCAGCAAAAATGACTAAAATGGAAGTAATAATATAAAATATTGGTGACATCCATTTAACAGTAATTTAGATTATTTGGTCTGAAATTTACTTTTCTCAAACATCCAAGGAAATGTCGTTCTTATGATCGTGGTAATAGAACGCGAAATACGTCTTTGTATAGCAATTGTTGAAGATTTGTTCTAATTTCAAATTAGAGATCAATAAAGGAATTTCATAGAACATTATTGGCCGTGGCCAACAAAGAGATTGTCTTTTGTTTCAGTAGGGTTTATTTCTTTTATTGATAATCTATGGGCATACTGGCAATAAAAAAAAACGTTGTTTGTGCATGCATATTTACGTTTTATTTCTTATATTTAACTAGATTATTCAATTAGATGTTATTTAATAGGTACAACAGAATAAAATATAACAATAAATTAAAATCAATTAGATTAAAACAGATTTTCAATAAAATAAAAAAGGAATCACGTTTATTGTAAAAAAATACCTATAACAATAAGTATCTAATTAATAAGGTGTTGTTATTTTTTAATAAATAGAATCATCTTAACATTTGGTGGCAAAAACATTAACCCATTGAACAGCTTAAAAAAATAAATTCTGAAAAAAGTAAAAAGTTGGCGGGAATATTAAAAATATATGAATAAATAAGTTGAACATTTGTATTATTTCCTTGGATTTATTTGAGAAAAGCACTATACAAGCCTCGGCGCGAACAGGGATTGTCGGCCTCGTATCTCTAGATGGCCTCGTTATCACTCGGCCATCTATTACTACTCGGCCAACAATTCCCTATTTCACGGCCTCTGCAGTAATGTACTATTAATGGTGTTCATATATTTTTATAGGATGTAAGAAAAGGAATTATTTGCTTTATTTATAGAATAGTTTGGGATACACTATTTGGTGAGCATTCATCCGTTTTGGTGAGCATTAACAATTTATTGGTAGTAATTTATCAACATATTTGGTAGGCGTTTAAACACAAGCCAATTCAATTCTACTCACTTAACTGATATAATTTTGTTTTGTGATATAAAAAAATATATATTAGATGATTTATTAGACCTCAAAGTTTAAGCGTTAAGTCAGCGTATCGTAAATCTTTAAGATAAATTGGATTTAGCATTAGATTGCGGACATTGAAAATAACATTTAACTTGAATGAAAAAAAAAATTAAGACTGGAGATGTTTTTAAATAGTTGCAGAACAAAAGATGCTCAGTTTCAAGAGCACAATTAAATCTTGCATTTAAAGTCCCATGATCAGAGACACCCTGTATAGACATACATTACTATATAATGTATTTCCAAAACACTCACACACTTAAAACACTGCTACACGGTATAACATGCATTCTTTTCAGTACACGTAAGCTTTAAAAAGCCCACATATAAACCCACTAATGATATAGGTACGTTTAATTGTGAGAATATCTAATTCAAGATGAACTATAAAATGTGAACCGAAGATTTCATTCAAATACATGCAATTTATACTTCTCTCAAATGTGCTTACAGCATTTACCTTAATGATATTTCTATTTCGGCACAAATACGCTGCATCTGTTACTCAATTCAGCAATGTTATAGTTCAGCTGCAAGGTTGACACTAAAAATTCAAAATCCAATATCGTACAGGGCGCTCGAGCGTGTACTGAGCCGAATTCGAGCTAGCATTATGATATCTCGGCTGTGTATCGGCCATTTTGCCCGATGCGATTGACGCAGTTTGTAGTACACCTGTCTTCTAAGCCGGCGGTAGGGTAGGGCGGGGCCAAAAGGGCCATTTTACATATATTTGGTGATAACTGCTAACTTATATTGTTTACGAAAAAGATTTCAATAGCAATTGATAGCTTAGTTCTTCGTCTATTCGTGACAATATTTAAAAATAACCAACTTTTAACTCCAAGCCAGATATTAACAATATAGAAAATCGGGTCGATTGGACCTTTTGGCCCCGACTGTGGGGCATAAAGGACCACTAAATTTATATGGCATTGTGTAGTTATTTAAAACAGCTATATAAAAGAAAGGCATGTTAAATCAACTCAATTATATTTTTACATATTTTCTACCAAACATAACTATGGCACAATTTTTAGTATGTGACATTAAGTCTTTTGTGATTCACTTTTTGGTCTCAGACATATCACCTATGGTATATTATACTCTTTTAAAATTAACTTCTTTTAAAACATAATTTAACGAAACAAAACAAAAATAGTCACTCAACTTGAGTTATTTCTAATATCTTGGGTTATTTAAAATTGATGGACCTTTAAGCCCCGTAGTGACTTAGTTTCATTTCAAGGTTGTAACGCAGAAAACAATTTTTTGCATTAGATTTACACCATCTTAACAGGAAACCATATATAAAATGACCATGTATAAAACAAGCTCACACTTCTAACGGTTTAAATAAAAGCAGTAGACAAAAAGGAAATTAAGTGCAATATTTTAATTACGTAATTTTTTTTCGACACAGACATGTATAGACCGGTCAGCGTTCGTCAGCAAACTGCGCGAGGCGGCATGCGTACTCCCCCCGCAAACCCCTCACAGTCGAGTCACTTCGATGTCAAACGAAGTTTCAATTTCGGAGTTAGGTATGGTGGACCTTTTTACCCGCGGACCTTTAAGCCCCGCTCTACCCTACCGGGTTCGGATCCCGGCCAGGGCAAATTTGTGTGATGATGAACTCGAATGTTTGTGCTTGGATCATGGTTTTTCTACTCGTATTTATCTATATACGTATATAACATAGCGTCGTCTAGTACACACAAGCCTTCTTGAGCTTAATTTGGGACTCTCTGTTTGGAATTGGATTGGGAATTGTCTGTTTTTTTTTATAAAACGACGGTGGCAAACATACATGCGGCCTGCCTGTTGCTAAGCTGTTACCGCCGCCCATGTACGCTTGCGACGCCAGGAGTATCACACGCGCGTTGCCGACCCTATAAGAACCTATTTCCTCCTCCTGAACACTCCTGAAGAACTCCATAATGTAGCCACCGGGGAAAACCTTGACAGGGCTCATTCCACATGCGGGGCGTTTGCGGACACGCATAAAACGGACGTCACCAGAAAATTCATACCTAATCTTAGCGGCACACAGGTCGTTGTCAGAGGTTGACAACGGTAAATTGTTTTATTCAAAAGCATATCGTTAGTTAGACAAAAAATACACACATTCAAACACACCTCCTCCTTGTTTTGAAGTCGGTTAAAAATACTTACAATAGGTTCGGTTAAAATTGTAGCGTAATGTCGAATTTAGCCGCAGGGTTAAAACTTCACACCACGGCTACGGAGCCAAAAACGAGTACTCGTATCGTACCGCCGGTTTCAGCCCAATGTCCAATATCATCAGGTTGAATACCTTTGTGATCGCTGTATTGGCACGAAGCAGTGCGGAACTACACACTGAAAAGCTTATACATGCTATTGAATTACCTCCATTATAAAAACCGGCCAAGTGCGAGTCGGACTCGCGCACCGAGGGTTCCGTACAAACACTTTCCATCCCTAAGTGGTTAAGTTAAGTTTGCACCTGGTATGTATAGCGCCCCATATAAATTAGGTGCAAAGTTAGGTATTAAAAAAACTACTTACTAGATCTCGTTCAAAACAATTTTCGTTGGTAGTTTTTATAGTAATGTACATCATATGTTTTTTTTTTAGATTTTTCATTTTCTTGTTTTAGAAGTTAGAGGGGGGGGGACCAACTTTTTTCCACTTTGGAAGCGTCTGTCACGCAAACTATACGGTTTAGAAAAAAAATATTTTAGAAACCTCGATATCATTTTTAAAGACCTATCCATAGATACCCCACATGTATGTGTTAGATGAAAAAAAAAATTTTTGAGTTTCAGTTCTAAGTATGGGGAGCCCCCAATATTTATTATTATTTTATTATTTTTGCATCAAAATCTTAATGCGGTTCACAGAATACATCTACTTACCAAGTTTCAACAGTATAGCTCTTATAGTTTCGGAAAAAAATGGCTGTGACATACGGACGGACAGACAGACGGACAGACGGACAGACGGACAGACAGACATGACGAATCTATAAGGGTTCCGTTTTTTTCTATTTGGCTACGGAACCCTAAAAACATATAGCAATCATTTTTGGAGTCCGAATTTAACTACTTAACTTTGTCGCACGTTGCAAATGCAACGAAAGGCCACATTATCCCGATGCGTTCACGAATCGCGCGACTGTTCGCTACATAATCTGCGATCTACCCAAAGAGTAAAGTAATACACGATGATTTTTAATCGGTGATCAGGTTCCAACTTTTCTAACTCAGTAAATGATGGCGGTCACGTTGACGTCGAAATTACATGAAAACAAACTTTTATTTTTCTTTGATAATTTTTATTTAAAGTATCAATTTTGTCTTAAATTCCTTGTCACCCTACTAATCTGTATCTGTAAGCTTACAACCTTTTTAATAATTTAATGGCAGTGACAATTTATGAGTAATAACTTGTCATTGTCATTACCTATACAAAGTCGTAGGAAATTTTGTAAAATTTCCCGCCAAAGCGATGACACTTGACGTAGGTATCGTACTTTTAATAAATTTATGTAGGATGACCGTGTATCTAGTGGTTGTTAGGTTTAATTATGTTTCAACATTGAGGTATTATTTATAATAGAGCCACAGACCCGAACAAAATTGACGAAAAAAGTGGCACTGCTGTCATGTTCAAGTAGATGCCAATAACGCTTATTTATAATTTACAACAACATAATTACTTCGTACAAAATAACTCTTTACTCAAACGTTTAAGTGTCAAATTGGCTTACATACTTATTACCACAAATATTTTTCGTGTAAATTAACTTTTTTAGCGTATTCTGACTCATGTCTCTTGTCAAACTTGGAACATGGCACGAATGGAGCAGATTTTAATAGTTTTACATACTAAAAATATTTTCATTATTATTTTATGTAGGTATTAAAATATATTTGTTGTTTGAACTAAATAAACTCGTAAATTGTTAATAACAAATTAAGTTACGTTTTTGTTTAACAACTGCATAAAAGGGTGCCGACACTGCATAGAAGGGAACAGTAATAATGACATTATGATTTCTCAACTCATCTGGTTCTAGTATGTGAAATGAGAGTAAGGCAAGTGCAAAATATTAACATTTTTAATCCTTAAAGTTTGATGGCGTGGCGTGAAAGTCGGTGGCGTAGTATGCACGGCAGCACACATTGTCTTTAGGTGTTCTTGGCGTTCAAAGGTTTAAACTGACAGTGTCTAGACTCTGAGACAAAATAAAACAATGACAACAGACCAATTTTTTTATTAATTTATTAATGTAACCTGTAGGATCTGCCTGTAAAAGGCATATGTTCATAACACTGGCTCACTCGCCGCCGCACAAATAGCAATGTCATGCGTCCACTCTCGCCCTCGGCTCGCGTGTAACGAAACGCAGCATCCTATGTGACGTGCGACTGAGACAGTGTATATCTATTTATGTATAGATACCTACTACCACAAACACTAGGTACATAACCATTTTACGCTTCTTTTGTATACATTGTCATTTTTTTACGTTTTTATTGAGATATTAAAGCTGTGTTGAGTGAAAGACTTTTACGCTTCTTTTGATTAAACATTAAAAAAAACATATATGATTATGCCGAACGAACACACGAGAAACGAATTATTTGGCTGAAATTATTATTGACGTCTGTCTCTTACTAAACGTGACCTCAATTTTTCACGTTGTTTAGGATCGCGTGGGAATCTTTAATAAAAAAATAGGATAATTATTTATTGCACTCCTTTATTAATTAATAAAATATAAAACTATAGCGACTCCTTAGATTTTTGTTCTGTGATGAGGTGCATTTTGTAGGGACAAAGTTAATAATTCTAATCTAAAATATGCTATGATTTTACATAGGATTCGTTTATTAATCAATAGAATCTGCGTAATAAAGAATATTCCGACCTTTTTCTTTATTTTATAGTTGTGATTTATGCAATTTTTCACTGAAAATTAAGTCATTTTTGAGACCCGTCACGTGTCATGGTCTAAACGAGACTGATCGCCCAACTAATGCGATTTGTGATTTTGCATTAGTTGGGAGGGTGCCATTTTTTCCGTCGGATTGTGTGTCCATGTAATTAATACGTCAATGTGTTTCAACTTTTAATTAAATAAACAGTGAGGTAATTGCATGAGACCTCGCCTATTAGGTTTAATTTTAGCTGGATATTAATATTTTTCTACTCCTGATCACCGATTAAAAATCATCGTGTATATATGATCTACCTATCGATCTATTAGGCTAAGCGCGCACCACGTTTAAATTTCTGCGACACGATTTTAAAATCACGCTGTTAAAATATTGCAGAAAATGAAAATACACTGCGACGGAAAAGTCGATGAATTGTTCATTCGCAACATCAATTTCGTACAAGTTGCTTGTCTTGACTTATTACTCCTTCGGAGGAGTAGGTGTTGTAGGAGGTAGTAGAAGGAAGAAAACAATACATTGTCAATATTGGACCCATCCTTTAATAGCTTAAAGATTGTATTAAGCGGTTACAATCACGCGAAATCGTCAGCGACGGCCCGACATGTTTCGAACTCGTATGGAGCTCTTCATCAGGGACTGACTACCCGTACTGCGGCGTGCATGCATCACGAAAGTAACAATAAGGTTATTTTCTCGTTTGTGCGCGCATTGATATATTATAAACCCATAAGTTGCATTTCTGCGACAAAATTATCGCACGACATAAAATCGTGGTGTGCTCTTAGACTTACACCTTCATGATGCCGGTACCAAGCACGAAGGTAATTTCAATCTGGTATTCGACTTTATGCTGCGGCGGCCGTAGCTACCAATATTCAAGGTTTGGATTCCGGATTTTACTTGTAAATGGGTTAGAAATGTCAGAGGTGAAATAAAAGAGAAGGATGGCGCTGTTTGAGATATGGTTACAGTTTTGGTTCGTGATGTGAGGATAAAACTGTTTTATGTCTGCAATTTTATTACCGGCTTATTACTCGTACCTATAATGTTTGTAAGCTTTACACGATATAAATAGTATTGGAAATGCAACTGCAATGAAAAAAAATCTTTGTTAACATTAGCCTAAATACTAGCTAGTTACATAAATCAAAGGACTGACAAACTGAGGGCTACTAGTAACCAAAATGAGTTATATAAAAATAGTATAATTTTGGTTACTACTTAGCACATGTTGGCTATTTCTGAAGAAGTTCAATTATTTGAGCTATTTATTTTTTTAAGTGTGCCCTCGTGCCCAAAATGAAGAGATTGAATATTTTCATTTATGAAAATTTTTACTCGTCAATGAATTTTTGACTGACATTAATTTAATTTTTTTATAAAATTAACTAAAAAGTATCCACATCTGCGTAAAACTTTTTTTTACAGTAGATAATAAATAAATAAATATCAGACAAATCGATTGAGTCCCAAATTAAGCTCAAGAAGGCTTGTGTTATGGGCACTAGATGACGATATACATACTTATATAGATAAATATATACTTAAGTACATAGAACAACCATGACCCAAGCACAAATATTCGAGTTCATCACACAAATATTTGCCCTGGCCGGGATTCGAACCCGGGACTGCCGGCTCAGTAGGCAGGTGTCTACAAACCGAGCCAAACGTGTCGTCAAAAAGTAGATAATGGTGAAAAGTATGCTATAACCCCATCTTTCGAGTTTAGTTAGAATAAGTCTATTATTGTTGCTATACCCTAGTAGGGTCCATGTTTGTACTTCCACAATAACAACAACTGTAATACCATGGTTTCGCAATAAAGAATCTGAATCTGAATCGATAGCCAGCTATCTCTGCACCAACATTGATTAAAAGCCTCCAGCCGTTTTGGCGTGACGAGCGGACGAATTGTTTCTACCAACAGAGGGCGCTGGTTTGTGCGCTCATACAAAACTAACAATTAACATAAAAACATGACATTATTTGAGATATGGTTACAATTTTGGTTTAAATGTGACACGAGATTAAAACTGTTTTATTCCCATATTGATTTAAACTTTCACTCATTACCTATCGATTTTCACACAATGTTAATAAAGATGTTAGGTTCAAAACGTCGAGGTAATTAAATAAACACTTTTTGAACGCGATTAAGTCTCTTAAAGCTAAGTATTTTATATACCCGTAATCTATGGTCCTGTTTTTGCTTGCCAACTATTACAACGATAAATTTAATATGATACTATCGGAAATCGGATAGAACAACTGCGCTTTAGAAACTGCCAAACTTTTTGAAATATTTCGAAGATAAATCATTTCTGTTATTCAATTAACTCAATTAACTCTTGGGGAATTCCTATTTTATTTCTCTAAGGTTATCTGGAAGAGATCGTTTTTAGCGATAAGGCCGCCTGTTGTTACCAACTTTAATATATTTTATTTCTTTGTGTTTTCTTCTTTCTATTTTAGGTGCGCAATAAAGAGTATTATTATTTGTTTCTCGTTATCGAGTCTCGGGCTCATACGTCCCGGTCTTTTGGAAGGCTTGCGTATATGGATCCAACACGTAGAGGCCCATTCGAGATTTTTTTACGAACAGAATATTATGAAGATTTTCTATTTTCTCGTTTTAAAGATTTAGTGGTTCTATGATGGTTGCTTTTATCACGCGATCAAGTGACAAAGCATCCGTCACGCTTTGACAAGATTCGAGTGTGAGTGACAGATGCTTTGTCACTTATTTGTCACGTGATAAACGCAACCATCATAGGCCCGCAGCTATACGAAAACACAGACGCCACTGTTCCAAATTAAGTGCAACGATTCGAAATAATCCGAAGAAAAACATAGAACAACAAATCTAGAAACAATATTTGGTCAAAACGACTACGTCGTATCATTTCGCTTGGAAATATCGAAGCTGAAAACAACACTGGAGAAGTCTTTAAGTATTTATCGACTTATTCATATTCCAACCTTGCGATTTGACGCGTGGATACACACACAAACTCGCCTTACAAGTTTTCAAAATAATATCGCATTCGCTTTTACCATTAGTCTGCAGGGTTGTAATATGATCAGCCTTCTTAATGTTCTCATTATACGAGTAGTAGGCTCTTAAAGAGCGGTAAGCGTGTACAGAACAGTTGTCCCTCTTCGCAGATTGTCAAAAGGTCCCTTTCCCAAAACGACCCTTCCTCAAAATATGTTCCCGACGTTGTTCGCCCGACGTTGAGCGTCAACTCCGCGAGGCCGGAGACCAAGCTCCGCGTTGAACCGAAGAAGCGGAGCGTCACAGTAAAAGAGCCCACATGATGCCAATGTCTGGGTGGGCACTTTTCGTGGGAAATTACGTCCCTTTCACAAAACGTCTCGTCCGCAAATTGTTCAAAGAAGGCATTTTACAAATGGGACGTCATTTTGACGGAAGGACGTTTTGAGCGTAAGACCTTATACGCCCTAATCATCTGCTGGTCTGGTTGTTGCATATTTTTACAAGTCAACAAATCATGCAAACAATTGTGAACTGCGCATCGTGAAGTCCACGCATCAACGTGCAACCGGGAATTCAAATCCACCTCGGCATAATTATGTTCGGACATAATGTGGCTCGTGGTCGTTCTACTTTTAAGTATTTCGAAATTTATATTTTTCGAAATTCGACATTAAGGCAAGAACAGCCGGTAAGCGCATATGGACATCCAAACGTCCAGGCATACGAACGAATTTGTGGGCCAATGCTGAAACGGAAATGCTTTGCTCGGTCAATTACTTAACATTTTTCGGGGAACAAACACAAACGTCACCTCACGGAGCAAAGTGATTCAGCGGCCGGCAGAGTCAGGCGAGCGACGCCATATTGCCAACCGTGCCGACTGCCGAGCGCACCCGACGTTGACCGAACGCGACCCAAAAGTACGATGTTGGAAGTTTCGGCGCGGCCGAAAGGTTCGGCTGTTTTTTGGCCGAAACCGAACCTTTGGCCGAAACATGATTTTTAGGCCGAAACTGGCCGAAACCGAAACCGAAACCGAAACTTCGGTCGGTCACTAGTTGTAAGCATTTCAAAATACAGAATTAAAATCATATTTTCAATTTCAATTTGTGCAGTGATCTTCTACCATTTTATATTTTATTATATCCTCCTAGCCTTTGTCCCATTTTTAGGGTTCCGTAGCCAAATGGCAAAAAACGGAACCCTTATAGATTCGTCATGTCTGTCTGTCCGTCTGTCCGTCCGTATGTCACAGCCATTTTTTTTCCGAAACTATAAGAGCTATACTGTTGAAACTAGGTAGGTAGATGTATTCTGTGAACCGCATTAAGATTTTGATGCAAAAATAATAATAAATATTGGGGGCTCCCCATACTTAGAACTGAAACTCATTTTCATCAAACACATACGTGTGGGGTATCTATGGATAGGTCTTCAAAAATGATATCGAGGTTTCTCAAATATTTTTTTTCCTAACCGAATAGTTTGCGTGACAGACGCTTCCAAAGTGGAATGCAATTAAATCCAGTTATCATGCTGTTTTGAAAAAGATGAAGAGAGGAATAAATCTGTAGTCATTTATACAGTGACATAACTATTAAAGTAGAAAAAGTTGAAGTCACCTCACAACGAAAAATTCAATTTATCTGTGGTGAGAGCGCCAGCAGTTCAGCTGTCAGCCTTCATGAAAGCGCTCTGGCCAAAGCGTGTCGTATTCTAGGGTTTCTGCGTTAGTCGACGGCCCAAATTTATGCCACATTTGGCAGATTTATTTTGCTATTGTTTATTTTGTTGTTAGATGTATACATATGAGATTGAATTGAATGAAATAACTATGAATAATAAATATCCTTTTTTAGATGGCAAATGGCTCGTCTAATTGTTAGTTGACGCACAAAAATACTTGACTGTAAGAAAACATCTAACAGCAATAGGCTATCAAATCATAACAATACAGAAACCTCTCGATCAAAGCAAGATTTGGCCACTTGTGCCAATTTCTTTGGAAGTGAGCAATCGAACGATGCAAATAAATCTCCACAATCTGCAGAAATAAAAGAGATTTATAAAGATATTAAACGGCCGGTACAGCTGTCGGGGTTGAGATGGATCGAATCATCGCTCTCAGTTACCGCGCCCCGGGGGACAGCATTAGCTCATTTCTTGAGGTGGGTTTGGATAAATTTAGAATCACTATTTTTTAAGGGCTACAGCCTAATTGTTCACTGAAACAGACTTCAATCGAATCAGGAATGAAAATTGATAACATTTTAAGGCTCCTTATCCGTTCAAAAGTGCTGATTGTTTTAGACATTTCTCTATTACTAGTCAGAACAGGGCTATTGCCTAACTTATTTTCTACTGCACGTAATGAAAGCATGAAATAGCTCTAGAAAAGAGTTGGTTGAAAATTGCCAATATATTTGTCATAAAGTGAAAAAAAATATTAAAAGGAATAAGGTTAGGCTTAACGGTTATCGCGTGTTTTCACGATAAATAGAAGTTGAGATTTTTCAAGTAAATCATAAGAATAAGAATAAGAATAAGAATAAGAATAAGAATAATTTATTTGCATAGAATAAGTGGGTACAGTGAATTGTCAACAGGTGAACATAGACATTAGGCGGCTTATTCTGCTATATGTACTATTAATACTAGCATGCAAATATATATTTCCTCCAAATTAATTACAGCGTACTATGAAGCAAAAATTCTTTGACATCATATAGTAGCTTTTCTCCAGTAAATAATTTGTCAGGCTATTTTTGAATTTATTTATAGGAAGTTCCTTAATGGTTTTCGGTAACTTATTAAACAGTTTTAAACACATTGCATAGCATTGCTTCATATACAGTGCAGTTCTAGGAACGTGATCATGCACAAGACGCCCCGTGTTTCTTGTGCAATTTGGAAACACGTCTTTGGCTGTCTTAAACAAATACATTTGTCTTTTTACAAAAATGCAGCTTTCAAGAATATACAGACATGGAAAGGGTAGAATCTTTAATTTTTTAAACATTGGCTTACATGATTTGCCATAAGCTGCATCACATATGGCTCGAATACATTTTTTTTGAGCAATGAACACTCTATTAGAGCTTGTACAATTTCCCCATAGTATTAAACCGTATCTTAAATTAGAGCTGATATATCCATGATACGCTGCTAAAGTGGCTTGCAAACCTGATATGCGCTTTAATCGACGTAAAACATACGCACACCTGTTTATCTTACAACATACTTTTTCGACTTGTTTCTGCCAGTCTAAGTATTTGTCCATTTTTAATCCTAGGAATGTTACATCGTCTCTTTCGTGTATAATATTATTTTTATGTTGTAAACTTAATTGTTGCTTTTTACCTCGTTTCGTACTAAATTGGACATAATTCGTTTTATCCAAATTAATGTTCAAATTATGTCTCTCCAGCCATTCGATCACCGTTTCTAACGTCGTGTTTACTTTACGTTCATGTTTTTTTTATACAGTCAGCTTTATTTGAAGTTACAATTATCGAAATATCGTCAGCAAAGAGAACGCATTTTTCAGTTATTGCATCACAAATATCATTTATATAAATAATAAATAGTAGTGGACCAAGCACACTACCTTGAGGAACACCGAAGTTATTATAATGAGATTCCGATGTATAGTGAATCTCCTCATTTCTATTATTCACTGCGGCAATATCGACAACTTGCTGTCTTCCTAGCAGGTATGTTTGGAACCACCTCAGTGCGGGTCCTCTTACCCCATATTTCTCTAGTTTTCCCAATAGCAAAGAGTGATTAACAAAATCGAACGCCTTAGACATGTCTAAAAATACGGCAGTAGTGTGGTTTTTGACGTCAAGACTCTTTGCAACACATTGCACTAAAGAAAAACCAGCAAGTGTCGTGGATTTATTCTTTTGGAACCCATTTTGTTCTTCTTTGATGATATTGTGTTTATTAAAAAAACTCATTATACGCGTATGCATGCACTTTTCAAATATCTTGGACAAGATCGGTATTAAAGTTACAGGACGATAATTACTCATATCTAGTTTATCTTTACTTTTATACATTGGCTTTACTATGGACATTTTTAATATTTCTGGAAAACACCCGTTTTCGAAAGATTGATTTACTAAGTGTGTAATAATCGTTACTAATTGCGATTTACAACCTTTTATAATACTGGTGCTTAGTTCATCAAATCCAACTGCATTTGTGTTGTTAAGTGACATGATTATGTTACTAATTTCAATTTCAGAAAACGGTCTTAGAAATATACTATTCTGTATACTTTTTTGCTTATCACCAGAGTATGTGACCTGTGTTTTCATTTTATTTGTTAACTCTATATAGTATTTATTAAAGTAAGATGCTATTTGGAGGGGGTTTCTTATTATTTTGTTGTTTAATTTTATTTTCTCAATATAAACTGGTTTTTTTGTGTTGTCTGTTTCTGTTTTAATCAATTTCCATGAAGCTCTACACTTATTTTTACTATTCATAATATATTTACTGTTGGTTATATATCGTGACCTATTTATGCATTTTTTTAATAGTTTCGTATATTGGTAGTATTGGCGTTTATTCTGTTCACCATGTCCGTTATTATAAGAATTTACTCTCAGCTGCCTTTTTTTTTTGCAGCTGATTCGAATGCCATTCGTAATCCATTTTGGTGTCTCATGTTTTATAATATTGACTTTTATTCGCTGAACTGGAAAACAGAGCTTGTAAAATAAGGTCAATGATTCGTGAAATGTGTTGAATGCAACGTTAAAATCATTTTCAAAGTACACTTCAGAAAATGACAAACTCTCAAGACATTGCTGAAATTTTGTTATATTTTGTGAGCAATAGTCTCTTTTAAATTTATAAATTGATTTAGATTTTACTATACATATTTGAGTTTATTTTGAAGCTAAGCATTTGAGCAGTATCATGATCGGATAGTCCCAAAGGTAGAATAGTAGCAGTTGCTTTCTTAACGTTACTCATTATGTTGTCTATACATGTTTTTCCTCTAGTTGGTCTTTTTATGTGTAATGTAAGATTATAGTTTTGAATAATGTCTGTAAACTCTTTGCTCTTTTGGTTTTTAACAAGTGTATCAATGTTAAAATCTCCGCATATGACGATTTTGTAACATTTTTTACCAGGTTGTTTTAACAGTTGGTCTAGTCTTCGAAACAAGTAATTGGGGCTAGAAGTTGGCGTTCTGTATATACAGATAACCACAATATTATGTTCATGAATCTTTACACCACAACATTCGAATTCTTTATCCATAGATATTTCTTTAAGTTCCTCTATTTCACTAAAATTGATTCCTTGTTTTATTAATATGCAAACTCCTCCCCTTTTTGTATCTCTAGAGTGAGATGCTCCTAGAGTATAATTCTGTATTTTAACATTGTTCTCACTCCCTTTTTCAATAAAAGTTTCTGTTAAACATATGATATGTGGATCGTTCTCTCTTTACGTCTCGTCTCTTTTTAGACATCTCATTTATTGCTACTTCTAAAACATCCCTTTTTGATAAAATACTAGCAATATTTTGATGTAATATCCTAAATTGATTTTCTACGACTTTGCCTGGAGCAAAAAAGAGGATTTTTGTTTGTGTGAATTTGCAATAAATCGTTATCAAGAGTTGTTTGTGATGCCTGCGGTTTGTCTTTTTTGTTCAGTGTTGTCGCGTTAGATATTGGTTTGAAATAATAAGTTATCGTACCTTTTTTGGGTGTCAAGTGTGTTTTTGGCGGGGACGTATCATTCATCATAGATATATAGCAACATTCGTTATAATCCTGTTGAGCTACCATGTCGCAAATTGATTTACACAATTGTTCTAGATACTTATTTTTTTTACTATATTTACAACTAGACATATTCACTACATTACATATTTTATCTCTAGAATATTTACATGATTTTTGTTTGATGAAGGAAAGAACTATGAATAAAAGTGTTCACATGTAAGAAGGTAGTAACATTCAGCACAAACGAAAGCAACACTAATTGTATTAAGTATTAGGGTTTCTTGATAGTATCGTAAATAAGATTTTGCAATTTTTTTTCTTTTTTGTGACAATGGTTCGTTGAATAGAGATTAAACTACTGGGGGTGACCATACAAACGGTCCGGTAGTTCTGAATTTTTGATATGGTGGCGGGCGCAGAGGTGGGGCGATTGTACGTTTTACATTATAAACACTCACTAACCATCCTAGACAACATATCAAAAATTCAGAACTACCGGACCGTATGTAAGGTAAAACCCCATTTATTCACTGGATTACAAGCTTTTATAGCCGACTGTCCTTTCTTTGAACATTCATCAATTGCTCACTGAGACGATTCTAAAGGACCTCAAACTCAGTAGGATTGCTTTATCTATGTTTTGATCATTCATGCCCCACCGGCGTCGCTGCGAAGTAATGTAGGTCTTTATCTATAATATCTGAACTTGTTATAGTAATTCAACAATATGATTGAAGATAAAAAATATTTTCTCAAACATACAATGAAATGTCGTCATAACGTTCGTTATAACAAGCCTCGAAGTATCGCGTTTCGATCGGAATAACTCGAAGGAACTGTAAAGGAATTTCATTCAAAATTAAAAGCCTAAGCCGCGAAGTAATTTTTTAAACATGTCGTCTGTGTTCATAAACAGGCTAAATAGCTGAATCATATATTTTTTGAGTGGTTTATTTATTTATTTCATTGCATTTGTTTGAAAGAGCTTGCCGGCTTCGTATCACTATCCGTATACGTAAAAGTATGTCTACTCACTATGATACTCGCTCAATCAAACATGATTGTAAGTATACGTTTGTCCGTCTACAGGTTACATTCTCGAGAAGCTTATGCGCAATCGTTTAAGCAGACTCTAGTGTCTGCGAGGCTTTATTCCTTTTAAAATGCTGATTGTTTTAGTAATTTTTCTCTATGATCAAACATGTTTCTTAACATATTATTGATGTTACCACCTAGAACAGGGTTATTGGGATTTATTGGTTTATATTTCAAACCTACAGTTTGAATTTTTCATTGATGATTTTTGTTTCAAAAACTACTCAAAATGGACAAAATTCACACGGAAAATTAGTTTTTTCAACTTATTTTCGATTTCACGCAATGAAAGCATGAAATAGCTATGTTACTACCTAAAACTCAGGGAAAAGTATTATTCACTACAATAAGTTGAAAAAGATAATTTTAAAAGGAATAAGGCCTCTTAAACGATTTGTATGAGATAATAAACCTCCCCTAGCGGTGACTTTATAGAACTACCCTTCTCCATACAAATCGTTTACGTAGTCACTTGCGACTACAGTAACTGTAAACTCATGGTACAGGTTCTCAATAAGTCGGTATATTTTTTTATTTTTTTTTTCCAAATACACGAAGACGATTGGACTGACTGGGATTTTTTTTTCTTTGTTGAAACTTTCTAGGTGATTCATTGTCATCAAGTTAAGATCTAATGGTGGTATCCGAGAGGAATTGAGGGAAATCTTCAAAAAATACCGTGATTTAGGAATATTATGTTTTTATTTATTTAAAAAATTCTATGATTATATAATACTAAGTATGTATTAAGTCCGCCATTTGAACTCTTACTTGTGTATTGTGTGCAATAAAGTTTAAATAAATAAATAATACTTTCAATGATTGTAAGCTAGCAATATAGCTTTCACCCTATTGTCACAGATTATAATACAAGTTACCTATTGTGACGGGGCCATATGTTTCAGAGTCAATAACACTGCCAAAAAACCGGCCAAGTGCGAGTCGGACTCGCGCACAGAGGGTTCCGTACAAACATTTTCCATCCCTAAGTGTTTAAGTTAAGTTTGCACCTGGTATGTATAGCGCCCCCCATATAAATTAGGTGCAAAGTTAGGTATTTGGTATTTAAAAAAAACTACCTACTAGATCTCGTTCAAAACAATTTTCGTTGGTAGTTTTTATAGTAATGTACATCATATGTTTTTTTTAGATTTTTCATTTTCTTATTTTAGAAGTTAGAGGGGGGGGACCAACTTTTTTCCACTTTGGAAGCGTCTGTCACGCAAACTATTCGGTTTAGAAAAAAAATGTTTTATAAACCTCGATATCATTTTTGAAGACCTATCCATAGATACCCCACACGTATGTGTTTGATGAAAAAAAAAATTTTGAGTTTCAGTTCTAAGTATGGGGAGCCCCCAATATTTATTATTATTTTTTTATTTTTGAATCAAAATCTTAATGCGGTTTACAGAATACATCTACCTACCAAGTTTCAACAGTATAGCTCTTATAGTTTCGGAAAAAAATGGCTGTGACATACGGACGGACAGACGGACAGACGGACAGACAGACAGACAGACAGACAGACATGACGAATCTATAAGGGTTCCGTTTTTTGCCATTTGGCTACGGAACCCTAAAAAGACGTCACATGCGTTTTTAACGTTAAAAACAAACGTTAAAAATTCACAAGAGCATCAGAGGCCTGCCTAGTGACACACAGATAATAATAATCAAATATAATCATAGAACACTTAGTTATCCAACGGTTCATAAACTTCCAAAACTCATTTAAAACCAGGGAAAGACGATGCCTTAAATTTCCCGGGTTGTTCTCGGTCCTCCCCTGGGATGAAACGCGGCCAATTAAAGAACTTTCTGGACTGTTTCTGGGTTTTTTGCAAACACGAACAGTTATGTATAACTCCCGAAAACACAAATGTTTGTGTTACATGTTTGTACGTTATACTGTATGGTGTTTGTACCCGCATGAGAAGTTCACAAAGGGATTTAACATTTTCCTAATTAACAACTGGTACTTATTAGTAAATGGGATTCTAATGAAAAATATTAAAGGCTCCTTATTCGTTCAAAAATGCTGATTGTTGAAGACATTTTTCTCTAAGATCAAACATTTTTATGAACATGACTGTTATCAATGTTACTACTTAGAACAGGGCTATTAAGAACTTATTAGTGTATATTCGAAACCTACAGTTTGAATTTTTCATTGATAAATTTTGTTTTAAAAACTTCTCTAAAATTACAATATTCACGCAGAAAACTGTTTTTTTTTTTTCAATTTATTTTCGACTACACGCAATGAAAGCTTGAAATAGCTATGTTACTCTCTATAGGATCTACGGAAAAGTGTTATTCACTTTAAAAATTTGGTTGGAATGATCAAAATAAGTGGATTGTTATAACTGACACAGTTTAAACTTTAAATTCGAGTAGACTCGTCCTGATTATAAGATCAGACACCTATAGTCATCTCTGAAAGTTGAAAGTTGAATTCTCATCACACACTGTGAAAGTTAAGTTAAGAAGTAAACTGAAGCTGACTGGAGCCATTGCAGGTAGAACACCAGTCAAATATCTACAGATGATAATAGCTTTTGCTCCAAAAAATATAGTATTCGTACAATATTTTTTAATCTTACATGACAGTGAATTCCACTTGTCAGTTTGAATCCTCACGAAAAATCGGTCGAAAAAGACTGCACAAAAATTCCAATTCTCCTCGGTTTCCTTTTCCCACTAACCCAAAAAGACGTAACTCCACTATCATGCAACGGGACATAAGGCCTTTTATTTCGCCGACGATCTGCCACTGAGTTATTCCCCAGACACATTTAAATCGCTCGATTTGTCGACATAAAGTATCAATCGACATTCTTCAAACTCCCAAAACGTGCACTTCCCTACTCGATTATCGAGTGATCGATTGTAGATCTCTCGGTGTTAACAGTATGAAAATATCACCGTTCGCGATAAATTTTAGGTGTTACGGTAGACAATTTATGTTGCTTTTTCGAGTTTTTACTCTTTCTCACGGGTCGTTTGTCCAGCTTTGTGCTTTTAGTGTTGCAATGGTATTTTATCTGTCGAGTAAAATCAGCGTGTACGCGAAAAGCTGTTTGTTTTATTTTTGTTTGACTTTAAAGATTTATTTTGGCACGTCCCAATCTGTTTTTAACTCCTGACGAAAACAGAGCGGTGTTATTAGTGTGTGTGTCTAATGTGTACGAGTACCTGTGGCATCGCAGCCCTCGACTTCGGCTTTGGGCTTCTAATAGACACTTGTTTGTAATTCATCGTTTACCACCCTTGTGACGTTAATGTACTATGCTATCATGTCATCATATATCTATGAGTAGGTACTTACTTAATGTATGATACACGCGTGGAGACCAAAACGATATCTCCGATTTTGCAGTTCATGAATTATGTATTTGTTAGAGGCGCGAACGAAGAGTAATTTTATTTTTCGCGTCTTCGGGAAAATCCCACGGGAATAGGAATAAATAAATAATGTGTCACATTCTATACTAAAATACCTACGGCTATGCGGTTCTCCTACAATTTTAATATGAGATATTTGCATATTTCATCGAGGATAAGGGTAGGTATTCTTTATTGAAGAAAGCAACAGTTTGTACAATACTAGTTTGTACTCGTACAATAGTACAAACAAGCATTTTATGTATGATATATTTTATATTAAAAAATATATATAGAAAAATGCTCCGTATACCCTGGTCTGCACACCGAACTAATGTCTCCATAATAGCCCAACTTAAACTGGAAAGCCAGCCAAGGTTATCTACCATCTGCCTCCAACGTGTGCTACAATACTTTGGTCACATAGCTCGCAAATACCCTGGCAATTTGGAGAGACTGATGGTGATGGGAAAGATGGACGGCACCAGACCACGGGGTAGAAGCCCAATACGATGGTGTGATCAGATATCCAACGACGTTAAGCAGCGCGCTCCAGAAAGCAACCGATAGGGAGAAGTGGAGAGCTGCTATCAAAAATATTAATCGGCGGAGTCACGATCCTCTGCAGTGAAGGACCGACTTAGAAGAAGAAGATATTTTATATATGGCCATGCGCGCGCACATGCGAAGGTTTATGAATGTGTTTATGCGTATGTTTGTTGCTTCTTCACACTCAAACGGCTGCATCGATTTTGATAAAATTTGGTACGGTGGTAGCTGACACCTTGGATTAACACATAGGTTACTTTTTATCACGAAAAAATGAAGTGTTCCCGTGGTATGAGCGGCTAAAACCGCGCGGCGTAGCTAGTGTATGATATATTTTATATACAGGGTGGTTTTTGGGTCATGGAGCAGGATTGAACGGGGTACTGGGGAGGGTCACACTGAGCAACTTCCACTATGGGGACAACCACGAAATCTCGAAAAAACACCCTGCATGGTCATGCTCTATAAATTATAAATGCATATAAAATGTTAATGACCCCGGAACAAACACTCATCTCATCACACTAGATTTGCCTCTACCAGGATTCGTTCCTAGACCGCAGCTTTGTAGGTTGAATTACCGCGGAGCAAACGTGGCTTAGGTTACGAATGGCCTGCTTTAATCTTTGGATAACCTAATAAATCACTCTTGCTAACAAAAACCGATTCCGCAGTCAATTCTGCAAAAACAGGATCTAGCTATCATTTACTCGAATTTGGGGCAAAAAGTTTTGTTCACTGGGCAGAACGGAACTTAAACTTTCATAGGACTTGTCGATAGTTTTTAGTGTTCCGCAAAACGGTGGCTACGAAACAGTGAAATTATAAATTTTTATTTACATAACTTTATTACACAAAAAGTGCGCAAAAGGTGAACTTAATGTTATACGCATTATCTACTTTCAAATAAATAAATATATAAATAAATGAATCGATCTAGTCCTACAGTAAGCTTCTAGTAGCCTTGTGGCGGACAATAGACGATATACATACTTATATAGATAGATACATACTTACACTTACTTGCAAATAACATTCATGACCCAGGCACAAATATTCGAGTTCATCACACAAATATTTGCCCTTACCGGGGTTCGAACCTAGGACCGCCGATTCAGCAGGCAGCTGCTTTTACCATTGCGCCAATCGGGTCGTGAACACTTTGATTAAAGATAACAACTGAATAAGTGTTTACCGATAGATCTGTTTTATCTCCTGCTTCATTATATTACAAGAATCCTAAACTTTTGAAGATGTAAAGAATCTCTAGACTCTAGGCCAATCAAAAACAACCCCAATTTTATCATCATCATTTCAGCCGATAGTCGCGTCCACTGCTGGTAGAAGGCCACCCCCAAAGTTCTCCGCAACGTTCGGTCTTGCGCCGCCCTCGTCCAACTTCTGCCCGCGATCCTAACCAGGTCGTCGGTCCACCTTATCGAGGGCCTTCACACGCTACGTCTACCGGTCGTCACTCAAGAACCTTTCTGTCCCAACGGCCATCGGTTCTACGAGCAATATATGCCTCGCCCACTGCCACTTAAGTTTGGCGACTGTCTGAGGTTTATCGGAACGTCGCAAGGCTAAACGGCTTTTCCCCATAATTAACCGCACAAGAACCGTACCATCCGCACTAACCGACCGCAAATAAACAACAGCCGAATAACCGAGTGATGAACCATCACAAAAACCGTGTATCGCATATTCAATATTTTTGTCTAATTTCAAACATCTAGTTATTGATACCTGACACAGATGAGGTAAGTCCGACAATATTTCACGCCACCTTTGTACTATTTCTATTGGTGCCGGAGCGTCCCATTCAACTTTTCGTGAATTGTTAAAACTACCGAGAAGATTTTGTAATAACAATTTAATTTTAAACACCACGGCGCAGACCCAGCCCAAAGGATCATGTAAACGCGCCACCAAAGATAAAATACTTCGCCGAGTAATAATACCGTCCTCCCCGGTAGGTTTAGCCGATAAGTAAAACAATCATTTTTCGGATCCCATTGGATACCTAAAACCTTAATGAACCCAGAACCATCCGAATCAGGTTCAAAAGAACGGGGCGTCTCGAGATGATCTAAAGGCAACCCGTTTAAAATTCTTGGGTCATTCGAGGCCCATTTCCGTAATTCGTACCCAGCCGTATTCATGAGCGATATCAACTCGTCCCTCAAGGCTATTGCGTCGTCCAGATCGTCGGCTCCGCCGTTAAGATCATCGACGTAACTATTATGACGTAACAGCTCCGCCGCGCGAGGATAACTACTTTCCTCGTCATTAGCTAACTGATGCAAACACCGAATAGCAACAAAAGGGCTCGATTTTAAACCGTAGGTATTTGTAGTTAACTCATAAATAAGTAACGGTTCGTCCGGTGACGATCGCCAGTATATAAGTTGATATTTTCGATCGTCCGGATGTATCCATGTTTGCCTAAACATCATTTTTACGTCAGTAGTAAAAATATACCGTGGTACTCGAAAATTAATAATTATCTGAGTAATATCGTTTTGTAGCCGAGGTCCCGAAAATAAACAATCATTAAGTGACACAGCTGTATCTACTTGTTTGAACACTTCCATCATACACTATTCGGATTTTCTGTGTGTCTCCCGATTTTTTGAAGACACCATGATGAGGCAAAAAATATTGTTCTTCTCCCGACCCAACATCAAAGTTAGAAACCGCCATATGACCGAGTTTTAAATATTCCGACATAAATTCTACATATTTATCGCGATAATCCGGTTGCCGTTTCATACGCCGTTCTATAGCCAAAGAACGTCGCAAGGCAGTTTCGCTAGAATCACCCAACCGGGGATGATCTGGTGTGAGAGGTAAACGAACAACATATTTACCATCTGCACCACGTGATGTTGTTGCTGTGAACGCCAAAACCGTTCAACTGCTTCGAGAAGCGTAAGGCCCACATTTTTATTATTTGCTTCCGAGTCATACGAATACACCGACCGAGACGGACCGAATATGGCGTAATCAAAAATGGTACTAATTGCACATAGGCCACCACCCAAATCAACCTTATCACCATTTAAAATTTGACCTAATATGTCGCATCCGAAAATAACGTCAACGTGCCTCATATCATGAGCGCCGCCCGTAAGTTTAACCGTGCCGCCGGATAATGTTAGCCTATGCGCCAAATATGAAGTAGGCTTCTTTAATACAACCGCCGTAACCGATAATAAACGTTTGTCCGATTTTTCAGATTTAAAGTAAAACTCAACAATATGAGTGCCGTCATTATTCCGTATTCCGCCGATACCTATTAAAGGCGTTTTATTGTAATGTCGCCTCAACCCTAAACACGCCACGAAATCGCTTCGTATTATGCTTGTCTGGCTACCAAGGTCCAGTAGGCCCAAACACTGTATGAAATTACCGTTCGCCGATTTTACCTCAATCAATACCGTAGGCAAAATAACATTATCCGCTAATTGTGGTACCGAGCCGACATTACAATACTGTAATTGCTATTGTTGAGAACGCGACTTACGATTACGATACGCATCCGGACTATGCGATTGCCGCGAATAAGTTGGGTCCCGATTTTCTAATTCCGTTCGGCGCCGATTCTCGCGCTCCCGAACGTTGCGAGATAAATTATCGCCCTCATAATTATTATGACTTAATTTCCGTGACCGAGAGTCTATACCGTCATCCGAGCACGCATATTGTTTACGTGTTTGAACCGGTGAACACCTGCCGCCGGTCCAGTCGTTATCGCGTTGTGAAGCAACCATTGCCTGCCGCGAACGCTGTTCATTTGCAGCGGGCGAAGCCGAACGAGAAATGGACATAGTACAGACTAATTTATTATGACCGATATTTCCGCACCGATTGCATGGTACCTGTCGGGTGCATGCGGCCGCAGAATGCCCTCCGAAGCATTTAAAACATAATCCGTTATTTTTTACATATTCCTTCCGATTATAATTAGACATATTCCCGAACTTATAACAATTATTTAAAGTGTGACCCGATAATTGACAATAAAGACAGCTAGCGGTTTTGCCGGAAATATACCTATGATTATGGTTAGCCGAATCCGATTTATTGTAATTATTATTACGTTCCGTTACATGTGCTGTGCGCGCAGGTTTGCGCACCTGTTCCGCATAGGACAATATGGGCTCCGAATTAGCCGTACCTATCAATTAATCGACATTCATTTTGCAAGAACTCAGTTAATTGATCAAAAGTGGGCAATTGCAAGCTATTACCGCCGTAAGATTGTTCAAACCGTGTTTTAATGTCAAGAGGTAATTTTGTTAAACTTATATGTAACAAAATATAACTCCATTCGTCCGTTGGGAGACCGAGATTCTTCAAAGCCCGCGTTGATTCCAATAATGGATTTAAGATTTTTGTTCTAAGACCCAAACTCTTATTTAATACCGGTAAATGTAAAATCCGAGAAATGTATGAATCCGCTTGCAGCCGTTTATTTTCATATCTACCTCTCAGAATGTCCATAGCCGTGTCTAATGAACTATCCACCATAGGTAGGTGCCGGATCAAAGCCTGGGGTTCCTTTTCAACGTTTGAAAATAAGTAGTGGAATTTCTCCGTTTTAGAGATGTCCCTACGTGATAACACTAACGACATAAACAGACTTATAAAACTCGTCCAGGAAAATACATCGCCGTCAAAGGAAGTCAGGTTTATCCGTGGCAAGCGTGATGATGCAACACTTTCCGTAGGTAAATGTGTGCCATCCAAGTTGGGACAACCGATGGCCACCGCATCGAGCTGGTTGTACACCTCCGTGGCCTCCCTATACTTCTCATCGTAGTCAACCGTTTCCAAATCCAAAGTTAAAATCTCTTCATACGCTTCCGTCAACGCCTTAAAATATTCCTCTAACTTACGTAACCGAGCCGATACTACACTAGAAGCGTAAGTTTTACTATTAATAATCTGCAAGGTGTTTTTAAACCAATCATACTTAATTTTAAATTTACTTTCCACTAACTTAGTAGCCATTATAACCGAAAACCGTTTATCAGAAAACCGAAATGTAAGAAATTACGAATTAACTTCGTACTAAGAACAAAGAATGTACCGTTACAAAATGGCTGCCCTAACTAAACTCGCTATCTTTTGGGAATCCAATCCGAGGTCGATGGACCAAATTTTATGTTCGCGTAACAGAACCCTTCGATAAACTCTGTAGTAGACTAGTCCTGGAATCCCTAACGAATTTAAAGTCTAGGAACAGGCATTGCACTCGCTCAATATGAGATAAACCACTCACCTGGCAATCCTGGGCTGAACCGGCTTCGAAGCAGCTGTGTCCGTAACTCTTCTGGCTGGCCAGCACTTAAACACCTTAAAACAGTCTGTCGCACACCGGAAAGCACAAATCTAGTCCGTTAGAAGCACTAATTTCTTATTCTTAACAATGGTCGCACACCGAAAGCGTCAGCGTCCCGTACCGAGCCGAAAGGTAATGTGTCAAAATGAAGCCTACGCGGGAATACATTTCTACCCGCGTATTTTTGACCGCCGTTGGGTTTTGCAGTCTACCTACATATTAAGAGATTACAATGCCTGAACAATGGGTACTAGACGACGATATACATAATATATAAATACATATATAGATAACATCCATGAAATGCACTTGTTCTCAGGGTGTAGGGTTGGAAACATATTGAAACCTACAGAAAAATCCACAAAATTTCTCTTACAATGAAGAAGGTTATTCCGAATTATAAAAAATACAAGGATTTTTAAACATTTCTACCTATTCTACATTATCTAACGCCGTAACGTATGCATTTCTTCTCGGAGCAGTAAAATTACTCTTTTATGTTTTATATTTCAAGTAAGTTCCAATAAGCCTTACAACAATCGCAAAACACGGCAGTAATTGTTCCGATAATATGTTTAATGTTACGTATCATCCCTACAAAAAAACATGACTCTATTCTACGTTTTTTTTTATTTTTGTATAATGGCTTCACAGAGTGCTTTATTTATACTGAAAAATGGCATGGAACTCTTCACGACCGAGTCCTTCTCTGACTTGACCGGTTTTTTATACGCCGACGTGAGCATTGCAAACAAAACTTCAGGGTCCGTCAACTCCCTCGCGATTTGTCCGTTTGTCGCAAACTTTGGCACTTTATAGATAGTGCTTACTTAAACAGTCGTTTGACAAGCCATCTCGGAAGATTTGTGGAAGTGTATGATGTATGTATGCGATGGGTTCGTGCGTATGTAGCTGGGGCTAGCAATTCCGGAATTGGCTTATAATATAAGGGCAGTATCAGAAATTTCCGATACTGGCTACCGGATCCGCTGGACCGGATTGCAATCCTTGGCATTCGTGCCTCTGTCAAATATACATAATCCCTAATAAATGTCTCTTTAAAATCTAAATCTTGCAAACAAGCTCTAAAGTACAAATTATCGAATTTTCTTCATTGTAGCGTGTCACGCCACCAAAGTTCCTGGGTATTGTTATCCACCTGAACGGCTTGCAGCCGGAGTTTGGGACAGTCTGCCCGAGTTAGTTATTAGTTATCATTCCGACATTAGAGCAGAGATGTCTTCGTAAGTACTCTGTTGTTAACTACGTATTTAACATTCCATGTAAACTTTTGAGTCAAAAGTTAACTAGTTTTGCTCGCTAAAACTCGAGAACGGCTAAGCAGATTTAGCTGATTTTGGTTTTGAAATGTTTGTCGTAGTCCAGGGAAGGTTCGAACGGTGAGGTATTAGCAGCTTATTGACACAGACCGAATTCCACGCGGGCGGAGCCGTGTGCACAGCTAGCATGATTCTAGCCAAGAGCCAGCGCTGATCTTCCGGTGGGAACATAGGTGGCGCCACGGACAGCTACACGCACGAGCGCCGTTCACATTTAGGATGCGATAAGCGCTGTCAGTGTCACGTCAAACAAAATTGTCAGGTCAGGAGGCATAATAGGCAGGAGGCATTTTACGAATAAAATGCGAGCAAAATTCGTTGAAATGCTATAGGGCTGTCACTGGTTGTCATACGTCACTTCAAACGTTTTTGCTCGCATTTTAACTAAGATCTCTGCGTACGACACGCCCACACCAAAGTCTATAAATTCAATTATCTGTCATTTAATCGCCGCTACTAAAAATTTGCGGCGATTTGATCAGAGATATTAATTAAACTTCTGTACAGTACGTGAGGACCTTTCGGAGCTTTGGATTACGTTTGCGACGATTAAAAAATCTTAGGAAAGCTTTATTCCATTTTTCTAAGAGATTAGTATCGGTATATTTTTGGCGGAGTCACATTTATAATTGGTTCGAATTTTTACGCATAGTGAATTTCTGAATGATCTGAAAATATTTGTATAGAATCTTTTTTTTTTTATCGATTCTATATTTTTTATGTGGTAATACCACATTTTTATTTTTATAAATAATGACACAAAGGTAAATTAAGAAAGAAAAATTTAATGCGATCTACTACAATCGAAGCGGGGTAAAAAAAATAATGATCTGAAAATGTATGATGTTATAAAATAGGGTATAGACTGATGTTGATATCTACAACACAGGTACTGTAGTTATACAAATAAAACTAGCTCAATAATTCATGAAACAAAGAGAAAATTTAAAAAATAGTAATATTTTTTGAAATGTGACTTCTTACGCAAATCACGTGTTTTTTTATCCGAAAGTAATTGTTGAACTTGTTTTAAGAATCGTCATAATTTAACAAAACATAATAAAATTGTATGATAACCATGAACTCAAACGCAATTTTTCACGGTGAAAATGGCAAATTACTTATTATCTCTATAAAAATATTGGTACCCAACCCACAAATGACGTCACATGTAGGTGGCCATTTGTACAGAGCGTATTGAGCACTCCGTAGGAATGTTGACCTGTGACGGTTATTTCTGACTTTTACGAGTAGAGCAGTCTTAAGTGTAGTTAGTCCTATATACCGGGTGTTTCCTGTAATAGGAGCAATAAATTAAAACATAGATTCTTCCCTAGAAACTTGACAACATTTGTATAGCAATAATGTTTAGACAAAGAAGCAATGTATTGCGAAATGTCCGATATTAGTAGAGTGACAGCTATGTCAATGCTCAGGGAATGTCAATGTTGGACGACGTACATTGAAAATACTATTTAATTTGTTTGAAATAATAAAATTCTGAATACTTTTTTTTAAATTGCTGAACAAGTGGTGTTCAATTTGAAGAGTAGAATTTATATTTTAATTTATTGCTCCTATTACAGGCAACACCTGGTATAGACATTTGATGCCGAAACAAAATAGAATCAATTGACATCAATCCATCAATTCATATTATGATTATGACTAATAGGCTTATAGACATTTTATTCATAATATAGTAGGCTTGTAGTCATTTTTTTGAGGATGTCAATCGATATATTATATTGCCCTAAAGCATATTGCTGGTAGCGGATACAAAATAATACAAAATTCTGCGCAACGGTTACTTGATGAAAAACTGCAAATATTTGACTACTTTGGCCCAGTCACTGTGATACACGATCGAATTCAGTGATTCATGAGGACACGCGCGAATAGAGGCGTGCAGGCATTAACTGACCGACAGCGCGCGGATGCGAAATTGAGTTATACAATAATTCGATCGACAGTAGCAAATGTCATACAATAAAACAATGTAAGTTTCTATATTTTTGCGAATTATCACACCATACTGAGCGTTTCCTTTAAGCAACACATTGTTGGACTCGTAAGCGACAACTTTACTCCACATAAGAATACTGCTATACCAATGATGTCCTGTCTGTGTGTGCTTTTGCGGAATAAACATTTTTATTCCTTTTTTTTTCTCGAAAGCCGCAATGCATGCAATTAAAAAAAATAGTTTGCGGTGGATATACGACACTTTTCTCGACTGAATCGACAAAAGAAACATGTCTCAACCTGGTCACAGAATTTCGTGATAATCGGTTAAGAAACGCTACCTGTAGGCAGGAAAATCTAGAAATCTAGACAACTGGACATCTGGACAAAAGCACATACGAAATAATTTTTGCCGGAGCTGAATCAGTGGGAGCAAAGTGTCTCCACACTTCGATCGCTTCGTTCGCTCGCTCAATAAAAGCTACATTACCGTTTTTTACTAACTTTAAAAAATTAAGAGGTTTTCAATTCCTTGGAACATTAATTGTTTCATGTTAAAACACAACTCCTTCTTCAAAAAGAAACCCCACAGAAAGTGGACCTGGATCAGTCCCGATGGTCGCGTAAAAAATGAGATTGACTTCATAATTTCGACCAAAAAGCAGATATTCAACGATGTCTCCGTGATCAACAGGGTGAAAACCGGTAGTGATCATAGGATGGTAAGAGGCACATTGAATCTAAATACTGCATTGGAACGCATGAAATTGATGAGGTCAACGCTCCGTCCAGGCCCTGCCGATATCAAAAACCCCGAAAATTTTCAGCTGCAGCTCGAAAACCGTTTTGAATGCCTAGCAGATTGCGTAACTGTGGACGACATCAATAACGGGCTGGTGGAAACTGTCCGTACCGTTGGAGCTAAGTTTTATAAGCCCCAACGCACAAGTAGGACCAAAAAGATCTCCGATGACACTCTCAAACTCATGGACAGAAGACGTGAAATGGTATTGCAGTCTTCAGCTGATATGTTGGTATACAGGCAGCTAAATAGACAGATCTCCAAATCTCTGAGGCGTGACACGAGGCATTTTAACACAACATGTGTCAAAAATGCCATTGAGCAGAACAAAGGCTCCAAAGTGTTCGCAAAAGATATGTCTATTGGGCAAAGCCAGTTGACTAAGCTGAAGACTGATAGTGGCAATATTGTTTCGTCCAAAACTGAGATTTTGAGAGAGATTGAAAAGTTCTACAGACAGTTATACACCTCAGCACAAAAGCCCGTTAACAGTCTCGATGCTGAACCTAGATCGAAACTGACCCGACACTATACCGAAGATATTCCGGACGTTAGCCTTTATGAGATAATATTGGCTCTGAAACAACTTAAGAACAACAAGGCACCAGGTGATGACGGAATTACGACTGAACTTCTGAGAGCGGGTGGAAAACCAGTACTCAAAGTCCTCCACAAGTTGTTCGGTCCCGTCATACATGAGGGCACAACGCCTGAAGCATGGAAAAGGAGTGTGGTGACATTGTTCTTCAAGAAAGGTGACAAAACCTTATTGAAGAACTATAGGCCCATCTCACTGCTGAGCCATGTTTATAAGCTGTTCTCCAGAGTCATTACAAATCGTCTCGCGCACAGGTTTGACGAGTTCCAACCTCCCGAACAAGCCGGATTCCGAAAAGGCTTTAGCACCATAGACCACATTCATACGCTGCGGCAGGTTATACAGAAGACAGAGGAGTATAACCGGCCCCTATGCTTAGCGTTTGTGGACTATGAAAAAGCCTTTGATTCGATCGAGACTTGGGCTGTGCTTCAATCTCTCCAGCGGTGCCGTATCGACTATCGATACATCGAAGTGCTGAAGTGTTTGTACAGAAACGCCACCATGTCAGTCCGAATCCAAGACCAGAGCTCAGAGCCTATCCAACTGCAGCGAGGAGTAAGACAGGGAGACGTAATTTCTCCAAAACTGTTTACTGCTGCATTGGAAGATGCCTTCAAGTTACTGGATTGGAACGGACTTGGCATCAACATCAACGGCGAGTACCTCACTCACCTTCGATTTGCAGACGATATCGTGGTCATGGCAGAGTCGCTGGAGAAATTAAGCGCTATGCTCAAAGACCTCGGCAGAGTCTCCCAACAGGTAGGTCTGAAAATGAACATGGACAAAACTAAAATCATGTCGAATGACCATGATGCGCCTTACCCGATAGTGGTTGGGAACTCTGCCCTCGAAGTTGTCGACGAGTATGTAATGTATACCTGGGACAAATTGTCCAACTAGGTAAGTCCAACTTAGATAAGCGACCAAGATAGCGGGGAATCAATGGATGCGGTCTGCACGGGATCGCACTTTGTGGCGAGTCATGGGGGAGGCCTATGTTCAGCAGTGGACGTCTGTGGCTGATAGATAGATAGATAGAAAACACAACTTAAACACGTCAACAAATAACTTTTCCCAAAACACCTCTTAATACCTCCATAAATATTAGATATTCTTTTATAACTTCTACATGGTATCCGACAACAAAAATAAAATTACAGTGTTTCACGTAACGCCGGCAGATAAGAACGCTCAAAAGGAGGATGGAGATAAAGTTTTTGCGAAAAATATTTTTTGCGAAGACCGTGTACGTTTTAGAGGTCCCCGCGGCGCAGTGGCATAGACGTGGGTTTATAGTGGGCGAGTTACTCGACTTGCAAGGATTAGGTAGTTGCGATTCAGATAAAGTGGGTAAAGACAGGCGTTACTGTCAGTCTTGTGGCGGAAAAATTCAGTAAAATGTACGTTTCTAAAATCACGCACGTTATAGTTCGGGTGACACAGAATAAAGACTACAGAAGGTTCTTTATTTTGATCTTTGCAAAAGGAACGTGGGCACTCATGAAATTTGATTGGTTGTTTGTGAAAGATTTAATGTCATAGAAGACAAACTTGAAAGAGAAGGTGAAAGCTGGACACTTGAAGGTCACGACAAAGATTAATCACATTAAGTAAATAAAAGAAAAGTTTAAAGTCAGGTCTTACTAAGCAGTGAAGGGGAAAGTCCAAGAAATAATCAGCTGGCGATTGCTACACCGACAAAAGCATAGCTCTTAAATGAGGAAGAAAGGTATAACTACCGGTTGACGTATGTGTATCGCTACGCGTGGCTACAAATGACCGCGTTTACCTGAAATCAAAAGTGGAGAACGAAGCAGAGTGCAAAGGCGTGTACTGCTGCTGGGGTTGGCTACTAGGATAATTAACAGCGCGTAATGTTTCAGTCTTTATATTATTTTGTTTAGTTTGTTTGTGTATTTACTGATATTCAAGATTTATTATAAATCCATGTGCCCGCTAAGCTTTATGAATGGCAGTATTTGAAGTTTGGTCCATTAATTACTAGTTTAGGATAGCTTACTCATAAAAGTTGTCACTTACTCTTCGCCGAATTTACATTTACAAGACATTATTGCGTAGTTTAAGTACTTGAAACATTGGTTTCAGTAAAAGGTAGATGGGGATATAGGGACCATTTAATTAATGTGCCCACAGTAGTTACTTCCCTTTTTCGTCCTTTGTTAATTCAACTTTACCCCCTTAGCGCGGATATAATCCCATTAGCGGGTTAGACTCCCACACAAAGCCCGACTACTGGTAGTGAAGGCTATCCAGCCCTGATCCAGTTCAAGTTATGTCTTCCTTACTAAACATTTACCCCTAACCTACATATTGCACAACTAAAACTAAAATAAGATAAGATTATATTGTTCAACAAAACACTTAAAGGAGAAAAACTAACTGACACAAACGATGTAAACAAGACCCGACTCAGAACCGCGCACGGCACGTCGCGGTTTTCTCCAGAGACAAAACTACCAACTGAAGAGACAATAAATAGAATAGGGATAGAATTCATACTCGTATAAAAACGATTAGACGTGAAATATAAGGCGTTATGTAGTACCAATTTTCAGCCAAAACTAACAAATTAGAATCAAATAAAATCGGTACTAATGATTTATAATTTTATTTTACCTGATTTGGTTGTCAATGAATAAAGATTATTTTGTTTACAGGTACTTCAACGTTGCAGTTCAATCATCAGATGCACAAAAAAGGTAAAAAATAGTGACGTCTCTCTATAACACTGAATATCGGGATAAGCCAGATAGGAGATGACGAGCTCAAGTTCCGTCACGGAGCGCCCATCTCTTAACACAAATAAAATGCAGTGATCTTGCTACTTAACTAGCAAAAACATTAAAAATTGACATTCACTTTACCCGGGAAATAGCGGAATGTTCCAGTGCAACGAAAACAGATTAATGTTATGTTTGATATGAATAATGTGATGCTCGTGCTCAACTTGAAATGATGTGGGCGACAGAACGGATTCCAACTTTCTGAGTGTCAGCATTCAGAAAGTTGGATTCCCTTTCGTTGTTTTAAAGGGACATTATATGATAAAATCATGTCGGCGGCACCAGTTCAAAAAGTTACACCGAAAATGTTCCATTATACTTGTACAGACAGTACTGTATCTAAGCGAAGATATTAACATAGAACAAAGAAAGCAGAGGTTAATTTGACCTCTTAATAGCATCGTCATTTCTACAAATGCCAGGTAAATAAAGGTGCAATAAATCGCATTTACTATCATTAGTATTTATGGGAGGGCGCGGAGCGAGGCGAGCCTTAATGAGGCCACTGGACTCCAGTTAGTCAGTATGTTTAAAAAGTAATAAAAACCGCGGTTAGCGGGCTCAAAGTGGACCTTTTCGTATCCAAAGCAGTTTGTCAATGTTGTTAAAAACACATTACTGGGTTTAGTGTGCTTGTACATTTTGGTACCGTTACCAGGATGGGCAAATTATGTTATTATTTTCTTCCCATTTTCCGACTACAATTACATAAATACCGGTTGGGAAAGCATTAAGAGGGTAGATTTGTATTCACTGCTGAGTTGGGTATAAACACATTTTTTTGGTGCTGTGTGTAATTTTTGTTGCATTGCGGTGGCAAGAAAAGACTTTACCGCGACATTTATTTTGTTTTTCATTTTCTCTGTAAATATACTTCGTACATTTATACATTCAGCACTGCAGTTAGTAAAAAGTGCACATGTTTTACCAGTCACTTATTGCTATTCTATGGTTATGTCGTCTGCAAAAGCTAACTTTTCATTATCTTCCTGGTACTGGTGGCTAAAATAAACGTATGAACTTCTACTATACCCTTAAGTAAACTTCGAATATAAAATAAGAATGGATATGAATATGTAAAAGTCTTCATAACGCTGAGACCGGTTCCACCTTTATTAAAGAGGGAATACTGGCGAACCGAATTCAATTCGGCTAGTTATGCAAACGTATGCATTGAATAAACAGGTTCAAACCAACCATATTTCTCAAATGGAAACCATTTTACCCAGACGAAGTGGAAGTCTTCAAACTGGAAAGAAAAGATTTTTATTTAACACTAAAAACATCCAAAAACGTGATAAATAAAACTGAATAAACAAAGAAAATGGATGGAAGGGTTGGTAGAGCACGGCCTCGGCGGGGGTATTTCGAAAAAATTACGTCGATACTGAAAAAGGCCCGGTGAGGAGTAAGCAACCGACGAGTGTGTATGAAGAGGTGCATGGTTGTAAGCAAAGCGACAGAAGGGTGGAAGGACCGTTAAATTTGGCGTTCAAAGGTCTCTGCGTATTCCAGTGGGCCAAGCGAGGGTTGTGATTAGATATTATAACAAGCGACACAACCCGGCTTCGCACGGGTGCAATGCTGATAATTTATGCATGTACTCGTATTATATATATAAACCTCTCTCTATCTATTAAAAAACCCGCATCAAAATCAGTTGCGTAGTTTTAAAGATCTAAGCATACATAGGGACAGACAGACTGACTGACACCAGGAAGCGAATTTTGTCTTATAATAGGTAATGATAATTGTAAGTGTTGTGGGTTTTTAGCCCAGTAAAACGGTCAAATTTTCGCACATAGATTTTAATAATAGAACAAAACACTATTTTAAGTACAATTTGCAAAAGAATTTAGAAAAAGAAATTAAAATAACAAAGCAACGTCCGTATAGTTCCGCGCTCGCAATCGGATCTCTCCGATCGCCCGGCCCTTCCCGCCCCGCTCCCCTTCCCCGCCATCGCCTGCGGCTGCCGTCGGCAACATCCTCCACCCCAGTGCTGCTCAGCAGCACTCACCATCAATGGGTATTCGGGCGATGCGTGCGGCAGATCGCATGAGTACACCAGTCTTGGGCTCTTACGGCTCTTACACGGCCGTCTTTTCCTGGCAGCACTTCTTGAATTAAACCTTTTGGCCAGATACATCGGGGTCCGTCGGGATCTACAATGAGGACGAGGTCTCCCACTTGCAAGGGCCTCTCTTCTCGTGTCCATTTACGGCGTGGTATTAGGTCAGGTAGAATTTCTTTAACCCACCTTTTCCAGTATAGGTCAGCTAGACGCTGGGCTATTCTCCACTGCTTTCTCAGGTACATATCGCTATCGTTGTAGGCGCCAAGATGGGGTAAGGTGGATGAGGAGCCCAATAGAAAGTGGTTGGGAGTTAATGCTTCTGTGCTGCCTGGTTCCACGGAGACATGCGTCAGCGGCCGGCTATTCACTATGCTTTCTACCTCTACCAATAATGTCCGCAGCGTCTCGTCTCGCGGAGCTCGCTCCTTCAGCACAACCTTCAGGCATCCTTTTACTGTCCTGATAAGCCGTTCCCAGGCCCCAGCCCAGTGGGGGCTAGCGGGAGGCACGAATATCCATTTAGTTCCGTAGTTCAGGGATTCTCGCTTAAGATATTCTTGATCCAGTTCCTCGATCGACTTTTTTAATTCTGTGTCACTTCCTCTCAGATTTGTACCATTATCTGAGTACAAGTACTGTGGCCAGCCTCGTCGAGCTGCCATTCGTCGAAGAGCCATTATAAATGAGTCAGAGGTAAGTGAATGAACAACTTCTATATGTATGGCTCTTATAGTTAAACAAGTAAACAAAACTCCATATCTTTTTTCTCTCCTTCTTCCTATTGTGACTTCAAGAGGTCCAAATATATCTACGCCTGTATAGGTATAAGGGCGCTGGTGATGTGCAACTCTTGCATGAGGTAAGTCTCCCATTCGCGGGATTTCTTGTTTACATTTTCTAATTCTGCATAGCATACACTTTGAAGACACATGTTTTACTGTTGGCCGTAATTTTAATATCCAATATGTCTGTTTCAGGTTGTTAACGACGGTTTCTTGGTTACCATGCGCAGCGCGAACGTGGTAATGCTTCACCAGCAGCCGCGCCACGTACTCCCGCCCGTCCAGGATTGAAGGTCTTTTTGTTTCAGGTGCAACGTCGGCGGCGGCGTCGATGCGGCCCCCAACGCGCAGGACATCGTGTTCATCGAGGTAAGGCGTTAAGGTAAGTAACCTACTAGTTTTAGGTAAGTACGATCAATTTTTTAGTTTATTTATTTCCTCTGGAAACGACTTCGCTTGAGAATATTTTATCAATAATCTTTCAGCTTTCTCCATTACAGCGCCGTCACTTACATCGATTTGTTTACATTTGTTTATGAATTTCAACATCATAAATGTGGCCCCGCGTAGACGTAACCACGAAGAAAATCTTGTCGGCTCAGGAACAGGTAAGTTTTCACTGTTATTATCACATGACGTCATCACCATTACACATTCTAATTCTTCTTTATTTATTTCAGTGTTTAGTATATCTTGCGGCCACTCGTTCTCACACTTTTGTAGAAAAGAAGGTCCCTGGATCCATTCGGTAGGTAATACACAACGATTTAAGTTTTCTCTGGTTGCTATATCGGCGACATTCAGGTGTGTAGGTATATATCTCCACTCGCTCGTACTTGTAAGCTCGTCAATTTCGCCAAGTCGATGCGCAACATAAGTTTTATAATTACGCGCGTCGTTTCGGATCCAGTGTAGCACCGTAGTTGAATCACTCCAAAAGATGCGCCGTTCCGGTTTTATTCTATGCTCGTTAGTTATAGTTTCAGCCAATCTAGCTCCCAGCACTGCAGAGTTCAATTCCATTCGAGGTACGGTCGTCTTTTTTAGCGTTGCAACTCGACATTTGCTTGCTATAAACGCTTGATGCACTTTTTCGTTGTAATACCAACGCCAGTATGCCACTGCACATATAATTTTTGTAGAAGCGTCGCAAAATACATGAAGTTGAAGTTGATTATAACAGTTCATGGTTAAAACTGGTATTGGCGCATGTGCAAGCGCATCTCCACCCGGCTCGCTGATAGCAACATCTAGTGTCGTCTTGCTCGTACTCGCGGTGTTCGTAAGCGTCTCGCTTGCACTTGTAGCGGCCTTATAATAATATCTAGGCAGACGTACTTCTCGCATTGATTGCAGTTGACAAATCCACTTTAACAATTTTTCGTAAATAGTGTCAGGTATTGGTTCATCCCAACCTATTTTTTGTTGCCATGTTTCTTGAATTATTAATTTTCCATTTATTGTAAAAGGCGATAAAATTCCATAAATGTCAAAAATAGACATAATTACACGTAAAATGTCTCTTTTTGTGGGCCATTCTTTTCCGCTTATTATATCAGCAGATATCTTTTTCAACGAAACATCGAACCCGAGCGTATCTTGCGCAGGCTGCCACAACACTCCAAGTGTTCTCTCGCCCTGGTATTGCTCGCCGACTTTGAACTTTACTGCGCAATTTCCGAGAGTCTCCTTTGGAATGTCTTGTATTACTTCTTCACTATTACTGTTCCAGTTGCGTATATGAAAGTTTCCTTGTGCATGTATATAGGTCACATCGTGGATTAGTTTTTTAGCTGTTTTTTCGTCAGGTAAGCTGTCGATATAGTCGTCTACGTAGTGCTGTGTGTATATTGCATTTGCCGCCTCTGGCATTGAAGTTTCGAACCGTCGCACGTTTTTATTTTTGATAAACTGTGCGACAAATGGTGCGCAGTTGGCTCCAAATATGAGTGACGTCATTATGTAAGTATCCGCAGGTTCTTCGGGGTTTTCTCGATATAAAAAGCGTAGTGCGTGTCGATCTTCAGGTTTAATTTTGACTCGTAGAAACATGTCCTTAATATCTCCACTAATTCCGATTTTGTTCTCACGGAACCTCAGCATTATTCCCATTAATCCAACCAGAAGGTCAGGTCCCGTGAAGAGGTAACTGTTAAGCGATCGATCACGTGATTTCGCGGCTCCATCAAATACTAAACGAAGACTTTTTTTATTGGGGTTGTCTATTCCAAAGTGTGGTAGATACCACGTTTTTGATGATTCCACAGGATTCTCCAGCTTCTCTGCGTATTTATTATCCAATAAATGTTGTATGCGTTCTTTATACCTTTGTGCATATTCTGTACTTTTTGTCATTTTCAATTCCACGCCTTTTAATCTCGACATTGCGTTGGGAAAGGAGTCAACGGTAACACAATGAGGATCTTTCCACGGTAAGCCGACATGCCATTGTCCATCGATCAGTTCAGAGGTTTGTTCCAGGTGTTCCAGGGCGAGTACGTCCTCAGAGTTCTGCCGCGGTTTAGCAGATACGCCCATAGTATCGACGGATAACGATCGGCGAATATCATCATGTAGGTCACGTAGAATTTGATTATTTTCCATCAAAATTTCTTGCTCGTTGTCATGGCGGAGATGTAACGTTGTGAATACACCTTTTTGTGAGGTGACAGGGGCCTTTCCGTGTAGACTCCAACCGAGGGGACCGCGGGTTGCACAGGGGTCGTACCGACCACCCCGCACGACTTCCAGTGGGACAAGCAAGTGGTAATTATCTTGTCCTATTAATATTTCAGGTTTCAGGTTTTCAGTACACAGATAATCTTTTATATGGTCCAGATAATTATATTTCTCACATATAGACACACTTGAATGTTGTGCAGGTAAGTTAAGATTATCAACAATTCGCGCACTTAAGTTAAACATTGTCCCATTTTTATTAGACAGCGTACAATCGATGACTTGCGTTTCGCAAACTAGTTCGGCATTGTCCCAGGCGCCGCGCACTCGTAAACACTCCCGGCGTCCACGCAACCCAGCCCGCTCGGCGAGGTCCGCGCTTACGATTGTAATACTGCTCCCGTCATCAAGTAAAGCTGACGAGCTAATAATTACACCATTAGGTCCGTGGATATTTACTGGCACGACTTTTAATAATACTTCGCACTTGTTAATGTTTATATGCGTTACAGTTTCTGCCTGAGGTTCATTGTCTGATTTGTCTGTCACTTCGACTACATCATAACGAGTTTGACGCGAACTTTGGCCCGGTACGTAATGCAGGAGCCGGTGGTGAGACTGGCCGCACCCCTCCACGTCGCACACGGCGGCGGCGCACGATTGTCTATCATGATGCGATAACAAACATTTGTAGCATATACCGAATCGTTTCACATGTTGCCAACGGTCCTTACGCAGTGATTTTTTGAACTTTTTGCACTCGGGTAAATTATGTTTACCTACGCGACAGTAACGGCATTTATCATACGTTTGCGCACTTTGCACTAAGACGGTTTGATGTTTATAGTCACTGTTTTCATAGTGTCTACGTTTAAAATCTGACCGCACTTGTATGAGCGAGACACTGCAGGTTGACACTTTCACTGCTTCTTCGTGAAGAAAATCTGCCAGAATATCCAATTTAGATTTAATTCCCTCTTTTATTTGCGCATAACTGTAGTCTGTCCATTTGGGTAAGAGGACCGTAGGTAATTTAGATAGAATAGCAGCAACTATGTTTACTTCGTGTAGGTACTCTTCACGGCGCAGAGCGCGAACAGCTGTGACGTAATTTTTTATTTTAACAGCAAACGGCACAATTTCTTTATGGTATTCCGGTGACAGAACGTGTAGTTTTTTCAATTCCATTAGCATTCTAGATATTATTAATTCTGGATTTCCATACTGTAACTCCAATGTTGACATTAGAGTTTCTGGTGATGTACCGCTCATAAGCAATGCGTTAACTGACTCTTTGGCAGGTCCACGGAGACACTTTCGTAGCCGCCACATATTTTCAGTATCGCTGAAACTACACACTCTCGTGGATTCTTCGAACGCTTGCTTAAATTGAATCCATTCCAGAGGTTCACCAAAAAATATGGGTAAGTCCCTTGACGTGCTGATACGACTCATCAGTGCCGCGTTTTGATTACTGTTAGATGCCGAAACGGTGGCTAATTCCTTTAGTGCGCTGACCAACTGCTGGACTGGCACCTCGGTGCCGGCGATTGCTGCTCCCGGCGGACACAGCGGGCCCGGGTTGTTTCCAGGTTCGTGGGCTTGCTGTGTGTTCAGTTCCAGCTGGCTGCGCTCAACCCACCTTGCAACATCACTCTTGACGGATTCTCGATCTACTTCTGTAGGTGGACTGTATTCTTCATCCAGTTCGGCGAGATCTACTTGTAGTTTTTTATCTATCAAGTCCATTTGTATGCGAGCTTTTGCTTCAGCTGCTTCCAGCTCCAGCTTCTTCCGTCGTGCCACTACAGACGAAGAAGACGACTTTTGCGATGCACTACAGAGCGATTTACTTGGACCGGGCAGCTGTGGTTCCATTTTCCTTTGTTCGGATTTTATCGCGCTACCTCCTTCTAAAATAATAGTCTTGTCCATAGTTTTCTTTTGTTCTCCGTGTTTTGTAGGCACTACAAGCTGATTTGAAAGCAGTTTTTGTTCTTCTTCTCTTCTTTCTTGTTCTCGTTTTGTTGTACTACGAGTATTGACCATCTTCGCTGATTTTTATTGCAGTCGATAATTCGGCTCGAAGACCACTTTTGTAAGTGTTGTGGGTTTTTAGCCCAGTAAAACGGTCAAATTTTCGCACATAGATTTTAATAATAGAACAAAACACTATTTTAAGTACAATTTGCAAAAGAATTTAGAAAAAGAAATTAAAATAACAAAGCAACGTCCGCGCTCGCAATCGGATCTCTCCGATCGCCCGGCCCTTCCCGCCCCGCTCCCCTTCCCCGCCATCGCCTGCGGCTGCCGTCGGCAACAATAATGATGTTCGTGAATAAAAGAATGGGACACCATAACAATCTCGAATCAATCTAAAAAACCACATTCTTCTGACAGAAGACTGTCACAGTACACTTAGGCAGACATAAAACCAGTGGGGTACCTATACACGTTGATGATGGATTCTCGTAAGACTACAAACTACAAGTAACCCTCATTTGTGTCAAGCCGGTGTGGTTGGTTCGAACCCGAATCGTCTTAGTATTCTGCAACTTACTTGTGTAATAACCACATCTCTTGCACTTCTTAAGGTAATAAGCGCTCAATGCTCTTTCATTTTGACGCCGCCTCGCAGTCACCGCATTTCAAAACAGTACGCAACTTCATTAAAATTTAAATATTATAAACTGGTATGCAACCCACTAGATTAAAACCCAGCTGCGACCCCAATGAAGTCTCGGAGCATATTTGTAAGTGATACTTTTCAGAGAGATTTCAGTAATTTTAATTGGATTGGCTGGGTGTGTGTGTGGGCAGTGTACTTGGACTGACTTTGAGTGATCAAAGATAGTCACCCTAGAACTTGTTTATACATTCCAACGAGATCACAGAAAAATCCACATTTCTAAACGTTTATATAAATAAAAAAATAACTTTTGCTATAAACTTTAGTTGAACGAACTTTTTTTACCGGAATAGTCTATTCAACGTTTAACAATCACACTGCTTATAGTTTGATAATAATGTAAGATATTGTAATACACCCAACACTGGGAGGTTATGTCTGAAGATCGTGACCTTTGTGCGATGGTGTGGTTGCGCATGATGACGTATGGTTTGCTTCTCTTTCTCACAAGCGCGACATGAGAAACCAGCTGTGCAGCTTTTCCCCCTTCATCGATAGGCGCAATATTTATTTCTCAATTATGCGGCCGCGGCTGTCGCTCTCGTATCGGGCTATCCAGCCATCTTCGAAAGTGCCGCAGTTTATTAGACGCTGCTTTACTCATCTGTTACAGATGTAAAAGGCTAATGATGATATTGTAATAATTTAATTGTGATTAAAAAGTATTTTTGGATGCAAATGCATTGATTCGTTTAATTTATGTATGTAAAGTCTTTATTGTACATAAAAACAATATAACAAAGTCATAAAACCATAGAAATGTACAAAGGCGAACTTACCCCTGTAAGTTATTTCTTCCAGTTAACCTTTCATTCTTCTCTTTCTTAATTGGGTGATGCTCGCCTTTATATATTATCTTAGAAGAACAAAAGAGTAGTAACCTAAATTGATCCTGAAATTACTGATTAAGAACTGTGTACTGTACTTGCTTAATATTATACACGTAGCTTCAGAACTTTATATTATTTCAGCAGCGCCGAGGGACTTAAGTTAATTGAATTTTCCATTTTCGAGATAAGCTTGTATGAAACCTGATTGACACGTTCCACTACGGGGCCTTCACACAGTGCAAGTAACTGTCCCGGGAATCGACAGCTACTCGCATGTGACTTGATCAATGTGACCATATCGACTAGGTGAGTATCCATACTATCCATACTAATATTATAAATGCGAATATGTCTGTCTGTCTATTACCTCTTCACGCTTAAACCGCTGAATCGATTTTGATGAAATTTGGCATGGAGATAGTTTAACATCCGAGGAAGGACATAGGATAGTTTTCATCCTGGATATTATCCCTAAAAAGATTGAAAAGTGAGTAAGAAATTCATGATGACATTGATGACCCTGTAAGAAATGTAATTACTTATTAGACCAAAAGCACAATTGTTCTTACATTTGCTTAGGCGCTTTTAATAATCCCTTTTATTAATTAAGGTGATTAGGTGGATATCTATCGTGTTGTACGAGGTTGCTTTCATACTTCCAAGTTCCACGCGGACGTAGTCGCGGGCAAAAGCTAGTAATATAATAATATGTAAAGGTACAAATCAATGATACTACTACTTATTTCATTATTAAATAGACGGCGTCTGCAACGTCGTTCGCGCGAGCTAAAAGACCATAAACACTCCTTTTGCTCTATCGTAGACGGGAAAAAATATTTTCCATACCTATAGAATAATACCGTGAGTCTCAGACATATTAAAGTACATAATCGGGTATACTCACATCGTAGAAATCGAATAGCGCTCGACATGTTTCAATCGGTAAGCGATTCATCATCAGGAGAGCCGGTCAGTCGCGGCGACGGCCAACCGAACACTCAAAAGAGAAGAATCGCGATCCTCTCCCATTCTCTCAACGTGCCCGAGCCAGCGGAGTCTGGACGCCTTGGTCTCTCCTATAATATTAGGCTCCCGCACTAGATCTTCGATCTCTTTATTCTTCTTCAATCTCCAGCTTCCATCTTCTCTTAGGGTCGGGCCCAGAATCTTTCGCAGAATCCTCCTTTCCGCCACTAATAACTTACTTTCTTCCTTCAAGGTCAGAGTCCAAGCTTCGCAACCGTAAGTTAAGATTGGTCTAATAACGGTTTTGTAGACTCTAATCTTAGTAGGTACTCCTGCGTATTATTTTGGACACCAGGACCTTGTGGAGACCGGCCGTACATCTGAGGGCATTTTGAATACGGATGTTGATCTCCTCTTCCCCCTACTACCTGTATACCAACAATAATTTAATTTCGGCCAAACGTTGTATGTAAAGCGTCGTGAGACCCAATGTACCTCTCAATACACAATAAGTAACACATAAGTTTATAACTCGAACCCAGACAGTTTGTTCTATACGCACACGTGAATGCCCAGTGTAGGTACGTTACATGTAATAAAGAAATTATACATCGGAATATACATTGGGGGTTTAGGCCTTATGCTTTTTTTTGGGCATAGGCATCACGAGGTCAAGCTTAAATCATAAAGATCTTTTCATAGATATTATCGTTTTCTAATAGTTTTAAAATAGATGTCGTAATTCAAATAACTATTTCGATCCAAAGCGAGTCTCGGTCCCGACGCGCGGAAACTTGAGACAAACGAGGTAACTTGGGACAAAATGGGCTAACATTGCAATTTGAGTTATGTGTCATCAATATGTCGGCCAAATATCCATATAACGCTTTTCGCAACTCTGACTGTGACACATAACAACAATATGGATAACACAGAAAAAGCAATAAACGTGTACAAAAGTGAACTTTTACAAGCTACTATACTACTACTGTTTTTGGTTTAGGTCTTCATATGATTTGATCTAGTTACTACTAGCCGCGCCTAGCTTTGCCCGCGGCTCATCAGATAAAAAATAGCCTTTATGCTGATCCAGGGTGTTACCTCCCTTTATGCCAAGCGCTATCAAAATTGGTCCAGCCATCAGAGCGTGAAGAAATAACAAACACACACAAACTTTCGCCTTTAAATTATTAGTGTGAATTATTTCATTACTATCTGCACCGCGCGGTGTCACCCGTTCATCCCACGGGAACACTACATTTTTTGGGATAAAATGTAGACTATGTGTATTAATTTAATTTATCTTGCACTAGCTTTTGCCCGCGACTACGTCCGCGTGGAACTTGGAAGTATGGAAGCAGCCTCGTACTGCACGATAGATATCCATATCCACCTAATCCCCTTAATTAATAAAAGGAGTTATTAAAAGCGCCAAAGCAAATGTAAGAGCAATTGTGCTTTTGGTCTAATAATTACATTTCCTACAGGGTCATCAATGTCATCATGAATTACTTACTCACTTTTCAATCTTTTTAGGGATAATTTCCAGGATGAAAACTATTCTATGTCCTTCCTCGGATCTTAAACTATCTCCATGCCAAATTTCATCAAAATCGATTCAGCGGTTTAAGCGTGAAGAGGTAACAGACAGACACTCTCGCATTTATAATATTAAGTATGGATTTCTTCGTTCAGTAATGATCGCATTGTTAGTCAAGCGTTCATTGCGACAACGTTCAATAATTTCCCCCGAGTGCAGTAACTTACAGGATGCTACAGGATACACAAATATGTCTCTCAGGCTTTAAAAATAACGGACGGTTGGTATTTTAAAGCTAAGACATGTAAAATGTATGTACTAAAGTGAAATGCGAAGCTTGTTAATTTACATTGTGTCAACAACTTTCTTGTTTAAACTCATATTTTTGAAGAGAAAGAGCGCCTTTTGGGTTGTTTACGAACGCATACATAGAACGATAGTGGACGGCGGTGCCGAACGCGCATTGATCATCATCATCATATCAACCGACAGACGTCCACTGCTGGACAAAGGCCCTACCAAAGTTCTTCACAATGATCGGTCGTGCGCCGCCTTCATCCCATTGCTTCCCACAATCTTAACCAGATAGTCGGACCACCTTGTTTGGGGCTTTCCCACGCAGCGTATTCCGGTACACGGTCATCACTTTCTGCCCCAACAGCTATCGGTTCTACGAGCAATGTGCCCCACCCACTGCCACTTACTTAAGTTTGGTGATTGTCTGAGCTATAAATATCTACAACCTTGGTTCTCTTTCGGAAATCCTCATTGATTCGATCATGCGAGGAAACTCCGAGCATAGCTCGCTCCGTTGCCCTTTGACTTTTACGCGTTGATACGTAGATTACTTAATGCGGTTTGGGACGCATAGTCAGCCCGTCTTGGTAGCGCCACTCACTGACAGCTTTGCCCTTATACATCTAATTTTCATGGGCAATATCGCTTTGGGCAGCAATTCCACTCTACACCTAAAATATCATAGTGAAGGAGTATGATTTATTAGCATCGGGATTCGAATGTACCAAATATAACATTTGCATTGTATTATTCACGCTAAATATGACGTCATTTGTCATTTCTCACAAGTCGTATTCGAGTTGCCAATATTAAACTGTCAAATCTCATACTAAAGTAAGCTGTCGAATCATTGTTTAAAGTGGCATTTCAATTACACTAAAATTTGACGTCTTGCAAATATTGGATTGAGTCTCTCTGGTGCAGGTAATGCAGCCATGAACCCATTACTGCACCTAACGACCCTCGAGAGAGCAATGGCTTCTCCCAGCTGTTAATGAGACAGATGAATGGAACTTACACCTACTTCATTACCGTATTACACACGGTACCGTAATATACTGTATTATCGCACTAATATAATAAAGGCGCAAGCCTGTGAATGTGTTTAGGTATGTGTATGTTTGTTACTTTTACACCCTGGATTAACATATATTTTTAGGACGTGACAGTAAAAGTCATGCAATGACAGTAAAAGTCCATGATAATGAATATGTCAGATTATTCATCAAACCACACATGACCACAAATCCGCGGCGCTAACACGATCAGACCATAGTCGAGAAATCAGCATACATTTAAAATTTAAATCAACCAATTGAGACCGTTTGATTGAATAAAATTAAGCCGGAGCAGTACGCAAATAAGAGGTTTTATATCTATTAATCCGTTTCACATCCGCACCGTGGCGCACCCAGCCTACATAAAAAGGTTTACTTTATACCTGGCCTGATTCTACGTTTTACGCTGACATATATCAGAGATCTTGCTGCTAAATTATCTACGTTAGGGCTATAATATGCTATTAGGCAGTACTATAGATGTCTTAATCCTACAGATGAAAAAAAATACATCACACAAAATAATCAGCTGTTTAGCTTGTTCATGAACACAGACGCCATGTTTTAAAAAAGTTACTGCCCGGCTTAAGCCATCAATTTAGGTTTAGGTTTAGAGAATCTTTATTTACTCATAAGAACAATACAGTTCACTTAAAATGAGCTTACAAATTAGATATCCTTAAATTAAATGTATTTAGCGTGATCGCTAGAGGTTTATATAACATTATTTTGTACATGTGTCTTCAGTTTGGTTTTAAATACACTAAGGGATTCACAATCCTTTACATTATTTGGTAATTCATTATACATCCGTGCTCCCTCATACATTATGCTACTTTTGCCATAACCCGTTCTATTTTTGCGTAGTTGTAACTTGTTTGTGTTTCTTAGACAGTGTTTGAATTTTCGTTGTGTAAAGTTAATGTCTGAATGTATTTTATCTGCTAGAATTTTTCTTACGAAAATGCAAGTTGAATAGGTGTATAGTTGTTTTAAGTTAAAAAGCTGTACTTTCTTGTATAGTAACTGAGTGTTCATTCGATAATCATATTTAAAAAGTGCCTTTATGGATTCATTTTGAGATCTTTGTAGTTTCTGTAGATTAGTTTTGGATGCACATCCCCATATCTCGATTAAATAATCTAAATGTGATTTCACTAGCGAGTTGTAAATTGTCAAGCGGGCTTTGTGCGGGATGCATGTTGTAATTCTACGCACTATGCCGGTTACTGAAGATAACTTAGAACGCACATGTTGTATATGATCCTTCCAAGTTAACTTGTCATCTAAGTGTAGTCCGAGATACTTTTCATGATGGGAAAGATTTATGGGTTGGCCATTAATCGTTAGGTTGATGTGTGTGGGGATGACTTTATTTTTGGCTTTAAATATCATATATGCTGTCTTTTTAGTATTGATAGTTAGGAGATTACATTGACACCAGTAGTTAAAGAGATTGAGATCATTTTGCACTTGACAGACAAGATTTTTTAGATCAGGGCCGAAATAAAAGAGACAAGTATCATCAGCGTATAAAGTTATATGCCCTGTTAGACCAATATTGGTAACATTATTGACGTATATTGAAAAAAGCAGCGGGCCTAGGATCGATCCCTGAGGGATGCCACATGATACTAACGTCGGGTTACTGCTTTTGTCACCTATCTTAACAAGTTGTTGTCTTTCAGTAAGATAAGATTCAAAGATCTTGTATGCGCTACCTGTGAAACCCAAGTCCTGAAGTTTCTGTAAAAGGAGAGTATGGCTAAGTGTATCAAACGCCTTTTTCAGATCTATAAAAACGCCCAAACAAAAATTTTTGTCATCGATATTAGTTTTTATTTTAGTTACCAGATCCATAGCTGCCGATAGAGTATTGGACTTGTTTCTAAAACCGTATTGTTGGGATGTTAAAAAGTTTATATTAGTTAGATGTTCATCAAGGCGGCTATACAGTATTTTCTCGTAGATCTTGGATATCACAGGCAGCACCGAGATAGGCCGATAATTTTCCGGGTTTGATTTATCACCAGATTTGAATATAGGTGTCACCCTTGCAATTTTAAGGCTGTTAGGGAATTCGCCAATAGTAAGATTTTCATTTATCAAGTTAGTGAGATTTTCTACGATAAGTTTGGCAATACATTTTATTGATTTAGTACTTATTTCATCGATACCTGTACTGGTATTAGCATCTAGACTGTTAATAATATTATTTATTTTGTCTATGGAACATAGTTTAAGTGTGTTTATTTCATTTAGTGCAAAGTTCCTTTACAGTTCTCTCGAATTGTTCCGCCCGAAACGTGATACTTCGAAGCCTGTTATAACGCACGTTATGACGACATTTCTTTGCATGTTTGAGAAAAATAACTTAACCAATATGTGTAACAAGCTACCGAAAAATTCAACAGCTTATCACGTAACCCCTAACAACGCGGAGGAGCGCCTTATTACTCGCGTATCTCGAATATCTGGAACACAGCTTTATTAAATATCCTATATTCTCATCTTTGCCACAGAGCTTATTTAAAATGCAGATGAGCCTTTGTTTTGCACTAGCGTCTTCGTTGTAGACATAGCAAGTGAAGGTTTACATTTAAGTTGGGAAGAAAATGTCAAACCTTCCTTTTTAGGGTCCCGTACTCAAAGGGGAAAAACAGGACCTTATTACTAAGCGTCCGCTGTCCGTCCGTCTGTTTGTCTGTATCTAGACAGTTGAAACCGACCGTGGTAGCTAGACAGTTGAAACTTGATGATGTATTTCTGTTGCCGCTATGACAACACATACTACAAACTCCTATGTATAGGGTCCCCATGTTAATTATTTTTTTGCCGTTTTTTTGCTCGATACCTACTGTCACCAGGCAGTATCTCATGAAGTCATGAACCGTGCTAGCTAGACAGTTGAAATTATCACGGATGATGTGTTTCTGTTGCCGCTTTAACAACAATAACAAAAAACAAAAAAAAACTTTTAAAATATTTAGTTGTAAGGAACCCGACTCGCACTTGGCCGGAGTTTTTCTTTACCTCTGTCGCATAAGAAGTATCTTATGTATGGCTGGCAAGATATGTATTCCAGAAATATTTAATGTTTGTCGAGATTGGTGTTGGTGTGATCATGATGTGACCCGACACTTAGATATTAATAATTATAAATAACGGGACTGACATAGAACATAGAACTAGGGATTCCGGATCACCAAATCCTCACCACCCATGGTCCACCGAATCCTCTCCACCCATGGTCCACCTAATCCTCTCCACCCATGGTCCACCTAATCCGATATAATTTAATCGCATCCGGATAGTTGTACACCCAAAAATAGCAGTCTACTCTAACTGTATAATAATATGTCATACTATCTGCGGGAAATATATATCACGGGAAAACTACATTATCCGGGATAAAAAATAGCCTATGTGTTAATCCAGGGTGTCAGCTACCTTCATGCCAAGATTTATCCAAATTGGTCCAGCCGTTTGAGCGCGAAGTAACAACATACATATAAACACACTCACAAACTTTCGCCTAGGTATATAATATTAGTGTGATAAATAGCAACAATTTTGAAAGAAACTCCCTACTTTTGAGTTAGGCCACAAAAATTAAATGATGCCCAGGGGTGACCAGAATTGCAATCCTTAAATATTTACGACGCTTTACTCTTGTTTTATAGGCAATCGTTTCATCGAATTATCATTTCATGGAAATTTCATTTCATCGAAAACATTTTCTTCTGAAACCATAAAATATTTTGAAATGTTATAACTGAAACCTAACCTAACGTAATCTATAGGTTGACATTTTCAAGATTGCTGAAAAATTTACAATTTTCGAGGAAAATTTTGTCTATAAAAATAAAATTCCATGAAATTATGTATTATTATGAGTTTTTCTATAAAAGAAGAGGATCCCATTTACAACAAACCTAAAAATGTTTCGATCACCATAACTCTCCCATTCTACTTATTCTTATTTCTTCAAAAAACAGTTTTCATAAATTAAATATCCTATAATAGGCCACAGAGCAGAGCTTATTTAAAATGCAGATGAGTGTGTTTTGGACTAGCGTCTTTCCTAGACGCTTGTAGACATAGCGTTTGTTTGAGTGGAGAAAATAGAGGGACCACTGATTGCAAGTTTAATGAAGTTTTCACTTGTCAAGAACGGTTGAAAAAATGTTGGTGATTAACCTCAAATATAGGTAACTTCTGTGCAATTCGTACACATGAGATTTTACATTTTTGTGAAATATTTTATAGCGTTTCTTGGCGGCAAAATAGGTACATCAATGAATTTTTGTTATATAATTCTATCTTGGCGCTAGAGATGAGGATCTGCTGAGTCCTGACATTCTTTACAGCGGTTTTCACTGGGTTATGTATGAGATTTATAAAAAAAAAATAATGCAGTTTTTATTAAATCTAAAATCGACACCATAGATTCCTAGGAACAGATTACCCCATCTCTTACAGTTTTCGTTTTCTTCCTACTGATCCATTTGTATTCATCACCCTGTATATATATTAGTAAATAAACAAATCCACGCCGCTATAAACAAAGGCATTCTGCCCGACTGGTTTCTCTCGCATTGTTTGTTAAATCTTTACCCAACTTAACTTGATTAATTACATTAGATTCGGTTTGTTATAAATGAGTTTTCCTCCTAATTACAACTCTAAATAACCACACAGGCTCCGTCGATATTTCTAATTGGTTTTCGTCTGATCCAAAAGTTGGATGCTTTGTCATACTCGCTTTCATTATTAAGACCTATTTTCAATAACGTGTGCCCAGTGGACAGAAATAGGATAAGATATGATAAGATTTATTATTTGACGACAAAGACAATAATATTGCTCTAAGTACTTATCATCACTACGTTAATTTTGTTATAACATTAGTGACGACGCGGTCGTGGTTGGTGCAGTTTGTAGTACACCTGCCTATTGAGCCGGCGGTCCTGGGTTCGAATCCAGGCCAGCATTTTTGTGATGAACTCGAATATTAATTCCTGGGTCCTGAATGTCATCTATATGAGTATGTATCTATTTATTATGTATATCGTCATCTAGTACCCATAGTACAAGCTTTGCTCAGTTTGGGACTAGGTCGATTTGTGTAAGAACATCCCTTAATATTTATTTATTTATTATTATTACTTTACATTACCGTGACATATCTCAAAGTGCACTTGAATTAGCAGGCTTGTACGGGAAATCAAAGGAATCGTGTATCAAAGGAAATATAAGGTACAGTTCCAGAATCATAAGGAAAAACATTAAGCCAGCAAAACCACGGAAGCGTGTTTATCTGTTTTTTCGATGTTTAGCCTATTGTTGTCATGTGAACCAGAGTTTTATCTTCACAAAAAACTGTAGAGCTCAAAACATAATTCACGCCCCAACGAACACGTCCAATGAACATTCCCAATAGACGAAGAGCCAACAGAAGACAACCTTTCTTTATGTAGTAGCAACATTATATACAGCGTCGAAAATATGTATCTAAGGAGCTGTCCTTCTTTCTTTTATTAAGACTTCAATTTACAAAAGTCATCCTACGTACACAAACAAACAAACAGACATGTAAAGATGTTATGAATAAATTTTTCATTTTCATTTTATGCCCGTAAGATTTTTATTCATGGCTGTTCAAAGCGAGTTCAGCTTGCCGGGAAAAGTCGGAATCTTTTAACAGTCTTTTACGAAGCCGTTGCCCGGAATGGACCGCGAGGTGACCAATTAACCTAATTTCATTTATGATTGTATTCATATACATACTTATACGAGATGAGGTACAATTATTAACGATCGCCTTCCAGGCTATAAACAAGAAAGCCAAGCTGGTACGCTCGATCGGTTATCGACAAATGATACGAAAGAGGGACGAAACAGAACTCCAAGTTTGGCAAACTTTGATCCTCGAGCCCCGGGCCGAGTTGACGAGAAATTAAACGTTGTCCCGGGGGACAAATTTGGACGAGCTCGGGATCTACTGGGTAGATTACGGTATATAAAGGATTACTGGCATATTATGATTCACATTAAGTTACGCCTGTACCAACTGTTTACAGCGCATAATGCGTTACTTTGGCCACATGGCTCACAAAAGTGTGGATAACTCGGAGCGTTTAATGTTCATCGGGAAAGTGGAAGGAAAATGACCTAGAGGCTGGAGCCCGAAACGCTGGTCTGACCAGATCTCAGAGCAGACCAACGGACATGACAACCAGTAACCCTAGCACTTAAATTAATTTTGCTCGCATTTTATTACGAACTCTATTGGACAGTACAGCTGCACACTAAACCTTCGCATTGAATTGATATAATATCACAAAACATTAATAACGTAAACCCCATCTTCACAAAATGTCCTCGCAAAATTGAGCACTCAAAAACCAATTCCGCTCCAATTTTAACTCAACAATACCTATCGTGCTCAGATTCCCGATTCATTAATATTCCATATCGTAATACGGCTCGGATAGGATCGGATTTGCCCGGATCCGCAGGCTTTGTGCTTTGGTAAGCGGCACTTGTAAGAGGATAGTCTCAGAAGCCGTAGGTATTTTAATATCGCGAAGACCTAACTATGAACCAGAGTAGACATAATTGTGGATTTCTAAGAAACTGGTTTGTACACGGGGTTTTTACTATGCGTAACAAAGAATTAAAACACAACCGCATTCATTCTAAGAAGAGCACGTAATAATAAGTAATATTTAACGAGTAAAAGAGAAGGTAGACGTCATTTCGTATAGGGAAGTCAAGGAAGTGGCTATGGACAGAGTTAGATGGAAATTACATATTTAATTCATCTTCTGCACCAAAAAGTAGTCAACGAGAAGTACGCTATAGGTTTTGATTCAATTTCTCGATCATAAAGATGGATATCAAAGTGATCCTATTCCATTCAGTAAGGGTTCCGTTTTTTCTTTCGAGGTTCAAAATGACTCTGCAAATTCAACTGGATCTAAAAAAAGCTCATCTAATCTAACTTACAAATATAATAACTCGGCAGCAAAATTAATAAGTTGGCATTTATTCCCTGTGCATATTATTACAACTGCCAATTCAATCATTTTTAATGCTAAGTTATTATTTTAGCTGCCCTGAAAATGAAAATATCTATTGAGTTTAGATTTAAATTGTGACCCTACATTTTTCATAGCACTACCCCTGCTCCTTATTATGAGTATACGTGAAAATATTGATGAAGCAAATATCAATAGCAGGGATTGAACAAATCCGAATTTGCATGTAGATAGAAAACCGATGGGACGCAAACTTTTAGGCCCGAGGTGTTCGCGTAAGATTCTGTTTTTCATTATTTTCTATGCAAAAAAGTTTCGATCCGCTTATATCCAAGTTTGGGAATAGTGAAGCTCAGTATGTATATATTAGAAACGTAGCAAATCTGTTGAAAACCATCCGAGCCAGTTATGATCGAATAGCAGAAGTGTTTGAATCCAAAATGATGAGATACGCAAGAGAACCAAGGTTGTAGATATAGCTCAGACAGCCGATAACTTCAGTAGCAGTGGGCAGAGCTCATTGCTCGTAGAACCAATAGCCGTTGGGGCAAAAAAGTTCTTGAGTGGCGACCGCGGACCGGAAGACGCAGCGTCGAAGGCCTCCAAGGTGGGCTGACGACCTGGTTAGGATCGCGGGCAGAAATTGGATGAGGGTGGCGAAAAACCGATTGTTGTAGAGCCCAAGTTCTCTACAACAAACGGTTTTTCGAGACCTTCGTCCAACAGTGGACGTCTATTGGCTGACCAGAAACATGGGTTTACATGGGTCGTAGAAGCAAAGAATATATTATATACTAACGTAAAAAGAAACGACAGCGACACTTAATGTGTGCAGTAACAAAACTCGCCGCTATGTGTGCGTGTCGAGGGGCGAGCGCGGGTGAGTGCGGGACGCGCGCGGTGGTGAAGGGCATTCACGTGAATGCCTCGTCGAAGGATTTGGCATTACAAGGTCACCGACGCCCGAGTTACACCGATAGGCCGCTGTCGCGCCTGTGGTAGAAGTCTAATAGGTATTGCTCAGCAAATGACTTAGTGTTGTGCGCAACCCGACATTTGACATTGTGTGTGATGATGAGGGTAGATTCTTGCCTCCACCAGTGACGCCCGCGTCGGGCTGCCGCGCGGACGGGGCGATTGCCGCAGTGTTCCGCCGCCGCGATCTCCTGATGATGAATCGCGAACCGATTCAAAACATGTCCGCCTATATTCGACTTATACCCCGTTTCGTATGTGTGTATTTTAAAAATGATTGCATTACATAAGAATATGATGTGATAATGCCGCTCCAGTCAAGATTGATAAAATTTTTTGATCTAATGTAACGTTTCATATACTTTCAAACCTATAAACTAAATTAATTGGTGAGGTCTACAACAGCTCACAGAAACACTCGTACAAGTTTGCTTACAAAGCAAAAAGAGTGTAGGCCTAGTGAATTTTAAAAGCTTTTATTTAACTTCCAATGTATATTTGTTAAAAGCTTTTATTTAACTTGCAATGTATGTATGTTTGTTCGGGTGGAATCTTGCAACTCAATTTTGAAGCAGATACCGTCAACCGATTGAGCTGAAATTTTGCAGACTTACTTAACTTTGATGACAATACAATAATATGGTACCATGGGGATGATCTGATGATGGAGCCGGAAGGTGACCATAGGAACTCTATAATGGAAAAAGCAATCCTATCGAGTTTGGGCTCTTTAGAATCGACTCAGTGAGCATTTGATGGATATCCAAAGCAAGTACAGTCGGCTATAAAAGCTTGTCACTAAAATGTTTTTTTTGACAGAAATCTTATTATTCTGAAAACTACCTATTAATCAGTATTATCACGTATTTTTTAGCAGGGAAAATAATTAGCCATTATTCCTAACTTTGGATTCATCCTTGTAATAATGGCGAGAGAGATAATCCAGGGATAGCGAGGCAGGTACAGAGTACACAAATACAGATTGTTCACTACGCTTCATTTTTAGTAATGAGTATAAAATCAGAAATCAGAAACATTTAGCACACTCACACACCTTAAACATTTGTTTACATTGGTTTATAAGTAAGACAGAGCGCCCATCGTCTTGTATACATTTTTATTAAGTACATAAGTGTGTATGTATTTCGAGCCATGCTATTATTTACCGAAGTATTCAACTGTTATTTTTTTATGTTACATTATAATTAAACTCAATACCTAATTTTAACCCTACTCTCAAAACACCAAGGACTGCTAATTGATGACATCTGCCATGAAAAATCCCGATCAGCACAAAGACTACAAAGTCCCCTACTATTTTTCCGCAAAGAACGCCTAATATTTTTCTGCTTTGCCCTAAGGTTGACTGGTAATGCCTCGTAGGTACTAAGTCCGCATTTTGTTCGATAAGTTTTCTTTTGTGCAATAAAGATTAATAAATAGATAAATAAAGGCGCCTTCCACTGACCGTAACTTATTTAGCAAAGTTTTTGTTCCATACATTTCATATAGCGCTTAGTGTCGGAGGGCACTGCTCTGCTTAACGCACTGGCACCATCTATTGATGTATCTAGAATTTTAGTCTAAGGTAGTGATAGGATTAACTCGCACAGATAACGTCGCAAAACGGTAGTTTGCACGAACGCGACATTGTTTAGACATAGGACTGCCAAGAATGTTTAATAATTCCATTGATCAATTGAAGTAGTGCAGCGGCCTACTAAGCTGACTCAACGGTGTCATTTGACACTGCCATGCTGGCTCGAGAGATCCTCATTCACGCTTCGTTCATTTCCAGCTTTATTACAAAGGTTGACTTTAGAAACTGTTTTTTTTCTTAGTAGCGAAATGCACAATCTTCTCTTTGATAGTCTGTGCCCAGCAGTAGCGCGTACGGTCGTAAATTCCTTTCTTTTATTACTAATTTGGCCTATACCTACTTATTTACTAAATGGGCCGAGTACAATCCGGCAGGTATAATAAACCTAATTGTATTAAAACTTCTCCGAAGCGAAATACCCCAGTTGATTACCTAGGCGATCTTATTTCTTCTAAATACCTACTCATTTTATTAACCACCTACGCACAAAAGTGCAACTTTATAACAGTGTGATGAAGCGGGATCGCCCACTCTTATAGACCAAACGTTTCACCGAATGTTTTGCTTGCAATGACTCCTGTGGCATGGAGATAATCCCATTAGCGGGTTATACTACCACACAAAGTCCGACTCACTGGTAGTGAGAGCTAAACAGCCCTGATACAGTTCGGCTCAAGTTTAAAAAAAAACCGAATGCATAATTTCATCGAATTTATATTTCATAGATTGTATCCCCCTGAGATCAAAAATATTTCATAGATCTTGAAAATATCTTCCTATAAGGCAAAGGTTAGGTTTGTTATTACATTTTTAAATATTGTATGGTTTCAGAGAAAAACGCTTTCGATTAAATGATATGTCTATGAAATGAAACATTCTATGGCCGGTAGTAAACCATGATGAAGCAAATGTTTACATTCAAGGGAAAATTTGAAAAAAATTACACCTCAGACTGGGTTCGATGGCTCTCCAAGCCAGCCATTTTTTTTTTTTTTTATAACACCATAGTTACATGTCAAGTTAGTAATACAGTTATTATGTGTTATTAGTTATAATAACATTATTCGTATTATAATTAGGTATAATAGTTTATAGGTAATATAACATAAATATAATTGATGCTAGGTGACTGGCATTTTGAAAAAGTCTTCGACACTGTATAAAGTCATTCCTGTTACCCACTTGCGTAGTTTATTTTTAAAAACTGCGATGGAAGTTGCATCTCTGATAGTTGCGGGTAGTCTGTTGTAAATAGACGGTCCCATAATGTACACTGATCTCGCAGATTTTGACAGTTTGTGCGTAGGCGGGACAAGGCGGTAGTGGTACTTGTTTTTCCGAAGCGCATGGGACGCGTTCGTACCCTGGTGTTTGAATAAGTGTAGGTTAGTGTGAGTGAACAATGCCGCCTGATATATTAGTTCGCCGGGTAGTGTTAGGATTCCTAAGTCTTTAAAAATAGATACTTTTACATGATGCGTCACTTGGTACCCCCATTAAGGCTCGCACTGCTCGCTTCTGCATAATAAACGCGCGTTGAGAATCTGCAGCGCGGGCCCACAACTTCGTGCCGTATGTAGTACGAGTAAGTAGGCTGTGGACGGTCGCGAAGTAGCAAGATCGAACAACTTCGCACGATGCCGTGTTCGCTAGTGCCGGGATCGCGTCCCAGGTGAGGGAACAGTCTATTAAAACCCTTTATGTATCAATCTACCTATCCATACTAATACTAATAATATTATAAATGCGAAAGTGTGTCCGTCTGTCTGTCTGTCTGTCTGTCTGTTACCTCTTCACGCTTAAACCGCTGAATCGATTTTGATGAAATTTGGCATGGAGATAGTTTAAGATCCGAGGAAGGACATAGTTTTCATCCTGGAAATTATCCCTAAAAAGATTGAAAAGTCAGTAAGTAATTCATGATGACATTGATGACCCTGTCGGAAATGTAATGATTAGACCAAAAGCACAATTGCTCTTACATTTGCTTAGGCGCTTTAAATAATCGCTTTTATTAATTAAGGTGATTAGGTGGATATCTATCGTGTTGTACGAGGTTGCTTCCATACTTCCAAGTTCCACGCGGACGTAGTCGCGGGCAAAAGCTAGTACATAATATATCAGCTTTGCTAGATATCCTCTAATCTGCGTACTTACCACATACCCTCAGTAAATTTAGCCTAAAGCCAAAAAAATCATAATATTTCCCCAGATTTCCCTATTTACGAGGCTCCACAAATCTTCCATCGCGTCCAAAGGCACGTATCTTCATCTAACTTTACACCGTTTTTACAGGGCATAAAAAATAACAAAACAAGTATATAGGGGAGAAGTGGCATGAAAGAGCCAGGTTTTGAAAGAGCCACTTGTATTATTTCGGAAGTTTGAGTACAGATTTGGTTGGCAATATTATTTTTAGGTGGCAACACTGATTTTCCGTCACCCACAAACATTTGACAGTTCACCGAAACCAACAGACGCCGGTACATCGAGTCAAAGTTTTGACAACTCAAAAGTAAGGTTTTTGCTGCATTTTATTTGTTTTTTGGTATTTTATACTTAACAATTATAGGCAAATGCATTTTAGATTCAGTTTGTGCATATATTTGGCCTTGCAGCTTCATAAAAACTTAGCTGCAAACGCTTTGATATTGTCGTTATTTTGAACGTTATATTTGTTTTTGGAACAAGTCGTGAAAGAGCCGGTTGAATGGGCATTGAAAGAGCCGGCTCTTTTATAGTAAAATAACGTACTACTATAAACGCATATTTTTATATATTATTAAATTATTTGCTTCAAATATTGCATTATGGAGAACGCTGGTCCAAAAAAAAAAGAAAAAGACCCGAAAGCTTAATGTTAGCAATACTATTTTTAAGATTTTGAGGATTTATTGATGTTGGTTTTAACTTTTGATAGAAGATATTATTTTTATTAGATTTATTTTAAAGACTGTTATTAATAAAAAAAACCGCTATATGGTAGGTATATGTGACTAATTAATATGTTAAAATTAAAGCGTTTGTAAGGATTACTCAAAATGATTGATAGAATAAAAAATCCTGAAAAATGTTAGTACTAATTACTTAAAAAGTCTGTTTTGTTTGTGCATTTGAGTTTTTTTCATGTCGCCTTTATTGTTGTTTTTGATAATTTTCATAATTACGCGTTGTAATACGAACCGGCTTTTTCAAAACTTGTTGCGGCTCTTTCAATACCGAATAGTGATGAAAGAGCCAAATGACACTTTTTTTTGAAATGCATATTTTATTGATATTTGTATGTTGTTTAAGATTTATTTGTACCAAATTGCATACTCAAATAAATAAAGAATAAATTACAAAAAACAAATTATATTTTTTTTCATTGTAGGTTGTATTTTTTCCTCCGTAAAGAAAACTGGCTCTTTCATGCCACTTCTCCCCTACATACGTGCATACTTATGTATGCCGGGAGGAGCTAAATTCGACCATTGTCGTGTACTGTTGTCCGAGATATCACCACTATGTTTATTTTAGCGATGTGCTCTAAATTGATGTTCACTATTTTTAGAGCCTCAAATACAAATAGGCAATTAATGAGATCTAAGGTTGACTGATACCAGTAAAAAACTGTCAAGGTTGACTGTTAGCAGTTAACATTACATTAGATCTCCTTAATTGCATATTTGTATTTAGAAGCTCTAAAACTAGTGTACATTAATATTAACGAAAAAGAAAATGCTATAGAGAATTTCCTTTGACTTTTAGTCGGCTTTTTTACGTCAAGCGTTTTGTTCAATAAAGAGTACATAAATAAATACATACCGGTAGAATACAAATCATATCAATTTATCGGTGGACATGACGGCACCATTATGTACTTTTATAATATTTTATTTATGCCTAAATAAAGTACACTGAGACTTAAAAATATTATTTTCAATATAAGACTTTTAGTTGTAAGTTTTTTTGTAATGCCTTTTTTTGCTGTAATAAATATGTTTTATTTTTTCTTTCTTTCTTTGTTTTCAACTTGTCGGAGTAGGATGGATTACATTTTTCTTTTATAATCATAATTTATTTAGGTACCTTTGCGTCAATACTTAAAAAAATAAAAATGTGGTATCTCCACATTGAAACAGAATCGATTAAATATTTTTTTCACAATTTAAGTATTTGACTAGAAGATGCAAATTCGTCCGGGTATTTTCTTGCGCAGTATGGCTTGAGTCGCTGCGCTTCAGCTGAGGTATAGCTAACCTAGGGACAGCGTAAAGTGTTGTCGAATTATGATCATGTTACATGTATATATTTGTGTACGCCGGGTGGGTCTATGGGATATTTAGTCCGAGTAATAAAGTGAGCCGCGGTCAAGTGCGAATCGTTTTATGTAAAACCGGTCGTAAAACGGGAGTATTTCATGATTGAGGATTGGGTGAGTATAGTCTGCTGTGATAAACAAGTTATATCACAATAATATTTGACTAGAATTGCTTATTTTTTTTAAAAGCTTTTATTTAATTTGCATTGTATGTATGTATGTATGTATGTATATATATATAAGTATGTTTGTTCGGGTGAAATCTTGCAACTCAATTTTGAAGCAGATATCGTCAACCGATTGAGCTGAAATTTTGCATGCTTACTTGACTTTGATGACAATACAATAATATGTTACCATGGGGCTGATCTGATGATGGAGCCGGAAGGTGGCCATAGGAACTCTATAATAGAAAATCCTACCGAGCTTGGGCTCTTTAGAATCGTCTCAGTGAGCATTTCATGGATATATCTAAAGAAAAGTACAGTCGGCTATAAAAGCTTGCCACTAAAATGTCATTTTTGACAGAAAATTATTTATTATAATGCAGTAAATTCTGTTAGCGTAAACTAAATGTGACAATAAAGAGTCAACATTAAAAAAAAAGAAATATCCGACTGCGTTTCACGGCCTAATTGGCCCGAAAAGCAGTTGGGAACACGGGTTCGAACCCCGCCTTAACCATTTTTTATTTTTCGCTTCATTGTTTATGTTTGAGCTCAGAACTCTAACTTGGTCTATTTACCTTACCCGTTCACCCCCTTTACCACAGGTGCACTAGATGTACGCTTTTAAGTAATTTAATTTTTATTTATTCCTTTTTTCTATCCGTAATGTACCTTTATTTTTTCACGGCTGCTACTATTTATTAATGAAATTATACCATGGTTTAATTGGTTAAAGTGGTATTATGTTTGTTTAAAAATATTGATGGTTTGTGCTCAATTTTCGTGACCATACCGCAATGTTAATGTGGTTTTTCGTATTGAAATACGTGAAATATGATATTCATTTCACAGATAACCGCAATACGCTTAAATTTATTCATGATTACGGAACCAAACCCGCGGCTCACAGTACATTAATAATTATGTCAACACTTTTACAAGCCAAATTTTTTTTTTTAATACCTACATAATTAAATCTGTACTAAAAGCCTAACAATATATGTGACGTTCCACGGGAAAAGGTACCTAATGGAGGTTTCTAGTTACGGAGATATTCGATGTTGTGTAAAAATTGGTAAAAATGGCGTTTTTTTTATTATTCCTATTTAGTAAAATGTACGTTACGACACGTCTTTGCCTATCTTTATTATTGTTATAGGCGAATTAAAGGCTGAATAATATGCTTCTAAAGTTTAGTACAAAAGGTACTTTATGGCGGTGTAATTAAAAAATGTTAGAAATACTTGTCGTAACTTGCTCAGTTTTTGTCCTTCATCAGCTCTTCCCGAAGTGCTTCCTCCCTAGTCTCAGCCCAGTTCCAGTGGTCTGCAGTCTGTTCCGAGACGTAAAAAGCCTACATGCTCATACTGTGGTGAGGCAGGTCACAGAAACCAAGTACGTGGCGGTGTCTTTTTTCGGGTTCCGTAGCCAAATGGCAAAAAACGGAACCCTTATAGATTCGTCATGTCTGTCTGTCTGTCCGTCTGTCCGTCCGTATGTCACAGCCATTTTTTTCCGAAACCATAAGAGCTATACTGTTAAAACTTGGTAGGTAGATGTATTCTGTGAAATGCATCAAGATTTTGATGCAAAAATAAAAAAAATAATAATAAATATTGGGGGCTCCCCATACTTAGAACTGAAACTCAAAAATTTTTTTTTCATCAAACCCATACGTGTGGGGTATCTATGGATAGGTCTTCAAAAATGATATCGAGGTTTCTAAAATATTTTTTTTCTAAACCGAATAGTTTGCGTGACAGACGCTTCCAAAGTGGAAAAAGGTTGGTCCCCCCCCTCTAACTTCTAAAATAAGAAAATGAAAAATCTTAAAAAAACATATGATGTACATTACTATAAAAACTACCAACGAAAATTGTTTTGAACGAGATCTAGTAAGTAGTTTTTTTAATACCTAACTTTGCACCTAATTTATATGGGGCGCTATACATACCAGGTGCAAACTTAACTTAACCACTTAGGGATGGAAAGTGCTTGTACGGAACCCTCGGTGCGCGAGTCTGACTCGCACTTGGCCGGTTTTTGTAAGAAAAGGCGTTCAGAACAGACAAATCAGTAAAGTCATGTAACTGAGCCATAAGGTACCTTTTCTTTGCTTATATTGTATTTGTTGTTTTTAAATAAGATTATAAGAAAGAACCGATTATTTTCGTTATTATTGAGTATTAAAATAATAATAGAGATTAATGAAAGCGTTTTTCAAAATGTAAATCATAGAAATTGATTGATTGTAGTGATGTACTAGTTGTTGACCTCCATAAGGTACCATTTTATAAATGTATGGAACAAAGACTGTTATAGTTATGTAACTTTAAGTGACTCAAAAAGTAAAAATTAGTGTCTGATAACGTTGTTAAATGTTTTATATGATGTTGATTAAAGACTATTGTTGAAATTTGTAGTAAAATTATATTGTTTGTTACTTTAAAAGTAAAAACTGTCATTATCTGTGATTTTGCATGAAAACATTAAAAGTGTTAATTTTCCTTTAATTCTCGTTTTATTTGTTATTTATTTTCTTTTGGAGTCTTTATAGAATACTTAGAAATACAAATCTAACATTCTTATTGTCAAGAAAAGGAAAAGTTAAGCTAAACACGATTTCTTAGAAATAGGGTAGTAGGCATATTCATTGATAAATTTAAATGTTTGGACGTGTAATATTATGAGTTGTTGCAATATTCTCTGACAAACAGAAGCCCAAAGAATCATTTTCCGTTGCCCACTATGTAACTAACAACAGGAACATAGTTTTTGAAACAGTTAAACTTCAATTGCCAATTTCTCAAAATCGCTGAATTAGCAATAAATATTTCAAAAATTTATATCTCAGTAAGTACGCAATCTAGAAAGATGATTTTTTCTGCGATCGATAGCTTACAAGCTGTAGTTTATTAGGGTATGCTTAACTCCATACCCGCCATAAGGTACCTTTGCCCGTGGGACGTCACATATTATTGATTTCAACTTAAACGATTTTCACACATTATTATAACAATATGACACTTTATACTCTCGCGGTTAGTACACATAATTAACACAAATTATAACGGGTCTAACGCGATATTTCTTATTTACCTTCATAATCTAATGTTTCGGCGGGGTTGCACACGCCGTGGTATCAGAAAAAAGTGATTATTTAGTTACCTCGACGTTTCAAACGTGATTTCATGTCAGTTCATTGTCTTGAAGAGTTTAAGGAAATAAACACTTTTTGGACGCGATTCAAAGTCCCGTTTTGTTATAATAAAAGCCTATCAATCATTACTCAGGATCGGAAATTCAGGTGGATATTGACCTGATCCTATTGCTATCTCACTCATACTCGACAAAGCCGCCTATACAGTACTTTTATCTCACGAGCGCGGGTGAGCCATGTTTGTGTGAGTAGATTTACATGCACATTGGCTCTGTGTGGGTGAGCTCGGGAACGTACAGTACTTTTATCTCACGAGCGCGGGTGAGCCATGTTTGTGTGAGTAGATGTACATGCACATTGGCTCTGTGTGGGTGAGCTCGGGAACGTTCAGTGCCGGCTCACCCACACAGAGCCAATGTGCATGTACATTACTCACACAAACATGGCTCACCCGCGCTCGTGAGATAAAAGTACTGTACCTACAACTGAACAACAAAGCCGCCGCCAAAGTTTAAGTATAAAGCATCTGATTATCCGATGCCTAATCAATAATCATTACTGTCGTGCGTTTGTAAGACACACGTTTGTATTCTGTATATTATTTAGGTCAACGGTAAAATACAATAAGATGAGCTCAGGGAGTGTAATCCCAAGTTCTACCTATTTTGAGACGGGTCCCTATTTATTTATTTATTTAATCTTTATTGCACAAAAGAAAACTTATCGTACAAAAGGCGGACTTAATGCCATGAGGCATTCTCTACCAGTCAACCTTAGGGCAAAGCGGAAAAATTGTAGGCGGTGCAACTAACTTACACATAAGTAACAAAACATAATTATAATAGGGTACTATTTAAACAGGCTTCTTTTTAATAGCATTATTCGCCTCAGAAAATATAAGTTACCTTCTAAATTACTAAGTCAGCCACAACCAACGCGCGTCTGAATAACAATATCTCAGCCACTAGTTATCTTTTTTGTAAGCCACTGTAATTGTAACTTAGCATGGTGATTATTTTTTAGCATCTAAATTTGAGGCATGCATTCAAATAGCAAACTTCTAAAATATTATTATATGACACCAAAATAGGAACTCTATTAGCTTCTAATTTTATAACTTTGTATGTTTAAAATGTAAGTCATCCTACAATCTACATTAATCGATCGTAAAATTTACCTAAAATTGTCATCAAATAGTATATTAAAGCCACTATTATTACATATGAACTATTGAGGAGAGAACAAAACAAAATACTTAAATCTCATTTTAGGTTAGGGTCGCAGTTCAACCTAACACTCCTCCTCGCTTTGCTCGTCGTCGTACCTAACCTAAGCCAAGTCAGACCTGCCTTAGAAGTAGATTAATAGGTTACGTTATGAAATGTTTTTTTTTTTTTTAAGGGTCGCAGTTGAACCTAACACTCCTCCTCGCTTCGCTCGTCGTCGTACCTAACCTAAGCCAAGTCGGACCTGCTTTAGAACTAGATTAGAGAGAACGCAGATGAACCTATTGCAATATGAACGAACGAATGACAATAAACAAACACGGGCGGGTCGGTCGGTACAAGAATCGAATGGCGCTCTCTGATTGGTGCAAATGACCGTGGCTGTCATGGCGCGCACTCGCGCCAAATCGTTCCTACAGTGGCTATTTTCATGATAAAAGAATATGAAGTATTATTTTAGATGTTAAGTTATAATATATGATGCTGTCTATTGAAGCTCGAATATATAAATTTTGGGCGTACCGCGTACCGCGTTGTCAAATTAATAATGACACTTTTGTAACTTTGACAGAGAAAAATCGTGTTTTTCTTAGTCAACATTTGACAACGGTAACTGAAAAGTGGTCGAAACGTCAGGGAAGCTCAAGTTATTAATATTCGCGATATAATCCACATGTTTACAATGAAGCGAAAAATTAAAAAAAAGCGTTGACAACATTTGGTTTACGCTAGCGTACGTTACTGTTTTAATTAAAATAATACGCGATATAATCCGTTTAAATAGTTATACTTAAATGTGTGTCAGTCGCGGAAAGCGAAGAAAATAATATAAAACGAATATAAGCTAATGGGTTTTACTTTCAAAACTATTGTAACCTTAATAATTTCGGAATTATAGCTGAAAATCTTATGCCAAAAACTGTAATGTTTGCGAATATTAGTAATTCCATTTTAGACAACTTACATAATTATCTTCTTTGCGACCCTTGTATGTATGTATGTATGTAAACACTTTATTGTACATAAAACAAGAAATACATTACAAAAGAGTAAGCATGTACAAAGGCGAACTTATCCCTTTAAGGAAACTTATTCCTTGTTTCTTTATTCCGCGGCAAACTAGCTAAACGGCAGTAAAAAACGTGTAAAAACTTCAACCGTTAAACCGACACAATGTATACAGGGTGTAAAATGTCAACCCTTCATTTATTTAAGGACTTGTTATAAACCGTCGTCGTAAAAACTTAGAATTAACGCCCATTTCGGCTGATGATTCTGCCGTCCTGTTTTATTACAGAGCCGTGACTGTCAGAAGTAACAAAAGTAGGGGAGACCGAGGAATTTGAAACAGAGGTGAGTAGAAACAAAGTAAATGTCTCGGATCTACATAGCGAAACGGGTGTACGCTGATGAGCCCGCAGGTTGCTAACGGATTTAGATTCCGAAATAATTACGTTTTATTTCAATTCACCTATTTCAAAACCCCTCGTTCTCCCCTATTTGCTTGGAAACTATTCCAGAAAAGTACTCAGATTTTTTCATGCAATAAAGGTGCGTTGCAGATCTGATGCACTCAAGGCTGGTGGCTATGGCTATAACGACGTCGACACGAGAAGAAGAAGAAGAACCAACTTTTTGTATTTTATTATTTAAACAGAATTTATAAGACTATTAACTGCACCGAAGTTTGAACCTGGGTTCCTTTTTATACAGGGGAAGGAGAGAGGAGGACGGGAGGATAGGAGACGACCGTAGCGTTAAGGGAGCGTATGAAGCCCTGGTTTTCTAGTGATGCCGATGAGTGGCAGCCATTAGATAGAGTGAGACACGGCGCTCGGACCTCCCGCTCCCACTGTGACCGCCATTTGCCGCGAACGTCACCGTCATCCTAAGAAACAAGAGTTTCAAGGGCACAATGTAACGTCGAATAGTGCTTCGACCCTAACTCTGGGCCGAGCGGAGGTGGGATGGAAGATTGAAATTGGAAATACATTTTATTTTATCGTTTACTTAATTTGCCATTTTCTATAAAGGTGGCTATTGTAGAAAATATAAAAATCATCAAGTATCCGGCAACCCTGATCGGTTGTTAGCTCCTCGATGCCGTCTCGGTCCGGGTCAGGGTTGGCAGATACTAAAATTAAACTTAAGTGCAAAGGTCCATTTTCATAACACTTTATAACAAAAAGGTAACTAACTAATTGGTTGTTTTAAGTATTATTTACGAAAAAATTACTTACTGTTGAGTTTCTTTCCGCTTTCTTCTCAACAGCGGTCTTCTCTTGGGAAATGCCGGTAGATTCACAATCTGACTTGTAAAAGTGCCCTTTTGGAAGTTTTGGACTACCTACTTACTGAATAAATTATTTCATTTCATTTGATTTCAATATTTTTTTAAATTACGAGAAAATTTGAGAATAACATCAATATAATATTTATATACATAAGCTAAACTTTCAGTTACAACAGCCTTAGATTTGACTTCAACTAATTTTCTTATGGACTTTGGATTACACTTAAAAAAAAAACTATTAAACTATTGTCTATTTCAACAATTAATGAAAACATTAAATGTAAAGAAAAAAGTAAGTAAAAGAAAATTAACTCCGCTACCCAAGAGTTGTCTAGATGAGATCGCTCTTTAGTGATAAGACCACCTGTTGTCTCCCGTTTTTTAATTTGTTTGAATTTGATTTCATGTGTATTTTGGTGTGCAATAAAGCGTACTTGAATTATATTGTAACCAATCACAAGTACTTACTTTTAAAAGGAGGGATAATTTCGTATATGTAGGCAATTTTTTTTAATGTTCGCAGGACAAATTTTTGTTAAGGTTCCGTACCCAAAGCGTAAAGCCCTAAGACTCCACTGTCCGTCCGTCTGTCACCAGGCTGTATCTCATGAACAAACAGACAGTTGAACTTTTTACAGATGATGTATTTCTGTTGCCGCTATAAAAACAAATACTAAAAAACAGAATAAAATACCTAATTATTTAAGGGGGCCATGCAACAAACGTGATCGGTTGCGTTAACGTTGCACCTCATTTGTATCCGGCGCCATACATACTAGGTGCAAACTTAACTTAACCCGGCCAGTTAAGATGAGATAAGTACGGAACCCCTCGGTGCGCGAGTCAGACTCTCACTTGCCCGAGGCCCTTTTTTCGAAACTATTTTTGTACTTAAAGCGATGTCCAAAATTTTTTTTCGGTCGCTAGCAACCCTATCGGCGTATGGCTGCGCTCCTACCCACATTTTAATCGCAACCAGGGCTGCTCAGTGGAATTACAATTTTCTCGTCCAGCGTTGGTTTCTAAAAGGAAATCAGACATAGTATTTTATTTATAGACCAATATTAAAATAGGTAGGTCCTCAAGTTGATGCGTATATTTAATATATTATGTGCGTCATCACCAAATACTCGCGATTAAAACAATAAAACACGTCATAATGAAATGATATAAATGAACTTTATTTTGTAAGAAGGCCCCAAGGACACTTTTACGTGTCTGAGTCTACCGACATTCCACAGGAGGAGATCACTAATGAGAAGAAACGCCAAAAGAAACTCAACAGAACACTAGGTTAAATGTCTACAAATGAAGCGAAAATTGAAAAATATTAATGATTCGGACAGGATTCGAACCTGCGTTTCCAACGGCTTTCCACGATGCCACCCTAAGGCATGTCGAAGCAACTGGTTGAAAAATTCAATGGCTCTGACATCTGATTCGGTGGTCCAGTGTTGGCCCGGAAAGCCGTTGCAAACGCAGGCTCGAATCCTGTCCTTTTTCCGTTCCGCAATTTTCGCTTCATTTGTAGACATGTAGTTTACGTTAGCAGACGTTACTGCTTTAACCTCCTGACGACCAGCATTCATAATTTGACAATTTAATTTTAGCCTTATGACAAATAGTTGACAGTTAACTATTAATTGAAGTTTATGTATTTACTATGTGTAGGACACTGGAAGTCAGGAGGTTAATAAAAAATAAGAACACTAGGTTATCTGAAATAAGCTATTATTTCATCATCATCATCGGCCCGTATCTATCCACTGCTGGATTAGGGCCTCCTCATGCATTTTCCATTCACTGCGACTCCGAGCCGCGTGCATCCACTTTCTTCCTGCGACCTTAACTATGTCGTCTCTCCATCTAGAGGGGGGTCTGCCCACGCTTCTTTTTCCCATTCGTTTAGCTATTATTTAACAATTATAATTGTCAAAATGGGGTCTTGATTCTTTTGGTAGGTATATCCCAGTTAACGGAATTCTTCAACTGCAGCATACAAGTTTTGAGACAAAAATGCTGCAAGTAATTAATTATATGATTCATTTTTAGGGTTCCGTAGTCAACTAGGAACCCTTATAGTTTCGCCATGTCCGTCTGTCCGTCCATCCGTCCGTCCGTCCGCGGCTTAGCTCCGTGATCATTAGTACTAGAAAGCTGAAATTTGGTATGAGTATGTGTATGTATAACGTCGACAGAACGGTAAAATAAAAATTAAAAAAAAAATTTTTTTCGGGTACCTCTAGAACACCTAAAGTGGGGGTGATTTTTTTTTCTTTTCAACACTAGTGTGTGAGGTGTCGTTGAAGGTCTTGTAAAAATAATAGGGGTCTCCTAACATTATTTTTTGATAAAGTCAGCAGTTTTGTAAATATTCGCTCCGAAAACATAAAAAATAGTGTCCCCCCCGCCCTTATACTTTTCATCCACGGGTCGAAAAAATTCGGAAAAATTTATGTAAATGAGGCCTTATAAGTACTTTCAATGAAAACTATATTAAACAAAATCGGTCGAGCCGTTTTTGAGTCATCGCCAAATTTTATATTTTTCTTTTAAAGGACGTAAGTTGACTTCCAGAAGGTAATAAGTGATTACAGTTTCTAGGGCGTTTACGACCTTTTTATAGAGCTTAAAATCTTTCTTAACTTAAAAAACTCGAGCTTAAAACAGCAGTTTTTTGTGAAGGATGAGCAACTACGGAACCCTACACTGAGCGTGGCCCGACATGCTCTTGGCCGGTTTTTTTTAAATATCAGGGCTGTCGACGGCGTCGACTCGACGCCGCTGCCTTTTGGGCATCAAATATTTGAGGAACCTCGACACGAAAGAAGAAGAAGAAAATATGAGTCGCGCAACAACATAACATTATTTTAAATTATAACAATTTGCGATATTATTATGTACTTTGCTTCAAGTGACACAGAATCGTATTTAATTTACTCCAATAATTTCAAATAACTGTCAAAGACTTTCTTTATCAATTCCATTGGAAGTAGCTCACCTTCGTAAGGTATCTAAAAAGGCTTATGCTATCCAATTATAGAAAAGCGTCGTTCCGAAATGGAACGTTCTAAAGTTACCTTACTGAGACAGACTCGTTTAAAATATATAAAATACAATTTCATATAAAGACACTTTCATGAAAGTGGATCCACGGCTTCGCGAGCATGAAAAGTCGTCCTGTTACAAAAATATCACATTTCTCGGTTCTTGGTCGGAGTTTCTGTATGAAAAATGGTAAAATTTCTACTGAGAGAGACACGTTGATATGTTTGGACAATTTAGTAAATTCTATGATTCATATTGCGAACTAAAAGGATCTAAGTAGGTTTTAATTTGCTACACTGAACATAAAGACGAACTGTGTCTTGGTTTCTTTTTCAAATGTGTTTACTTCGAACAAGTCGATTCGATGTTAATTGAGGTGCACTATAAAAATACCATTATTTAATAAAAACCGGCCAAGAGCATGTCGGGCCACGCTCAGTGTAGGGTTCCGTAGTTGCTCGTGCTTCACAAGAGACGGGCTTAAAACAGTGGTTTTAAGCCCGAGGTTTAAGTTACACGAAAGATATCAAGTTCTATAAAAAGATCGTAAACGCCAAAGTAATTGTTATTACTTATTACCTTCTGGAAGTCAACTTACGTCCTTTTAAAGAAAATTATGAAATTTTGCGATAACTCAAAAACGGAAAGACCGATTTTGATCAATATAGTTTTCATTGAAAGTAATTATAAGGCCTCATTTTCATGAATTTTACCATATTTTTTGGACCCGTGGTTGAAAAGTTAGAGGGGGGGGCACAATTTTTTTTATTTTCGGAGCGAATATTTACAAAACTACTGACTTTATCAAAAAGTAATGTTTAGAGTTCCCTATTATTTTTAACAGACCTATTCAACGACAACCCACACGCTAGGGTTGAAGCGAAAAAAAAAATTCACCCCCTCTTTAACTAACTTAGGTGTTCGAGGCACCCGAAAAAAAAATTTTTTTTTTTTTGTTTTTATTTTACCTTTGATCACGGAGCTAAGCCGCGGACGGACGAACAGACGGACAGACGGACATGGCGAAACTATAAGGGTTCCTAGTTGACTACGGAACCCTAAAAAGAAACCTTTAAATATGGGTATGTAAAAAATAAAAATAAATCATTGCCTATTTCTTATTTGGATACGTTTTTATTTTCTCTTCAGGGCCCTGAGCAAAATAGCAAATTTTATTACTTGAAAAAATAAATTATTCCATCTCAATTTGGTTCATAAAGCTATTATATATGGCACTCATTTATCTAATTATTCATTGATGATTTTTATCATCATGATAAACTGGTTTAGTAATTAATAAAACAGTAGCGAGCAAAAAATCTTTCATATTCAAACAATCACATCAATAATCCAATCGATTGGCCATTTTCAATTGGATCCTATCCGATATTGGATAGGATCCAAATGAAAATTGCATCGTAAAAGAGAGTATTTTTTTTTAGTTTTGTTCGGCGGTTAGACTTTTCATTAAACGCAAAAATGCAGCAGCAAATTGCAGATTACAATCTCATTCACACAAACACAGATATTATCGATTCTTTACCGTTTCATTTCTTTCTGCTTTCTAAGTCTGTGTAACCTTTACTAGTTTCCCTAACGAAACCAAAATCCCCTTACCATGAGTATACAGTTATACAGTGACGACGCGTTTGGCTCGGTTGGTAGACACCTGCCTACTGAGTCGGCGGTCCCGGGTTCGAATCCCGGCCGGGGCAAATATTTGTGCAAAATATTTGTTCTTGGGTCATGGATGTTATCTATATATGTATTTATATATTATGTATATCGTCGCCTAGTACCCATAGTACAAGCTTTGCTTAGTTTGGGACTAGGTCGATTTGTGTATGATTGTCCCTTAATATTTATTTATTTATTTATTTACAGCTCGCTAGCGACTGCGTAAAGGATGTGTCTGGAGAATTGCAGTTCTACAAAGTACCCGCTATGGGGCGCCGCTGTACTATTCACCATACAAATCATTTACGCTATCGCTACCGAGTACAGTCACGTTAACACATAGTTAGGGCACTGACACGCATTTTCCGATCCAAAGGCGTCACGTAAACGATCGTGTAGCCAGCAATGCCAATTCCATATTCAATTTAGGCATTTCTGCCGTCTAGTTTCTAACCAAACTCATACCTGAGCATTTCTCAAAAAGTTTGTACATTTACTTTACGTCTTTGTCCGGGCCGGTTCGAAGCTTGTAATAAATTAAGAGACGATATCTAATATAATCTGACATTGAAAACTTAAAAATAAGTTTAGTACCTCCAAGATAATATTATTGTCTGAAATCATAATGCATAATATAATTTTATAAAAATATGTTAAAATATTGGGTAGGTCTCATTTGTATGGCAATGCAAATGTCCCCTTAACAAAATTGTAGTTAAATTATCGATTTTCTGTAACAAAACTTAGTGTTTCGGGTTGAGTGTTGTGTTTCATTACAAAAGAGATATCTCAGAATTCATAATAAATAAGTATTATTGTCGTTATTTAACGTATATATTTATAATAAAAGATAATAATTTGTCCTACAAAAAGTTCCAATTTTGTTTCCGGTGTTTGTTACGCTATTTTCATAGAATTCTGGGGTTTTGTTAATTCAATTGTAGTTTTATAGGAAAGTGGTAACACTAGGGATATTTTTAAGAGTGGCCATCTTGGCATGTTGACAGTCTATCAAACGCAGCGGTAGAAACACGCTCGCCGTTGGTGGCAACCGAAAATTTGAACTCCTTGTTTGTTACGGGATAACTTGGTAAGTTTCACTTTTTCTTCAGTTTTGTTTCAACTCATCACTTAATCATATTATTACGACTAAGATACAGTACATACAATATTCGAGTTATTCATTAAATTCGGTTAAAATATTTTTTAAAACGTCCAAGCATCACTTCGTTACTTTCTTTTTTGTTACTTTTGAATCGTTTCGTATGACTAGGAAGTGAAGGTAACAAAAAAGAAAGTCTAAGGAGTAGTAAAGACTATAGAGAATGACGTAATACAATATATATATTTCTCTTTAAAAAATAATAATAAATATATTTTCAATTTTAATAAAAACATATATTATAAAGCAAAAGTTTTCTGATTTTGAGTTAAATAATATTATTGATTTCTTTTCTAGCTGAAGAAAAAAATGACGCTTTTTTTACGTTTTTTTTTTCATTTTTATACTGTACAAACGATATGTTTATTATCATTGGTAATTGTTAAATAAAACCACTTACCGTAAAGCGGACCCTGACCGTAAAGCGGGATTTACGCCCGCTTCGCGGGACGAAAATCCCACATCCCGGCCAAGGCAAAACGTAAAACTTTAGACAAACCACGGGCGGTAATTCGTAAAGCCCCAGATTGCATATTTATTAGGGTGGGTCATTTTTTTTTCTTTTTTAATTTCTAACGGGCACAGTTGAAAAAAGGTGCCATTTAGTGTCATTAATGGATATAATATTGTTATTTATTTTTATATTTCCGTTTTATTGCCTCCAGATTACTCCAGAAAAAAGTTCCTAATGTATGGAGCACTAAAAAAAGTAGCCTTGTATGTTTTTTTTGTTGTATTTTGTTTTGTGATGCCCTACTTATTATACTCAGAATAAAAATACATTTAAATATTGGGCCAAATTTAAAATAATAAAACCAGACTTCATAACGCTCATTTAATATAGGCATTTCTATACTAACTTAAAAAGATTGCCGTGTAGGTACTGTAATACTCTGATTTTACTGTACTTTTTGATGTTTAATTTTATTATTATTTGGATTCTTTATTGTGATCTGATCACGTCTACAAGTAGTCAAAACTGCATTTTGTGATTTATTGTATTGTTCCTATAAACACTACTCTTGAATAATAACAGAAGATCTCATGTCAATTCTGCTTGAATTGGCACATTATTTAAGCACTAATTAATCTGTATGATTATTTTTTGTGATACAAAACTAATAATTATATAGTAAGAAATGTAATTACTATTAAAGTGAGTTGTTAAGCATCTAATTAATATTGTAAGTGTACTAATTGTACACTATGCTTAATAGTTCCGATTTTGTTACCAAGGTTCCTATTATTGTTACTGTCCCTTGAAAATATTTGAGGTTTTTGTTGTTTTTTGTTAATTATTTGTTTAATAACATACATTTAATACATGTTTAAAATATAATTTAGATGGTCTAATAAATTTTTCTTCAAAGATATTTTAAATAACTCAATTTAATACGCGTGATATTGTAATTTCAAACCTGAGCTTTGACTAAATGGTAACTTACAAGAGTAGTTACCATTATATCTTTAACTTATCGGAATATAGTAAGCAATTTTTATGAAAAAATATACGCGTATTGGTTATTACTATGTTACTCGTAACTAATAAATAAATTCAATGTAATTCGTATGTGTTTATCTTATTTCCCGTTTGAATTAAGGTAACAAAACCGGAAATTTTGATTGCCTCGGCTCAATTAAATAAACTTTACAGTTAAAATTACACATCTAATCTCTGTCAAAAATTAATAAACTGAATCCGTACATAACAGTTAAATAATAAGCAACAACAAAATCATTAAAATGTGATATTTTTTCTTCGTTACGACTATCCGAGAAATGTACAAACTTTTTGAGAAATGCTCACCTATTCCCTAAACCAGTAACATTGTGTGCGCGCCCGATGCGTGTCGTTTATGTGCCTCAATAGTTTTCAGATTGAGAAATCGTGCCTACTTTTACAGGTCTGGAAAAAACGTGCGTTTCATTTAAAAAGGTCTTAAACGGTATGTATATCGTGCATCGTTACGCTCTTTTGTACGAGTATGGGTTAGGTTTCGAGGCGTGAATTAGCATAATCGAGGTGTTTAGGGCTCAAATGCTTTAGGTTTTGATTAATCGCACACTTACGCTGGATTTATATTTGCTAACGTGAAAGAAATAAGTGTGAGATTTAGTAACAAAAGGCCTATA